>CM032336.1:33339494-33730687 GCA_019022515.1 Quercus aquifolioides
GTAGTTGTAATTAAGCATTATAATCTATGTAATGTGTTCTATAATGCTCAATTCATCTTTTTGGTATAAAATTTCAACAAGTGGTTTTCAATTTTTGGGATTTTTGATAAAAATTCCATGTTCAAGCCAATTTTGTCAATTTCAATCTCAATTGAACTTATTTGTTTACTGCATTAGATCATGCATCACAACATTATTAATGTTCATGCATCATATAGATTTTTGTTCTATATTTTTTATTGTGCTAATTTGCAGTCTGCCCTTGGTTATGTTTTCTCTTGTTCTTTTGGTTTGTCCTTTGTGTCTCTGTCCTTTCCTTAGCACTATGCCTAGGAAAACTAGAGCTCGTAGGAATGTTCCCTCACCTTCTCCTTCACCCCCTCCATCCTATGATCGTGAGAGGTTTTCTAGTGAGAAAAACCAAGAGATTTTTGAGAAGCTGAATGTTAGGAGAAAAATCTGGGCTGAGCGTTCTGTTCACTTAGATGAACTTGATCCTGCCATTAGGGCAAATTTTGAGCGTAGGGGCTGGTTACCCTTGGTGGATGTTTCTGATCCTCCTCCACCTTCTGCCTTGATTAGAGAGTTCTATTCGAACCTCTCTATCCGCATCTATGATTCCAACACTCTAGTCCAGAGTTGGATACGAGGCGTAGAGTACACACTTACTCCTACCGTAGTGGCTGATGCTCTAGGGGTACCATGGGTTCGACATCCTGTCTATCCATATGATGTGTCTCCCGAGATTAGTGATGTCTTGTCTTACATCACTGGGACTACTGTCCAGTGGGGTTCTGATCCTCGGATCACCTCTGCTGAGCTCTCTGGGTTACACTATCTTTTCTTTAGGATAGCGTGTCATTCTATCTGGCCCATTTCCCATGTTCACACCATTCCTCTTGAGAGGTGTGTATTTTTGTACGCTCTGGTTACTGATGCTCCTATTAGTTTTCCCCATCTTTTTCTTCGTTCTTTGAACGATGTTTATAGGAGTTCATCATCTGCTCATGCTCTTGTTCATCCTATTTTCATTCATAGGATTCTCCTTCATCTTGATCTTGGTGGCTTCCCTTACTTTGAGCCCGTTCATGTTATTGCTCCTATAGGTGCGTCTTTTCTTAGACAAAGGGCTGCTCATCTTCGAGCTGGTTCTAAACACCCTAGGTCTGAGCCCTCTAGTAGCGCACCTCCTCCTTCTTCTTCTGCAGGTATTGCTGGTGAGGATGTTACTGATCCAGTTGGTGATGATGCTGCTGCTGCTGATGTTCCTCCACCTCCTTCGGCCGACTTCGATGTTCGTCGTACTTTGGAGACTGTCATGACCGTTCAGGCGGCTCATGGACAGATTTTGGTGGACTTGCTTGATGAGTTTCGTGCTCTACGAGCTGACTTGGCGCGTCTTCATTCACCCTCACCACCTCCTTTTGATGGCGACTTGTGATTGCTCTTTGGCATTCCGTCACAAAAAGGGGGAGTGGTATTTTGACTTGTAGAGGGGTTTTTGTAGTTAGGGGGAGACTTTTTGTTTGTTTTGAGGAGCTTGTGGAGTTTTTTAGATTGTATCTAGGTGCTTCACTTTGTATATCATTTTTGGGGATATTCATGTTAGGGGGAGTAACATTGATTGATATACATGTTCTATTCATTGATTCTTGTTGCTTTATGATTCACTGCTTATTGATTTATATTTATGAGTTGATCATTCATATATGTCTTTATTTTGTGTTGTGTGAATCTTACAAGAATGTTATACCTGTTGATTTACTCTTTTCTGTCACACATGCGTTTATGCGTTTGTTGAGTATTTCAGGAATATACAGGTTGATTCGACTAAAGCTGCTGTCTACACTTGCAACTGATGGATAGTAGTTAGGCTGAATTTGAGTTTATGAGCATTACTTTTGTAAAGGGCTTTTACTTGTAAAACTTTGAGCTTTTTAATTATGGTTTTGTCACGGATTGCCAAAGGGGGAGTTTGTTAGGTTCTAAGGTCTTAGGATTTTATGTATTTAGAACTCTAATTTGTAATGTTGGCAAACCATGATCAAAACATTGTATTTAGTCTTGTTTAGGCTTGCTCAAAGTTGGTTTATTATTGTACAGTTGGAATCGAGTGGCTGCAGAAGTACTTGGGACTTTTGGCCTGGCTCGATCGATCGAAGATTAGACTCGATCGATCGAAAATCGCACAGGTTGAATTTTCTGTAGAATTTCCAACTCAGCCCTACTTCATTAAACGTTTAGGGTTTTATGTTTTTACCCTAGGTATATAAACAAAACCCTAGCCACGTTTTTGAGGTTGTCCATATTGTTATTGTTGCTCATATTTTCTGTTTTGTGTAAATCTCTTGTGAGATCTTAGAGGAGCTTTCCTTTACACAAAGCTTAGGGTTTTCAAGGTAGAGATGATTTCAACATCTTGAAGATCAACTTAGTTGCAACCATTGGAACTTAAAAGAAAAGCAAGCGGGGAGCTTGTAGCTGATTGAAGAATTCAAGAAAGAAGTAGTCCGTGGATTCGGAGCCTGCGCGTGGTCGTGTCAGGAAGTTCGTACTGGTGGGTAGCATTAGGAAGTCGAGCGGGGAGCTTGTAGTCCTTCTGTAAGAACTTCAATTCTTTCATAGTGAATTCTTGTTTGCCTTGAGGATCGGTGGGTCAAATCCTCCCCAGGTTTTTACCATGTGGTTTCCTGGGTGATCATATCTTGTGTTATTTATTTTCCGCTGCATTATTATTCTTGATATGATTGTTGAATTGCTTTAACCTAGAAATTGCATAATTTGACTAAGTAACAACTTGGCTAATTAATCTAGGCTACGCAATTTGGTTGTTTAAGGGGTCTAAATTTCTACAAAAGCAATATGGGTACAAATAAAAAACAGAAACCTTAAAAACCTACAAAGGTACCAGGTACAAACTATAAAGTACTTCCCTATCATATCACTCCCCCTATCATGAATCATAGGAGCTGTGATGAACTTGGAACATATATACCTGTAACATGAAATACTTGCACAAAACACATTAGACCCTCAAGGTAAAGCAAGTAATAAATGGACAAGTATAATGTAATAAGTAAATTGCGATCAAGTAATCATGATGTGAAACATGTGAGCAACTAGATCATACACCAAACACCAAAACAAAGTTTTCTTATTAGCTCAATGTCTTCTCCCCCTTGGTATATGCATCTCCCCTATGGAATATCTCTCCCCCTACAAGTGTGCACGAGAAATAGAATTTCACCCCTTAAGAATGTGCACAAGGGTCATATATAAATGACAAAAACTCTCTGGTATACTCTCTAGAGTATACTCTCCCCCTTTTTATCAGGAATAAACAAAGGGTCAAGGAGAAACGAGGGCAAAAGATGAAAGTATGAACAATGATAATGATGCATGAGGGGTGCGAGATGAATGAGAAAATGAAGCTCAATCCTAAGACATGACATGCTAGGATGAAGAAATAATGTATAAACCAATGCATGACAAAGGTAGCAAGGTGTGTGCAAAAGGTGGCTATGTGCAATGCATGACCAATGCATGAAAAATGCACATGTGGGATAAGGTGTGTTAAATATATAACCAATGAACCAAACATGTTCCTAATGAGGAAACATGAGAAACCCCAAAGTTTGATACTCATTGGAGTCCAAACAAGCGAGAAAATGCCTAAGAGACATTTTATCAAACACCTAGCATGTACACTATGAAGAACAAAGTGAAACAATGCATGAACATCATGAAAACCACCCTTAATACATGTTCTTTTTGCCACAAAGGGCCAACATTCAAAGCAAATCATCAATAGAAACCAATCCCATACAAGAATTTGACAAAAATTAAGTTTTTCCAACCCCTATGATGAAAATCCCAACCAAGAGCACAAAACTCTCCAAAACATAATCTAAGGATCCAAATCAATGAAAAGAGTTTAAAATAACCTTAGAGATGTTAATGGAATGAAAAACCATTCAAATTGATTGGGCTTTGATGTAAAAATATTGAAAGAGGAGTTTAAAAGAGGATGGGAGAGGTTTAAAACAAGTTTCCCACAAAAAAGCTCTTTAAAAAGCTGATTCTGGGCGTATGGCGACTGGCGACTGGGCGAGTTGTGAACGAGTCGCTAGTGAGCCGCGAACCATTCTGTGTGAACTCGCGACTGGCAAGTCGCCAAAATGAGTAGCCAAAACTGGCTACTTGGTTTGGCTGGTTGCAAGTCGCCAAAATGAGTTGCCAAAAATCACTCGGTGGGGTTTTTGCCTTGGAGGTTTTCCCTATTCATAAACAAATAACCGTGTCAACTTTATTTTCCATTGCATATTAACTTAGTTGATGATTTATTTGTGCTACCACGCGTATTGCATGCTAATTGAATTTATTAATTAACTTGGCTAATTAATTGGTTAATTCATCATAAGGGGTCAATATATTCTTGGCCTATTAAATGGTATCAGAGCAGACACACTCTGATTAGGGTTAATCTTTACTGTGTGATCCATTGACCCTTGTTGTCATGGATAGAGGAAAATCGTTGATTATACCTCCTTTATTTGATGGCACTAACTATGCATACTGGAAAGTATGCACGAGAGCTTTCTTGCAGTCATTAGATGAGAAAGTGTGGCAAGCTGTGGAGATAGGCTGGACCAAGCCAAAGGAAGCGCCAGCCGATTGGGACCAAGGCGGCTAACTTCAACAGTAGGGCATTGAATGCTTTATTCAGTGTGGTCACGGATGAGGAGTTTAAAAAGATATCCTCTAGTGAAACTGCCAAGGAAGCATGGACCATCCTCTAGACGACCTATGAAGGAACCAAGGCTGTCAAGGATTCGAAGCTTCAGAGGCTTACTACAAGCTTTAAAGAGATCAAGATGGAGGAGGATGAGTTGTTCAATGAGTTCTATGCCAAGCTCAAGGACATAGTGAACTCAACCTTTAATCTTAAGGAAACCATTCCCAAACCCAAGATTGTTAGAAAGGTGCTCAGATCTCTTCCGGAGAAATTTCATGCCAAGATCATTGCCATTGAAGAATTAAAAGACATTGATCAAATTCCTTTGACAGAGCTAGTTGGAAATCTGTAGACCTTTGAGTTGGGTTTGACAAGGATTGGGAAATTGAGTAAGGGAAAGAGCATGGCATTGAAGGCCTAGAGTAGTGAAATCCTACATTACAAGGCAGTTCAAAAAGTTTATGAAGAATATCAATGCTAAAGGATTTGACAAAGACCACAAGTAATCTAATTCGTCTTAGTTCAAGAGCCAAGACAAAGGGAAGAAGGATACTAGGGATGGTGGTCAGTACATTGTTCCCTCAGGACCAAAGTGCTTTAGGTGTCAAGGTTTTGGACACATTAAACAAGAGTGCCCTACATATCTCAAGACCATTGGGAAAAACAAGGCACTTGTTGCTACTTTGAGCGACACTGAGCTTGAGGATGACTCGGATAATGAGGATGGTAGAATCTTGAATGCCTTCACTGCTACAGTTAATCCTACTGATGAGGGTTCAGAAACCGTAGACGATGAAGAGGACTTGGTGGATTCTAAGTTCAAGAAAATGGATGATCAAGATGATATTCATACAGCTTACGAAAAATTGTACAAGGTTTTTGAGAAGCATGAGAAACTATATAGGTTGGCCACCAAGAAATTGAGTGATGTGGAACTTGATCGAGAAGAGCTTTCCACGAAGTTTGATGAAGCCAATCAGACCATTGAAGCACTAAGATTTGAGAATAATTTCTTGGCTGAGAAGACCAAGAAGGTTGAAGCGAAGCTGTTTCAAGTCAGAGCTTAGTTGAAAAGAACTTTAAGTGCAAAGCTTGACGAGATGCTTAGCTTCTAGAAATTTGCTTTTGATCGAATCGGTTTAGGGTATGATTTCTCTTCTCCTAGTATTGCTTTTATTAGTACTGCTATTTTTGTTTCACCAGCTAATAATGTTGAATCTAAGAAAAATGATGTCAAAACTGCTTTAGATAGTGAGAACATAGATAAGGGTAAATCTATCTTAGGAGCACCCTTTAAACTTGATAAGAAAGAGACTAAAAACCCTAGGGCTAAGAAAGGCAATACTTAAAAGTCTAAAGAAAAGAAACAACATCTCTGTCATCACTATGGATCAACTAGACATATTCAACCAAATTGCTATAAGTGGTTAGCTACTCAATAGAGTAACAGTATGATCTCATCGAGAAACCAGAATCAGTTTTCATCCTCTCTTACTCCTCTTGGAGATCTACTCAAAGCTCTCATGTTCCTTTAGAACTTGAACAGTTTCAATTCTTCCCCCTCCCCTCTGGATCAAGAGTTCATCAAACGGAAAGGTTCTTCCGAGGTGTGGAAGGAAAAAGGCTCTAAGTGATTTGGTCACTTTTCTCTCCTTTTTTTTTTATATGCATTACTTGTGTGTTTTTGCTTTCTTGTTTTGTGTCAATCTAGTTTATGTTTTGCTTTGTTTAAACATGTTTTTGTTTGTGTGCTTTTCAGTTTTGCTTTATTTTCTTTCATAAATAAAAAAAAAATTGAAAAATCAGAAAAATACAAAAAACAGTGTGTGTTATGTGTAGGGTTGTCCAGACCCGATTGGAGCCCGACAACCTAGCCAAACCACCTGACGCCGACCCGAACCGAAGGTCCAGTCGGTCAGCGGCGGGTTTTCGTTTTCAAAAATTGACACCGGCGGGTCGAGTGGCGGGTTTGCATCTCCAAAACCCGAGCAACCCGAACCCCTGTAAAAAAATATCCAGCCAAATCCGGCGAGATCTCGACCAGATCTAGCGAAATCTCAACCAGATTTGGCTAGATTTGGTGGGATTTAGCCAGATTCGACCAAATTCCAGCAATTTCTAGCCAAAAAAATGTAGATTTCATAAAAAAATAATCCAGTTTTTGGTGAGATTTTTCTAGTTTCCAGCGATATTTTCCAGTTTCTGACGAAAATTCCAGATTCCAGCGACTTTTTTTTCTTCTTCAAATTTCGATGCCTTTTTTAATTCCAGTAATCGACCTGGCCTGACCGACACTAACCATCACTCGAAACCGAACCGACTAATTTTTCTCGCGGTTGATTTCGGGTTCCTCCGCCTCTCCACCCGACACCGGCTGGTCGAGTCCAGGTTGGGTCCAAAACCAACCTGGCCTGACCCGTGGACAGCCCTAGTTATGTGTACATTGGTACTTGTGTACCTTGTATAGCCATTGAAACAAAGTTTTCTAAACTTTGTATCTTTTATAGCTTAGACGAGCATCTCTATGCACAACTAAGCAAGTGAGCTTTGTGGCTTGTGTTTGTGATGAGCAAGATTAAGTAATCTCTTATACTCGTATCACTCTTTTTGAAGGGAAGGATTAGAAAATCCTAAGAGAAAGACATAAATAACCATCTTACCACTGTTGCCCGCCAATCATGAAATGACATATTTATGCTTGGGCATAGCAAAAGTGCAATGTCAAAAGCTTAACATCATTGGGTATTTATTTTCTCTCTCTTTTATGCCCATGCATGATATGCTTTACAAAAGGAAATATGCGAAGAAAAATAAAAGCAAAAAGAATCAAAATGCTTTATATATGATTGCAAGCGTGTCTTCTAGGAGATGTGGGAGTTATGGGATGTATCTCGAATGTGATAGTCCCCATCAAGCAATTATGATTGTGTGTGAGTTAAAGTGATTTTCTCATATCTCAAATCGTCATAATATGTAAACACTTATGCAATCTTACGATGTTTTTACACACAACATGCAATATTCTTTAATACTTTTAATACATGTGCAGGTACAATGTGATTTGGCCATCACAAGGAATACATGTGTTAATGTATGCTCACTAAACTATCTTGAATTGTTTTTGAAATATAAAATTGGTTAGACTTGTTTAGTGTGTGTGTGTGTTTTCAATCTAAATGCTTGACATTTTTTTTTTTTTGTTGAGAGATGTTTTTGAGAGTTTAAAATGTTGTTTGGATCTTTGGTTGAGTAGCATGCTTGATTGCATTCATATATGTGTTTTTCTCTTCTTTGAAAAACTGTTATTAAGCAATCTCGACAACTTCTCGATACCTCTCGATAGCTAGGCTATCTATCGAGCCTCTTGATCTTCCTTTCTCAGTAGCTGTTATCACATTTTCGATCCATCAAAGTTTTTGAGAATGTCTCGATAGCTTCTCGATAGTTTCTCGATCCATCGAGAGGGTTTCTGTATGCTCGATAGATTCTCGATAGCTTTTCAATCCATTGAGGTCACTTTGCTATGGACACCTCTCGATAGCTCCTCGACAACTCCATCTGGCGAGGTTTAAACCTCGACACCTCTCGATCCATTGAGCTTGGTGTTTTCTATATTTATCTCAGTGCGATTTTTTTCTCTTATTTTATCCAATCTCTCTCAATAGAAAAACATTTCTCCCCCTCCCAAACACTTGTTAATCACACTCTTCATCTTTCCCACTCAATCTTCGATCTAATCCTTGAATTTTCACGTTGGTATGATCTTTTTTCTATCATTCTATCATGCATTTCATTCATTCTGACCTAACTTTTGGGGTTTTTGAAAATTTTTGGGGTTTTTCAAAATTGATGAAGTTTTTGTGAAATTTTTAGGATGGGTTTTGTTTAAATGATCTTAAATGTTCATGCATTGGATCACATTTGCATATTAACAATGTTTCATGAATTATAGATGCGTGTTTAGTATGTTGAAATCATGTGTGCTGGTAGGATTAGATTGGGCTGAGCCTATGATGTTTTTACTTGTGCATGTCACATACTCATGCATTTTTCATGCATACGTACCATTGTTTTATCTTATTGATATTGATCCGTGTTGGTACTTTTCTGTCTCTCTCTCTCTCTCTCTCTCACTCTCTCTCTCTCTCGGTTAGTTGCTCTATGGCACCTAAACGTAAGTCTACTCCATCCCGAAACCCTTTTCGTTCCGAGGCATCTTCTTTTGATTCTACTTCATTTCACGTTCAGTTTCGTGATAAGAAGGTCCGTACAGACTTCTCGGAGAACTTTTCATGACGTGGCATTCATTCGGAATCCTAAGTCATCCTATCAGACTTTTTCGATACTAACCTTCCCTTTGTAATCTACAGTAGGGATTAGGAGTCACTTTGTGGCATCCCGGTCACTTGTCCCTCCGTTATCATACAGGAGTTTTACTCCAATATGCATGGATTTGATTATTCTGTACCTCATTTTATCACTTGCGTTCGAGGTACGCGCATTATAGTCACTCTGGATCTTATATCCAAGGTGCTACACATCCTGAAGGTAGCGCATCCTAACTATCCTAGCTGTGATCATCTTAGGACTGTGTCTAAAGACGAACTCTCGCCTCTTTTTTGTGAGACACCCTTATCTTGGGGTGACCGTCAAAACACCTCTTACTCGGGCTTTGTAAAAGGTCCGAGGTTCCTTAATATGGTAATGACATTTGTTCTCCATCCCTTGTCTTACTATAACTCCATTACTGAGTCTCGTGCTTGATTTTTGTTATCCCTACTTGAAGGACTCACTATAGACTTCCCTCTCACTTCATACTCACCCTTATAGATGTTTATAAGGATACGGCGACACGTGATAAGCTCATTTTCCCTTTGGCTATCACGCGAATTCTTCGCCGTGCATCTGTCTCCTATCTTGAGTCTACACACTTCTCCGTTATGTGTGTCATAGAAGCAGCGAATATTAGATAGAGCGAGGCCCATCTTCGACCGAAGCGGCCATGAACCGAGACGGCGACTCCTTAGGCTTCTTTCGCTCTATGCATATCCGCTCCTTCTTCTTCTGCGGGTGGTGTGACCCTTGATGCGGTCATGGTGCAGCTTCAGTGCATGGATGCTCGCCTTGACACACTCAATGATGAGTTGTGTCAGGTGAACACCCGTGTCGGTCGTATTTCTCAACGACAAGCTCGTCTTGGTGGCTTCGTGGTGTCTTCCTCTCCTTCTCTAGAGGCATCAGAGGACGAGGATGTTGATGGTGATGAGGATGATGGTGATGAGGATGAGGATGCTAGCTCTTCCAGTGACGAGGAGATGACTGCTTAAGTGACTTGCCCTTTGTCATTCTTGACAAAAAGGGGGAGTAGTTTTGGGTATGAGAGTAGTCATGTTCTTAGGGGGAGAGTTAGTATAGGAGATATTTTTGTTAAGGGGAGTGTTTTTATTTTATTTTTTATGAGGGATGTAGTGAGGACTTTTTGTATCTTTTCTTTTCTTTACTTTTTAGATACATTGTTCTTACATTGTGATAGCAAACCTTGTACTCATTATAGATATATATATTGAGGTTGTTATTACTTTCTTTCACCTACTCTTCATGTGTTGTTTCTTTTCTCTCTTTATGCACATGCTTCTTATTTATTGTATGCAATCTTTTATATTTCTGTTTTACACTAAGATGCCATGATGAGTTTTGTTTAAAGTGTTTCAAAAATACAGTTGTTAAAGTCTTTCTTGCCATAAACTGTCTTCTTGCAAAGTTTTTCAAGAGTTTGTGTTGGGATTAAATTTTATTGTATTCAACAAGTGAGTATGGGTTGAGTGTATTATGACTTCTCTCATATGATCATTTGTTTGTTGTGGTTTCATCACGGATTGCCAAAATGGGAGATTGTTAGGACATATGTGAATCATGTTAGGAATATATGTCATTAAGAATTGGCTAATCTTATGATAAAACGCACTTTATTTGTAATTGGGTAGATCTAGGATGTGTTTAATATTTCAAGGAACAAGAGTTCAAGTCCAAGTGTTAAAGCCATGCAAATCTATCCAAGAATCAAGTGAAGAAGTGCTATATTTTAAAACTCGACAGCTAGCTCGACAGATAGCATCTATCAAGGTTTAAAATGCATGTTTAGCCCGATGCTCGATAGATAACCTATCTATCGAGATTTATAAAAATCAGTTTTTCAGATCTGATTTCACACCAATTCGTGTATATATATTTAGGCTTTCTATTCTCACAATCCTAAACATATATAAGGATTATTTTAAGGGCTGTCACAGCTGATGCAAGTGAGTGCAACTTGATGCAAAGGTTTTTCACAAGCATATTGTGACCAGAGGCATATGCCCCAGTTCATCTTTCTTTTCAAGAAGCTGCTGTTTTTGTACGCCGTAGGGTTTTGTAACCAAGGAGCATAATGATCTTTGATAGGCCAAACGCGTATTCACCCCTTGTGATAAATTAACCAATTAATTTAGCCAAGTGAATTAATTAAGTTAATTAACATGCAAAGTGCGTGGTAGCAAAAAAAAAATCATCAATTAAACCAAGTATGCAGCGGAAATTAAATTGACACGACGATTTGTTTACGAATGGGGAAAACCTACACGGCCAAAACCCCACCGGGTGATTTTCAGGTCACCACTCTCGAAATTCCACTATTATCACAACAAGTGGTTACAAGTAAAGAAATCCCAGTACCTTATACCAACCTAAATTTGAACCCTTACCCTAATACCCAATTGGACTTGTTCTGTAGCGACAATTTCTCCTTTTGATGCACGGCTCCCAAGTACATGACTAACCAGTTGCACAGATCCCAGTACACGACTTCAATCACTAACTAGAGAAGATTGTTGGCTACAAAGTTCTTCAGTTCATCCACGATGAAAATCAAGAAGATGCTTGGTCACAAAACCCTATGGTGCACATACACAACAACTTCTTCAAGAATGATGAACTAGGGCAAAACTTTGTCTCCGGTCACAATTTTCTTGAGCAAACTTTTCTCAAAGTTTGTGCAACTTGTGTACTCTTTTATAGCCCTTAAAACAATCCTTTTATATGTCTAGGGTTATGAGAAAAGAAGGCCCAAAGACACATTCACAGATTCCAAGAAAACAGATCAGAATTTCTGCTTCTTTCTTAAACCTCGATAGATGGGAGCTGTCGAGCAGGTGTAGAGCACACGGGCTGAACAACTTCTTAAACTTCAACATATGCTAGTTGTCGAGCTTTAATAAACTTGCACTTCTTAGCTTGTTTTTTGGACAGACTTGATGATTTCAACACTTGATCTTAAAACACAGTTTCTTGAAGTATTAAGAACACCTAGATCTACCCAATTACAAGTAAAGTGCGTTTTGTCAAAGGATTAGGCAATTACATAAAAGAATAGCATATGTTCTTCATAAGTGAAACACATATGTCCTAACAATCTCTCCCTTGGGCAATCCGTGACAAAACTACAACAAACAAATGAACATATGAGAGAAGTCATAAATCACTCAACTCATATTCACTTGTTGAATACAATAAAATCTATCCTAACACAAACTCTTGCAGTACTTTGCAAGAAGAGAGTTTATGGCAAGTAGACTTTGACAACCTGTATTTCTGAAACACTTTAAACAAAACTCATCAAAGCATCTTACTGTGAAACAAAAATAATAGATTGCATACAAATAATAAGAAGCATGTGTATAAAGAGAGAAAAGAAACAACACATGTAAGGGTTAGGTGAAAGAAACATACATTAACATATAAAGAAGAATAAGTACAATGTATGACAAAAATGGTCACAAGACCCAATGTACAAGAACAGTGTATCTAAACAAGAAAGAAAAGAAAAGATACATAATATCCTCACTGCATCCCTCATATCAACACTCCTCTTAACAAAATGGTCCTATACTAACTCTCCCCCTTAAGAATGACTACTCTTATATCCCAAAACTACTCCCCCTTTTTGTCACTAGTGACAAAGGGTAGAGTGTCAAGTAGACATCTCATCGGTAGAGCTAGCATCTCCATCGTCATCATCAGAAGCATCATCGTCATCACCATCATCATCATCACCCTCAGCTACAGAATCAGAAGCCACTGGAGGAGGTGGAGGAGAAACCTCAGAAGAGAAACCACCCATGGTTGCCTGCCGCCTAGCAATACGGCCAACACGAACATTCACCTAATACAACTCAGTAGAAAGTGTATCAAGGCGAGCATCCGTGTGTTGAAGCTACGCCATGATGTCTCCTAAAGTCACATCACCCATGGAAGAGGAGGGGCTGGATGTGGATGGACCAGATCGAGATGGAGCCGAACGGGAGGGAGGAGTTGCTGAATCCAACTGCTGTGATCGAAACTGCGCCTCGCTACATTTAACGATAGCGGCATCTATGGCACACATAAAAGTGAAATGGTCGGACACCGGAAAAAGGACAAAAAAATGGTGTAAAATCCTCGTGATAGCGGAAGAAAGATGAGCTTAGCATGGGACGCCGAATCTAGATGAACATCTATAATAAAGAGAATGAAATGAGAAGGGAAATCTATAGTAAGATGCTCAAGAAGTGATAACAAAAACCGAGCACAAGACTCTATGATGGAGTTATAATGAGAGAGAGGATGGAGTACAAAGGTCATCACCATGTTCAAGAATCTAGGACCTTTAGCAAAAGGCTGACATGGTGTAAACTGATGCTCACCCCAATCAAAAGGGCGCTCACAAAAAGCAGACATGAGCTCATCCTTAGAGATAGTCCTCAGATGCTCACAACTAGGATAGTCAGGAACCTCTACCCTAGGAACCCGAAGCACATCCGCGACAAGTTGCAATGTGACAATAAAACGCGTACCTTGAACGCGAGTGAAGAAGTGAGGTATTGAATGATCAATCCCATGCATATTGGAGTAAAACTCCTAGGTAAGCATAAGAGGACAAGTTCGATCGATCCACCAGCTGTCGAGAAGCTATCGAGGGGCCAGAAACTTTCTTGATCGATCCACCTAGCTGTCGAGGAAGTGTCGAGATTGTGATAAGAAAAAGCTGAGGAGCTCGACAAATAGCCAGGTGTCGAGGAAGTGTCGAGGAGCTGTCGAGATTGCTTTTAAAAACAATTTTTCGAGAAGAGAAAAACACATACATGAATGCAATCAAGCATGCAACTCAACAAATGATCCAACCAACATATTAAGCTCTCAAAATCATCTCTCAACATCAATTTTAAGCACATGGATCCCAAAAACACACACACACACACACACACACACAAAATAAGTCTAACCAATTTTATATTTCAAAAACAAGTCAAGATAGTTTAGTGAGCATACATTAACACATGTAAAACCTTGTGATGGCCAAATCACATTGTACCTGCACATGTATCAAGAGTAGCAAAGAATATTGCGTGTTGTGTGTGAAAAACATCGCAAGATTACATAAGTGTATACATGTTATGACGATTTGAGATATGAGAAAATTACTTTAACTTACACACAATTATAACTGTTTGATGGGGACTATCACCTTCGAGGTACATTCTATAACTCCCACATCTCCTAGAATACACGCTTGCAATCATATTTAAAACATTTTTGATCTTTTTGTTTTTTATTTTTCTTTGTATATTTTTCTTTTATTGAGCATATCATGCATAGGCATATAATGAAAGAAAAGAAATAACCAATGATATTTGACATTCCAATTTTG
The DNA here is from genome assembly GCA_019022515.1 of Quercus aquifolioides. Taxonomy (NCBI): domain Eukaryota; kingdom Viridiplantae; phylum Streptophyta; class Magnoliopsida; order Fagales; family Fagaceae; genus Quercus; species Quercus aquifolioides. The sequence continues at coordinate 33,353,951 of CM032336.1, forward strand.
TTATGCTGAAGCACACAAATGTCATTGACATTGCACTTTTGCTATGCTGAAGCATACATATGTCATTTATGATTGGCGGGTAATAGTGGTAAGATGGTTATTTTGCATTTCTTTTAGAATTTTCTAGTCCTACCTATCAAAAAGAGTGATACGAGTGTTAAGTACAAGAGATAACTTAATCTTACTCATCACAAACTAGAGCCACAAAGCTCACTTGCTTAGTTGTGCATAGAGATGCTCATCTAAGCTACAAGAGATACAAAGTTTAGAAAATTTTGTTTCAATGGCCATCCAAGGTACACAAGTACCAATGTACACAAACACACTGTTTTTGTATTTTTCTGATTTTTCATTTTTTTTTTAATTTTTATATGAAAAACAAAATAAGCAAAACTGAAAATAAACAAACAAAAACATGTTAAGCAAAGCAAAGCATAAAACTAGATGCAAATACATGAGGAAGAATGAGGAGAGAAAGAGATCAATCCATGGAAATAACACCAATGTTTTGACGAAGGAATTCAAAACGTTTGCTGTCAAAAGGTTTGGTGAACAAGTCATCCTTCTGATCATCGGTGTGAATAAACTCAAGAGAGAGAACACCATCTTCGATAAGCTCCCTAATGAAGTGATGTCGAATTTCTATGTGTTTGGTTCGAGAATGTTGAACCGGATTCTTAGAGATGTTGATGGCACTGGTATTGTCACAATAGATGGTGAGATGCTCTTGACAAATACCATAATCATGGAGGAGTTTTTGCATCCATAGGAGTTGGGTACAACAGCTATCGGCAGCGATGTACTCAACTTCTGCAGTGGATAAAGAGATGGAGTTCTGCTTTTTGCTCATCCAGGAGACAAGATTGTTACTTACATAAAAACAACCCCCCGATGTACTCTTTCTATCATCAACATTCCCAGCCCAATCAGCATCAGAATACCCAGCTAAGACATTATTTGTGTCCTTGCTGTACCACACACCAAACTCAGCAGTGGTTTTGACATACTTTATAATTCTTTTTAAAGCAGTCATATGAGATTCTTTGGGATTAGCCTGATATCTAGCACACACACCAACACTGTAATTAATGTCAGGTCTACTAGTAGTAAGGTAAAGAAGACTACCTATCATGCTTCTATAGAGAGATGAATCTACACTTTTGCCTAACAAGTCCACAGTGAGTTTAACATTTGGGCTCATGGGGGTTCTAATAGAACTAGCAGATTCCAAACCAAACTTTTTCACAAGATTCTTAGCATATTTAGATTGAAATAGAAATATACCTGAATCTTGTTGACAAATCTGCAATCCAAGGAAGTGAGTCAGCTCTCCAATCATGGTCTTCTCGAACTCGGCTTGCATGAGTTTTGAGAAGCCATGAGTAAGTTCATCCTTAGTAGATCCAAAGATGATATCATCAACATAGACTTAAGCAACTATCAACTCGCCATCTTTCTTTTTGATGAAGTGAGTTTGATCAGTCTTTCCTCTTGTGAACCCATGTGACACCAGATATTGTGTGAGTCTATCATACCAAACTCTAGGGGCTTGCTTCAACCCATAAAGTGCCTTCTTGAGGTACAACACATGATCTGAAAAGTGTGGATCAATGAATCCTTTTGGTTGAGCCACATAGACATCTTCTTTAAGTAGCCCATTCAAGAAAGCAGTCTTCACATCCATCTGATAAATTTTGAATTTCAGATGACATGCTAGGGTAAGGAGAATTCTGATGGTCTCCATACGGGCAACTAGGTCAAATTTTTCATCATAGTCTACTCCTTCCATTTGTAAGTATCCTTGAGCTACAAGCTGAGCCTTATTGCGGATCACATTGCCTTTTTCATCAGTCTTATTTCGGAATATCCACTTTGTGCCGATGATGTGCTCACCCTCAGGTCTAGGTACTAGAGTCCAGACATCATTCCTCTGAAACTGAAGCAGTTCATCATGCATTGCTTCGACCCAACTTTCATCCTAAAGAGCTTCCTCAACTTTTGTGGGTTCAACCTGTGACAAATAACAAGAATAAGACACAAAGTTAGCAACACATTTATCAACTGTACATTTCCTTAATGTGAGTTCATTCATGTTTCCTACAATAACTTCTGAAGGATGATTTAATTTAATCCTGGAGGGAGGTCCTTTCTCTTCATGAGATTCAGAATCTGGTGAAGTGGGTATATCTGCAGAATCTTCCACAACACTAGGAGTACCGGGAGTACTTGGAGATGCAGGTTCTTGTTCAACACTTTCTTGAACTTCCTTAGGCTCAGAATGAAGAATTTCTTTGGGGAGTTCCTCAATACCTTTCTCAGAACTGGAATCTGAAGACTCATCAATGGCAACATTCACTGTCTCTATTACCTTCATAGTTCTTTTGTTGTATACCCGATAAGCCTTGCTTGTGCAAGAGTAACCCAAAAATATACCTTCATCGCTTCGAGAATCAAACTTTCCCACATTCTCTCTATCCTTGAGGATGAAACAAGTACTTCTAAAGATTCTGAAATACTTCACATTCGGCTTCCTTCCTTTCCATAACTCATAAGGAGTCTTTTTGGTACCGGGTCTGAAGTACACCCTATTAACCGTATAACATGCAGTGTTAACGGCTTCTCCCCACAAGTTTCTAGCCACATCTTTGTTATGCAGCATGGCTCTGGCCATCTCCTGAATAACCCTGTTCTTTCTTTCTACCACAACATTCTGCTGAGGAGTAATAGGAGCAAAGAATTCTTGAGATATACCTGATCTTGTGCAAAAGGACTTCATATATGATTTCTCGAATTCTTTACCATGGTCACTTCGAATTCGATCAATCTTCAGGCTCTTTTCATTCTACAGTCTTGTGCACAAAGCTTCAATATGCTCAAGAGCATTAGACTTGGATCGTAGGAGAATGACCCAAGTGTACCTAGTGAAGTCGTCTACCACAACCATGATGTATCTCTTACCACCAAGAGACTCAGTTCTAGTTGGACCCATGAGATCCAAATGTAGAAGCTCCAATGGCCTAGATGTAGCTGATGTCTGAGTGCCTGGATGCTTAGCTTTCATCTATTTCCCAAGCTGACATGGTCCACACCACATTACACATTCTACTAAGCTTTGGTATCCCCAAGACTGATTCATGCTTAGATACAATAGAAAGATGTTTGTAACTAGCATGTCCCATTCGTTGATGCCATAGATCTTCATTTGGCAAACGAATGCTATTGCACACAATATCAGTATCAGGAACCAATCCATAACAATTGTCTAAAGTGCAAACACCACTAATGAGTTTCTTTCCAGACTCATCCATGACAAGACACTTTCCCTTTGAGAATAGTACCATGAAGTCTTGATCACATATCTGACTTATGCTCAACAGGTTCACCTTTAGACCTTCTACATAAAAAACATTTGCAATGTTTGGCAGTCCAGGTAGAGAGATGATTCCTTTCCCTTTAATCTGTGACTTGCTCCCATCACTAAAAGTGATATTTCCACCTTTCTTAGACTCGAAAACCTTGAAGAGAGATTGGTCTCCAATCATGTGTCTTGAGCAACCGCTGTCAAGGTACCACAAGCATGTGTCCATAACTTTAAATGCGGACTTCATCATAAAACACACTTCATGCTTAGATGACAGATCAGTGGGAATGATACTTTCTCTCATCTGCCTTTTACAAGCTAAGCCTTTAATTTTTACTCTTCTCAGACGAACTCCTTTGCACATTTTCATTCTGAGACAGTCTAGTTTCTTCTTAATCAAACTGAGATCTTATCCAATAGTCATTGTAAGGGAATTCAAATAACTTTTAGACTTGTATTTTCTGAAACACTCAAATAAATAGAGATTAGAAAAACAAGATGTATTTGAAAACAAAGATCTCCTCAAGCCGGTTACAGCCATGACAACAGGGGTCAATGGATCAACACAGCAAAGATTAACCTAATCAGAGTGTGCCTACTCTGATACCACTTGATAGGCCAAACACGTATTGACCCCTTGTGATAAATTAACCAATTAATTTAGCCAAGTGAATTAATTAAGTTAATTATCATGCAAAGCGCATGGTAGTACAAACAAATCACCAACTAAACTAAGTATGCAGCGACAATTAAATTGACACGTGATTTGTTTACGAATGGGGAAAATCTACACAGCAAAAACCCCACCGGGTGATTTTCAGGTCACCACTCCTGAAATTCTACTATTATCACAACAAGCGGTTACAAGTAAAGAAATCACAGTACCTTATACCAACCTACAGTTGAACCCTTACCCCAATACCCAATTGGACTTGTTCTGTAGTGAAAATTTCTCCTTTTGATGCAAAGCTCCCAAGTATGTGACTAACCAACTGCGCGGATCCCAGTACGCGACTTCAATAACCAACTAGAGAAGATTGTTGGCTACAAAGTTCTTCAGTTCATCCACGATGAAAATCAAGAAGATGCTTGGTCACAAAACCCTATGGTGCACATACACAACAACTTCTTCAAGAATGATGAACTAGGGCAAAACTTTGTCTCCGGTCACAATTTTCTTGAGCAAACTTTTCTCAAAGTTTGTGCAACTTGTGTACTCTTTTATGGCCCTTAAAATAATCCTTTTATATGTCTAGGGTTAGGAGAAAAGAAGTCTCAAAGACACATTCACGGATTCCAAGAAAACAGATCAGAATTTCTGTTTCTTTCTTAAACCTTGACAGATAGGAGCTGTCGAGTAGCTGTCAAACAGGTGTCGAGCACATGGGCTGAACAGCTTCTTAAACTTCGACACATGCTAGTTGTCGAGTTAGCTGTCGAGCTTTAATGAACTTGCATTTCTCAGCTTGTTTCTTGGACAGACTTGAAGACTTCAACACTTGATCTTGAAACATAGTTTCTTGAAGTATTAAACACATCCTAGATTTACCCAATTACAAGTAAAGTGTGTTTTGTCAAATGATTAACCAATTACATAAAATAATGACATATGTTCTTAACAAGTGAAACACATATATCCTAACAATCTTCATCGTATTGATGAACTGAAGAACTTTGCAGCCAACATCATTCTTAAGCTGGTGGTTAGTTACGTACTTGGATCCGTGCATCGATTGGTTAGTCACATACTGGGAGCCATGTATTGAAAAGAGAGATTGTCACTACAAAAAAAGTCCAATTGTGTATTGGGGTAAGGGTTCAACTGTAGGTTGGTATAAGGTACTGTGATTCATTTACTTGTAACCGCTTGTTGTACTAATAGTGGATTCTTGGGAGTGGTGTCCTTAAAATCGCTCGGTGGGGTTTTTGTCTTGGAGGTTTTCCCCATTCATAAACAAATCATTGTGTCAACTTTATTTTCCACTGCATATTAACTTAGTTGGTGATTTTTTTGTGCTACCACGCGTATTGCATGCTAATTGAATTAATTAATTAACTTGGCAAATTAATTAGTTAATTCATCACAAGGGGTTAATACATTCTTGCCCTATCACATATATCTAATATCACAAGTGTCATCCAATAAAATTGGGATTGCTTATTCTAAAGTTCAAGTCATGCCAACTGTAAGGTTGAATTTTATCAACCATCTTGTTGGCTTTATTCCGTGCTAATTTGCTTGTAATTCAACACTTAGTAACCCTGTATTTAGGTGGGATTCATGTAAGGGTAGAGTGTGAGAAAGTGTGAAGAAATGCTCAAGATTGTGCAAGGATGCAGAGACTCGCGGCGACTTGCGGCTGACTCGCGACTGGCAAGCCGCCAACTGCAGCACACGTGAGAAGCATGCGAAGGGTCACGCCAGCTGTCGTACTACAGGACAAAAGTCCTAGGTTAGCCAGGCCGTTATCTCGAGGCTAGGACTCGCGACTCAGACCAGTCGCAAGACCAAGCCGTCAACCAGCCCTGTTTAGGAAAAACTGACTCTTCACATTCCTTTCTCACCCCACTATATATAGACCCTTATACCCACGAAATGTAGAGAGCTTCTAGAGAGAATTTTGAGAGAGAAACCCTAGAGAAAAACAAGATTGCCTCATCCCTAATCTTCACTAAGAGACTCTTCAAATTCCTCTACTCTCTTCCTCTCCATTGATACATTCTTGAGAGGTTCTTGACCAAATCCTTTTCTCACCACACCTACGTCTATGAGAATGTCTTTTGGTGCTTAGGGAAGCATTTTGGAAGGGACCAATGGTTATTGGTTGATGCTATGGGCTATAGTGGAATCCGGTAAGCTAGAGGGTCTATTTCTTGGAGGGTCTATTGCTTGGAGGGCTTAGGTACCTGGGTAGATTAGGCTTGGAGGGTCTATTGTTGTTCATGTATCCCAACTACATTTTCTAGTGGATTATTGACCGCTTGGAGGGAGGCGGAGAGGTTTTTTACCGAGGGTTTCGATTTCCTATTCGATAACACATCGCGTGTTGTCCTTGTGTTTGCATCTCTCTTCCTTTTATCTTTGCCTTTTATTTTCTATTGTGGACGTGATTATAATTGGCTTAGATTGTTTATCAATTCTGTGTTTGGCTTATATTCATGTTCCGCACATTAATTGTTTGATAATAAGCTTAAATTGTTAATTTGTAATTGAGGGTCTAAACATTCAAGGGTGTTTTACACACATATTGAACATTCAATTGGCATCAGAGCGGGTGCACTCTTTGTGGTTTAAAGACCTGAGTGCGATCCTAGACCCCTTGGATATGGATGCTGCTATGGAAAAGGCCATGCTGAATTGTGGTTTAAATGTTTGTGACAATGACTCTATGAGTATGTTTGAAGGGTGTCCTAACAATGAACTCTTAGAATTATTAAAAACAAAGAAACATGCTAGAATGTTTGCTCACATGCTGAAATATTTTGAGAATAAGAATCACATCTTACACAATAGTCTATGTGAGTCTAACTCTTTGATTAAGAAGTACAAAAGAAGAAATAGAATATTGTGTGAAAAGGTTGATAATCTGAAAAAGAAAATTCAATCTAATAGATGCATGGATAATAAAGATAAATTGTTGTTTGATGGTCAAGAATGCTTGTCTATTTGTACACACCTCATTGAAAGTATTTAACTCATGCTTGTGGTATCTTGATAGCGGTTGTTCTCGTCATACGACAGGAGATAAATCACTATTTAAGACTCTCAAAGAGAAAGTTGGTGACTATGTGACATTTGGTGATGGGAGCCATGCTCAAGTTCTCGGCAAAGAAACTGTTGAAATACCAGGATTTCCTTTATTGAAAGATGTGTTATACATCAAAGGGTTGAAGGTGAATCTCTTAAGCATCACTCAAATATGTGATGAGGACTTTCTTGTCCAATTCTCAACGAAGGGGTGCATAATCATTAACGAAGAAGGGATTCAAGTCTTGGAGGGAAATAGGACTATCGACTCGAAGCAGTTGAGGGACTTCCAAAGTTTGGAAAGGTGGAGAAGACTATTTGTGGAGCATGCCAAATGGGAAAGCAAACAAAGGCAAGTCATTACAAGGTGAATGTGATTGCTACCTCACGTTGTTTAGAGCTTATTCATGTTGATCTAATGGGGCCTACTAGAACTGAAAGTCTAGGAGGAAAGAGGTACATTATGGTCATTGTTGATGATTTCTCAAGATATACTTGGGTTGAATTTCTTAGAGAAAAATCAAAAGCATGTGAAAAATTGGAAACTCTTTGCAAGAGACTACAAAATGAGAAAGGGGTTCCCATTGTCAAGATAAGAAGTGCTCATGGCAAGGAGTTTGAGAATGCAAGATTTGAGTCGTTTTGTGAAAAGAACAGAATCAAAAGGGAATTTTCAGCTCCCAAAACTCTTCAGCAAAATGGAGTGGTAGAAAGGAAGAATTGAGTGATTCAAGAAATGGCTAGGTTATGCTATTAAACAAGCAAATTCCTCAAAAGTTTTGGGGAGAAGCCATGAACACCTCATGTCACATTGGTAATAGAATATTCTTCTGCGTGGGAACAAAGATGACCACTTATGAGATTTGGAATGGAAAGAAGCCGAAAGTAAAGTACTTCCGAGTGTTTGGAAGCATGTGTTACATTCTAAATGATCGGGAGAACCTTGGGAAATTTGATGCGAAAAGTGATGAAGGTATATTTCTTGGGTATTCTACTACTAGCCGAGCATATAGGGTCTTCAACAAGATAACTAAGACAGTAATGGAATCCATCAATGTAAAAATTGATGATTTCATAACCAAGGTAGAAATGGTTGATGATGGGGAAGGCCTACAAACCAAAGAACCCACTATTGAGGCCGAAGCTCTTGATATAGAAGTTGAAGGAACTACACCAGAAAAGGAATCAACTCCCTTGAACACAAGAATGGAAACAAGATCAATGTCTAGAACATCAAGTCCTCTTACTCCTCCAAAAGTTCATCCTCCAATCTCCCGGAATGATGAAGTCTCCACATCAAAGAAGCCATCATCAAGAGTGATTAAGAACCATCTTGACAGCAACATCATTGGATCTTTAGATGAAGGTCTTTGTCTTTGAAAGGGAAACATACTTCTGGACAATCATATAACATATCACTGCTACCTTGCCCAGTTTGAGTAAAAAAGGGTAGAAAAAGCTCTCCAAGATGAAAATTGGGTAGAGTCAATGCATGGAGAGCTGAATCAGTTTGTGAGAAATGATGTATGGGAACTTGCTCCAAGGCCTGAAAATGTTCATGTCATCGGCACTAAATGGATATTCAAAAACAAGACAGATGGAGAGATAATCAGGAACAAATCTCGGTTAGTGGCTCAAGGATACACTCAAGTAGAAGGAGTAGATTTTGATGAGTCCTTCGCTCCTGTGGCAAGACTTGAGTCTATTCGAATTCTTATGTCCATTGCATGCACCATGAACTTTAAACTCTACCAAATGGATGTAAAATGTGTGTTTCTAAATGGATATCTGAATGAAGAAGTGTTTGTTGAACAACCGAAAGGCTTTAAGGATCCTCATTTTCCTGATCATGTGTTGAGATTGAAGAAAGCTCTTTATGGCTTGAAACAAGCCCCTAGAGCTTGGTACGATCGGCTTACCCATTACCTCCTAGAAAGAGGATTCAAAAGAGGTTATGCTGATCGAACTCTGTTTGTCAAGAATGATGAAGTTACCTTTTGGTGGCTCAAGTATATGTTGATGTATTTGGTGCTACCATCGATGATCGGGCTATAGAATTTTCTGAGGAGATGAAGAAAGAATTTGAGATGAGTATGGTGGGGGAGCTTACATTTTTCTTGGGCCTTCAAGTCAAACAAAAGAAGGAAGGCATATTTGGGCCACAAGAAAAGTATGCTAGAAATATTGTCAAAAAGTTTGGACTAGACTCCAAAAAACATGCCTCTACGCCCATGAGTTCGTCCACAAAGCTGAATGCTGGTTCTTCCGGAGTGGAAGTGAGTCCAACCTTGTATAGGAGTATTATTGGGAGTTTACTCTATCTTACAGCAAGTAGACCGTGTTAGGACATATGTGTGTTCACTTGTTAAGAACATATGTCACTTATTTATGTAAATTGGCTAATCCTTTTGACAAAACACACTCTACTTGTAATTGGGTAGTTCTAGGTGTTTTTAATACTTCAAGAAACAAGGTTTCAAGATCAAGTGTTGAAGTCATCAAGTCTGTCCAAGAAAAAGCAAGCTGAAGTGCAATTTCATTAAAGCTCGACACCTGCTCGATAGCTACCTCGACACCTGCTATCTGTCGAGATTTACAAAATCAGCTTTTCTGATCTGATTTCCTTGGGATCCGTGAATGTGTTTTTGGGCCTTCTTTTCTTCTAACCCTAAACATATAAAAGGATTGTTTTAAGAGCCGTCAAGTGATACACAAGTTGCAAAAGCATTGAGCAATCTTTGATCAAGCAAATTGTGATCAAAAGACGAAGTTCTTAACCTAGTTCATCTTCTCTCAAGAAGTTGCTGTGTATTTGCACCATAGGGTTTCGTAACCAAGCATCTTCCTGATCTTCATCGTGTATGATGAACTGAAGAACTTTGCAGCCAACCTCTCCTTCTAAGTTGGTGTTTGAAGTCGTGTACTAGGATCTGCGCATTGGTTAGTCACGTACTTGGGAGCCGTGCATCAAAGGTGGAAATTGTCACTACAGATCAAGTCCAATTGGGTATTGGGGTAAGGGTTCAACTGTAGGTTGGTAAGGTACTTGGGATTCCTTTACTTGTAACCGCTTGATTTGATAATAGTGGAGTTTCGGGAGTGGTGACCTGAAAATCACCCGGTGGGGTTTTTGCCGTTAGGGTTTTCCCCATTCGTAAACAAATCACCGTGTTATTTAATTTCCGCTGCATATTTAGTTTTTGGTGATTTCTTTGTGCTTCCACGCAATTGCATGATAAATTGATTAATTAATAACTTGGCTAATTAATTAATTGGTTTAATCACAAGGGGTCATTCAGTTTGTGGCCTATCAGACCAGATATTGCATTCAGTGTTGGTGTCTGTGCTAGATATCAAGCTGCTCTAAAGCAGTCTCACCTGACTGCGGTAAAGAGAATTGTACGGTATATCAATGGTACTCCAGACTATGGGTTGTGGTATTCCAATGATTCAAATGCTTGTCTTGCCGGTTATTCAGATGCTGACTGGGCTGGTAGTGTGGATGATCGAAAAAGTACCTTCGGAGGTTGTTTCTACCTTGGTAACAATCTTGTCTCTTGGATGAGCAAGAAACAAAACTCTGTGTCTCTCTCTACAGCTGAAGCTGAGTAAATAGTCGCTAGAAGTTGCTGTACACAACTCCCTTGGATGAAGAAGCTACTTCATGATTACGGGATCCCTCAAGATACAATGTGTGTCTTCTGTGATAACACCAGTGCCATAAATCTCTCTAAGAATCCAGTTCAGCATTCAAAGTCAAAACACATAGAGATACACTACCATTTCATTCGGGATTTGGTGGAAGAAAAGGTCGTATGTCTTGAATTCATACACACAGAAAATCAAAAGGCGGACATCTTCACCAAGCCTCTCAATGGTCCACGGTTTGAATCTCTCCGTAAGACCATTGGTGTTGGTACAATCCCTTGAATCTCATGTGTGCTGTGTACTTTACATCTTTATATTGAGTAAACTTGTTTGTAGGGCACACACCTCTTTGTTGATTGTTTGAATAGCACATTTTGTTTGTGCTCTAAAATGTTGTTACATTTTTTTTATCATTTTTTTTTTCTACTGCTTTTGTGTCAAAAATCCAAAAAACACATAAAAAGTAGAAAATAAAAAATGTTTGATTAACTTTGTTGAGTTTTGTCTCAAATCATGTTTTGCCTTGTACTTTTGTACTAATGGCCTTGTGCATCTATGAGCTTAGCTTGTTCTATATGCACTCATATCTTTGTGGGAAAAATCTTGAAATCTATGTGATTGTTGTAAATAGATCTTCAACCTTGTCATGAATGATTAGTGAATGGTTTTGTTGATCTTGAGACATGCATAGACTTGTGCCTATATATCTTCCCATTTTTATTTTATTGCTTTACTCAAAGAGCTTACCAAATGTAAATCTCCAAATGAAAAGAGATATTGAGCTGCAAAAGCCTGCCGCACATACTAGTATTTGACTAGAAAAAAGGGAAAGCGACCAAAATAAAATGTATGATGCCCAAAAAGCCAAAGACTGACTCATCAAAATGAAATATCAAAAATTTCAGGCATCAATCTTATAATGAGATGTGTTGATTCAAAAGATCGTATGATATGTTAAAAATCAAGCCAAATGAAAAGCTTCAAAGATATTGTACTCAAGTATATGTGGGAGGTCATATATGCATACTTCTATAATTGAAATGGATCATATTATCTAGTGCTAGTTGTGTATGCCTTGGTTTAATTGATCATTGAAACTTCACATTAGACTAAGGACTATCTCATTTTTGATACCCACACATTTCACACAAGTCTATATTCAATGATTGCCATATTCATTTGTGTGATTGTACTTGATTAAATGTGTTTTCACATGCTTAATTTTTGTTGATCAAACACAAAAAGATTTTTGAGTGTTTTAGTTGTTTTTGGAAAGTATTTTGTTTTTACAAAAATGTCAAAAATTTCAAAAATAGTGTTGTCCTGTTTTGGCGACTCAGTCGCGGGTTGGCCTAGTCGCGAGCCCACTCCAAGATTTTTCGCAACTTACTGGCGAGTCAAGGTCTCAATCGCGAAAAATACTTAGAAAATTTTTCAAATTTTGAGTTTTTGTGACTTTCGCGGCTTAGTGTGGTGACTTGTTCGCGGGGGGAGGGTCCAGTCGCGAGAGGTACATAGAGATTTTCGCGGCTCACCTTGCGACTCTCTCGCGAGTAGACCTTCCAGTCGTGAAAAACACTTAAAAGATTTTTCATGAATCTTGGTTTCATAGTATTTCGCGGCTTCCTTGGCGACTTTCTGGCGACTTGATCCAGTCGCGAAAAACACGTATTTTGCATTTTAAAGTCAGTTTTAATTTTATTTTATTTTTAGTTTTTCCCTCGATTTTGTGTGACTGTTCATTGTCTTTCCCATTTCACTCATTCAAACACATCGTGTCTCTCTTCGAAAATCCTTCATTTCTTCTCAAATCTTCAAGAAAAAGGTATGGGTTTTCTTTGTTTCACTTCATATTTCATGTATTGAGCATTTCTTTTCCTTGACTTTTGAGTTGTCATTGTGTTTTTCTTTGTTTGTGTGTTTTTGCTAATATTTGTATATCTCTTGTTTGACTGTGTATCTGATCTCATGATAAAATCGCTGTGCATTCGTTGATGTTTTTGTATAGATCTACTCTATCTTGAGTACTCATTGTGGTATTTGTGGCACACACACACACACACACACACACACACACACACACACACTCTTTTTCATGTTTGAGACCTAAATCTCAGTTTTTTCTTTAGGGTTTCCCTCATTGTCTATGTTCTGGATTTAACCCAATGCTGATAATGTTTGTTGTCTTGTGTGGCGTTTCTTGGTCTCTTGATAAAACATGATGCAGGGTACAAATGTCTCCTTTCAAGAGAGCTGCTGTAAAAGGGGGGAAACAGCAAAGGAAAAGAACCCGTCATTGATGTTGATGAAATCTCCCCTAAAGCAAAGAGGACCTGTTCATCATCAAGAGTATTTGATCCAAATAAGTTCAGATCTTATGCTGCATTTCAGACTCATGAGAATTATTTCAGAGATGCTACACTGTTGGTCGAAAGGGTTATTGATCAACCTTCTCTTTTTGACACTGACATTCCTAAATGGTTTGCTCACAAAGATTGGAATTATCTTCTCTCCGACCTTGAAGAAGCATATGAGAACTTGGTAAAAGAGTTTTATGCCAATGCAATTGTTGAAGGCGAAGAACTCAAATGCTGGGTTAGAAGAAAGAGTTTCTTAATCTCTCCCGCATATCTGGCTGAGATTCTTCACATCAATCGACCGATATTTAAAAAAATCACCGGTTTATGATGATTTATGTCCAGATGAGGACCTACTCCGGGATGCTGTTGGAAAGGACTTGGAATTCTCATCGAATGGGAACTCAGTCAGTGTTTCTTCTCTTCCTCCAAAATTGAGTGATAAGCCACAAACTGAATGACCCCTTTGGATTAAACCAATTAATTAATTAGCCAAGTTATTAATTAATCAATTTAACATGCAAACGTGTGGTAGCACAAACAAATCACAAATAAACTAATTATGCAGCGGAAATTAAATGACACGGTGATTTGTTTACGAATGGGGAAAACCCTGTTGAGGTCCAAAATTTCACAACAAAGCCCATTCCATAAAAAATAAAGAAGGCCCAATTCGTGCAGCAAGAAGAATCGACATCAAGGCCCTATGTATGTTCAGATTTCCAGCAAAAAAGGCCATTAAAAAGTCCAGCAAATTCCAGTGAAAGAGCTAGGCCGAGATCCCCAGAGGCTCGGGATCCTCAGGACGTGCAGCACAGCTAAAGTGGATTGAAGCAAGTTTAAAAGAGGGATAAAAGACAAAGAGCATGCGGGTCTCATGCACCCAGTACGAAGCAAAACGCAGGAGCTGTGCCTCAAGGAACCAACAATGAGAAAACCATAAAAAAAGAGGTAACCGGAAGGAGCTTTCAACCCAGCAGTAAAAGATTCCAACTATTTGAGGAAAATGACAAGGATGGAGTGCAACCAAAAACTGGAAAAGTGGAAGAAATGGCCAAATAGCTGAAGAATCAGCGAACAGAGGGAACCTTGAAATGGAAAACCAGCTAGGGGCTTTCAGCTTGGTCGGACCAAAAGGAAGAAATTATGAGGAAAAAGGAAAGGACAAGTCTCTGAGTAACTGACACAGTACAAGCTCACAAGGGGCAAAAGAGAGAAATTGCTCGTGCCTCGAAGCCCTAGAGTCGCACTATAAAAGGAAGAGAAAACCCATGCTGAGGGACATTCATTCATCACCATTTTGATCTGAGAAAAGATATCATAACAGAGCCATAGAAAGAACTCTGTAAAACCCAAAGAAAACAGAGGAACCGCTCCCGGTATCCCAGAGACAGCCACTATAGCACATACTCGGATTCAACAAATTCAAACTTTGCAAGTCTTGGAAGCTTGAATAGCTATCAAAGTCTGTAATTTTTGAACTTAGTTGAACCTTGTATCACGTCTTAGTGAGCATATTGTAATCCACAATTGAGAAAATAATGAAATACCTCATATTGATTTGAGGATCTCTAACAATTATTTCGTGTATTTCTTTATTACATTGTCTTCCTTTACTGCTTCTTGCTAAAATCCTTCTCACCTAACTATCTTGGAAGGCAAAGCCCAAGCAAAGCCACTCGGACTTGAGTTCCAAATCCCACAAGTCTTGTGCAAAAGCACTAAGTCTGTGAGAATTGGGGCCAGGATCCTCGTGGCTGAATCATTCTCATGAAACTCATTTACATATATGTATATGTATTAAAATGTATATCATAATCTAAGAAACTAACAATTATGTGAAGACATGTGTATTGTATAGTTTTTTTTTTATGTAGCACCCATAGAGGTAAAGGGAGAGGACAAAACTCTATTGCATAATAAACATGGAAAAAGACCATACAATTCAAAGAACCAGAGATTCTGGGTTCTTACAGGCCTAGTACGCCTCGGGATCCCACGACAGTACGCCCCAGGGTACTAAGAGGAATTGCATTTTTTCATCTTGAGGAGCTTTATATGACTTGCGCACAACTTGGTTCGTAATCAGCCCCATTTAACTGCAGTGAACCAAGCCCAGTCCACCAAAACAACAAGTATTTGGGCCCGGGATCCTTGTCTCTATTTGGGCCTGTGTGCTAACAAAAAAAGCACTCTCACAAACCCTTATGGCAAAAACCCCACTGGATGATTTTCAGGTCACCACTCCCGAAACTCCACTATTATCATAACAAGCGGTTACAAGTAAAGGAATCCCAAGTACCTTACCAACCTACAGTTGAACCCTTACCCCAATACCCAATTGGACTTGTTCTGTAGTAACAGTTCCCCCTTTTTGTTGCACGGCTCCCAAGTACGTGACTAACCAATGCACGGATCCCAGTACGCGACTTCAACACCAACTGAAAGAAAAGAAAGGTTGGCTGCAAAGTTATTCAGTTCATCCTACACGATGAAGATCAAGAAGATGCTTGGTCACAAAACCCAAAGGTGCAAATACACAGCAACTTCTTCAGAAAAGATGAACTAGGGCAAGAACTTCGTCTCTGGTCACAATTTGCTTCAACTGAGTTTTCTCAATATTTGCACAACTTGTGAACTGTTTGATGGCCCTTAAAACAATCCTTTTATATGTCTAGAGTTAGGAGAAAAGAAGGCCCAAAGACACATTCACGGATCCCAAGAAATCAGATCAGAATTCTGAATTTCTTAAATCTTGACAGATAGGAGGTGTCGAGAAGCTGTCGAGCAGGTGTCGAGCTTACAGGCTTGGACAGCTTTCTTAAGCTCGATAGATGCAGCTGTCGAGCTTTAATGAATTTGCACTATCAGTTTGTTTTCTTGGACAGACTTGATGACTTCAACACTTGATCTTGAAACCTTGTTTCTTGAAGTATTAAAAACACCTAGAACTACCCAATTACAAATAAAGTGCGTTTTGTCAAAGGATTAGCCAATTACATAAAAGAATGACATATGTTCTTAAACAAGTGAAACACATATGTCCTAACATTGAGGATGCTTACAATCATCATGTTTCACAACTTGTACCTATTATCTAGCATCGGGTACATGAACCTTGGATGTGCCCTGTTTCTTCACGATCTGATCTCTGATGTAGAGATTGACATTTGTGCACACATCTTTCATGTCTTGCGCAAAACGGTTCTTCGAACTGAATCAAGGATATGCATTCCTTTTTGTTGCCTCATTTCTAGGATACTGAAGCTCAACGGAATTCATCCTTCAACAGATGAGTCTCCTTGCCCAAAACTGGCTCCAATCAACATGCATACGTACAACGCTAGCTTTGGTCATAGTCGTAAGGGAATCAAAACAGAAACTTCAGCATCTCACAGTGTCTCGCGTTCTAGCTCATCCACATTTGACGAGAAGCTAGACAACATTGCGAAATCTGTCCATGAGTTGAGCTCCAAGATGTCTGGACTTACATCCATCTTGCACCATTTCAACATTCGATGGGATATGAAGTTCACCTCTATCCAAGCTCAATTGGATCAAATTCAATGAAAGTTAGAAGATGATGAGGACTAGCTATTCCATGACAAAAAGGGGGAGATGATGTTGGCAGGGGGAGTACAATGATAGGGGGAGAAACAGCTGGATCAAAGGGGGAGTTTTTCAGCAAGAAGGACTTTGTCTAATTTCTATTTCACATTAGCACTGTTTAGTCTTTATGTTTTTATTTTATGTGTTAGTTTGTACCTGTTACCTCTGTAGGTTTTGAAGGTTCTTAGTTTATGTTTGTACCTGTTGCTTTTGTAAGCTTTTAAGGTTTTTAGGTCTTTGTACCCATGCTTTGTAGCTTAAGTACTTGCTGTTAAATTTCATGCATTTTCTTTAAGTACACCACTCTTGTGCCCTTGTAGGATCTTATTCCTAGATGCATATATGTTTTATGCATTGGTTGAGTGTTGGACATGCAAATGATACTCTGCAATTAAGTTTATTTGCTTGCATGTCCGAATGTTCATTCCTTGTGTGAATGAGCATTGTGATCACTATTGTATAGTGATTGCATGTTTGGTCAAGCCTTGGTTTATCGCTTTTGTGCTTTAGTCCATTCTTTTGCTTGATCACATTATACTTGCTCCATATGCATTACAAGTTTTCTGCATACAATGATCAGATTGTGTTGTTGTGTTTCAGGAAATACTTGTTCTTATAGTTCAAGAGCTACACAGATTCTAGAGTTAGGTGTAAGTGAGTTTTCCAACTGTTCCCAACTCACGCGTTAAGTCTAGAGTTTGTTATAGGGTTTTGTCACAGAATAGCCAAAGGGGGAGATTGTAAGGTTGAATTCTATCAACCATCTTGCTGGCTTTATTCCGTGCCAATTTTCTTGTAATTTAGCATTTAGTAACCTTGCATTTAGGTGGGATTCATGTAAGGGTAGTGTGTGAGAAAGTGTGAAGAAATGCTCAAGATTATGCAAAGAAGCAGGGACTTGCGGCTAGGACTCGCAGCTGACTCGTGACTGGCAAGCCGCCAACTGTGGCACACGTGGTCATGCCAGCTGTCGTATTACAGGACAAAAGTCCCAATCTGGGCAGGCCATTAACTCGCGGCTTGAACTCGCGACTCAGACCAGCCGCGAGGCCAACCAGCCAACCAGCCCTGTTTGGGAAAAACTAACTCTTCGCATTCCTTTCTCATCCCACTATATATAGAACCTTATACCCACGAAATGTAAAGAGCTTGCTGAGAGAATTTTGAGAGAAAAACCCGAGAGAAAAACAAGATTGCCTCATCCCCAATCTTCACTAAGAGACTCTTTAAATTCCTTTATTCTCTTCCTCTCCATTGATACATCCTTAAGAGGTTCTTGGCCAAATCCTTTTCTCATCACACCCACGTCTGTGAGAAGGTCTTTTGGTGCTTAGGGAAGCAGTTTGGAAGGGACCAATGGTTATTGGTTGATGTTATGGGCTATAGCGGAATCCGGTAAGTTAGAGAAGAAAAAGGTTCGGCGCAACCTAGTTGGAGCAAGAAGCTTGGAGGGCTTAGGTACCTAGGTAGATTAGGCTTAGAGGGTCTATTGCTGTTCATGTATCCCAACTATATTTTCTAGTGGATTATTGACCGCTTGGAGGGCGGTGGAGAGGTTTTACGCTGAGAGCTTCGGTTTCCTCTTCGATAACACATCGCGTGTTGTCCTTGTGTTTGCATCTCTCTTCCCTTTATCTTTGCCTTTTATTTTCTGTTATGGATGTGATTATAATTGGCTTAGATTATTTATCAATTCTGTGT
The DNA here is from genome assembly GCA_019022515.1 of Quercus aquifolioides. Taxonomy (NCBI): domain Eukaryota; kingdom Viridiplantae; phylum Streptophyta; class Magnoliopsida; order Fagales; family Fagaceae; genus Quercus; species Quercus aquifolioides. The sequence continues at coordinate 33,372,375 of CM032336.1, forward strand.
TTGGCTTATGTTCATGTTCCGCACATTAATTGTTTGATAATAAGCTTGAATTGATTATTTGTAATTTGGGAGTCTAAACATTCAAGAGTGTTTTACACACATTTTGAACTTTCACCAACTCATAGCATACGCTTTTGAGGAATATCAAACACTTTCTCACTTTGTCTCAAATTTCTCTTCAAGAAATTGTAAGCATAATCTATTATAATTCTCCTTCCTATAGTAGTTCCTTTGCCTGCAACCACTTCATTTTCACCAATCAAGTGGACAACCCCAGCACGCCATGCTTTGTTTATTGCCTCGATCTCTCTCTCTGCTTCTCTTCATCTACTTATTTTACATCCCTATGTTCATTCTCTCCATTAACCACCCCTTCATCTTATTCTCCACTATTTTCAACATTGTTAAGCGCATTGTGTGAAAACCAAAAACCATCATCAGCAATAAACTCTTTCAATCTTTGAATCAACAAGTTCTCAAAAGGCTCTTGCACATTGCGCATATTAGTGTATCCATATCTCACAACACAATGAAACACATTGAACTCTTTATGCTCTACTCGACAAAATAGGAAGCACTCTTCTGTTGGAACCTTGTTTATTGGTAGTGACTTGATTGAGACAAAAACAAGGACTGAGTGCAATGCAGGCACATTTGCAACATAGTGCTTGAAAATGGGTGGGATGCCCTGAACAAGTTCTGAGAAAAATATGGCAAGCCCTAGCATTTGACTAAATTTTGTGCCAATAACAACTTCCTTGAGCTTATCTGCAGAGATTTTGTGATCAAGCTCATAATAGTACTTTCTTTTGTACACATCGTTCCAAACATACATAATAGTCATTAATACTGTGGCAAAGGCTAGGGGAAGATATCCTCCTTGATCAAATTTGTAGAGGATTGGGCTTAAATAGATTAGCTACATGGTGCCAATAACAAGAGCATAGGAGATAATAAGAAGTATGTGGGTTTTCCATATCATTATCATGATTAGTACAAGGAAAGAAGTTGTGAGAGTCATGACAAAAACCACAGCTATCCCTGAATGCAATAAAAATTGTGGGTTAACAATTTAGATTGAGAAAAGGCTAAAATGATAAGTTAGTAGAATTTGGGATTACCATATGCATTGCCAATCCTTGTGGTGCTCCTAAAACCTAAAGTGACCCCAATACAAGCCAGCATTAGAAGGTAATTAATTTCTGGTTTGTAAACTTGTCCTTCATACTTTGCCGATGTATGCACAATTTTAACATGAGGGAAACACCCCATTGATAATGATTTCTAGATTATAGAGAAAGATCCTGAAATCATAGCTTGGCTAGCTATGATGGCTGCCAATACAGCTATACCAAACATTGGCCAATACAGAGGGCCCACACCATAAGTAGCCCATTATAGTTGGTCAAAATATAACACATATTATTAACAAAAGATATATATGATGAATCTTAGCACAAAACAAATGATATAATGAAAAAAAAAATGGTTGTAGAAACACATGAATAAATGTCATTTTCCTTTAATTTATTTGTGTATGTACTGGCTGTTGATACCGTATTATGTCCGCCCTCGATTTGCGTGCCGGACCCCGAAAAATCCAGAAATATCATTTTCTCTCCATGGGGCCGCGAGAACATCTAGAACAGCATGGCGCGACCCGTTTGGGCACTGGAGCACCCGAAATGCCTTTTTTAGCTAAAATGACCGAAATGCCCCTAGTCAGCCCTAGGTTTGACTAAAGGTCAAACGAGGTCCAAAATTTCACAAAACAACATTTTTCATAGTTTTACACCAAACCCGAGCTTCTCGGAGATTTTTAATCACTTTGACCAAGTTTGACCTAAAGTTGATCTGGGGTGGGCAAAAAAATCCTAATTTTGATCTGACTGTCAGTTAGGGTTGAAACCAATACCATTGAAAAGATTATCAAACTCTCATTTCAAATACTTTTCATGGGTCAAAATCAGAGTTAGAACGGCTGAGATATCATGAAAATCGGGATTACGCACTAATCGATGCACCACAAACTTTCGTGAGCCATAACTTTCGATCCGACCGTTAAATTTTCAAGATCCATACCTTTTTAGAAACAGGAAGTCAAGATCTTTCCAGTAGTGTCAGGATCTATTCCTTTTGGGGCCGGCTGCCCTTGAAGGGCCGTCGCCTCGAAATACACGCCAGGGCTATAAATAGCCCCAAGCACCCCATAGACAGGGAGGACACATATTTTTTCTGAAATTTGCTTGCTGCCTAGCTTCTCTGAACATTTTTTTCTCTCTTCCAAACACCAAAAAACACATCAAAGTTTCTTGATTCTTCTATCTTTTTTCAAAAACACAAGATATTGTTTTTATACCCAATCTTCATTTCCTTGGTTCTACACTTGGGATTTGGGGTTTAGGGGTGTGGATGTGGCTTTTCTAGCTATCATCCACAACCCTAACCTCCTAAATATTTTTCTATCATTTATTTTGCTTTTACGCCTTAATAACATGATTTATTGCTTTCTTTAGCATGTTTCTTTGCTTTCTTTGTTTCTCTAGCTTAAATCTCCATGCTTTTTATGCTTTTTGCCAAGTTTAATGCTTAGATCTACATCTTTACATGCTTATATGTCTAGATCTATATACTTTAGGCTCTATGCCATGTTTTCCTATATTTTGTGCCTCGTTTTGTTCTATGTTGATGTTAGGGTTACATGCTCACATGCTTGTATGATGTTGTTGGGCTATGCCTTGCTAGGATCTATGTGTCTATGTGTTTATTTCCATGCTATATGGTTAGATCCTTGCCTTTACATGCTTATATGCTTGGATTCATGTTCTTCCATGTCTATGCGCTAAGCTTTCACATGTTCATATGTGTGTTGCCATCCCTTTGCCTAGATCTATGTTTTCACATGCTTGTGTGCTTGGACCTATGCTCCATGTGCTTTATATCATCTTCCATGTGCTTGTGCGCTCCATGCCATGTTTGTGTGCCTAGACCTAGGCTATGTTTGTCATGCCATGTGCTATTGTAGCCCTTTTGTCGCTTTATCTTTCTTTCTTGAGTTTTGGCCCATTGGTTCAAACTCAATCTAGACCCTATGGCCTTTGTCACTGTCCATACACCTTGGCCCACATCAAAGGGTTTGGATCACCCGTTTTGCATGTCTATACTCGTTTGCTTCCATGCTTTATTCTCGTGTTAGCCTTCCTTGTTCTAGGCTTTGCTACACTTGATGCCCTTAAAGAGTTTGTGGTTGAGTGGTTACACCCGATGCCCACGAGGCCTTGTTTGGGTGTAACCACTTGGGATGCATCTCCGGATGTCAGGTCGCTCCGTGCGATGATATGCATACCATGCTTGTTTGTGCCACCCGTTGGCTTTCTTTGCACCTTTACACGCTTGCTTATATGTCCATGCATGAGTCTTGCTTGCTAGTGTGTCGTCCATGCTTCAACACAATGAAGTTATGGACATTCGATCCAAACCTACATACCTCCCTCATGGACACCACCTTTTATGTGCTTTCTTGCTTGTTTGCCCTTTTTGTTTATGTGTTTGCTTTCTCGTATGCTATGCTCACCATGTCTATCATGTTTATTTGCTTCATGCCCCTTTCATATGCTCTTTGTACATTTTCCCTCCATTGCTTGTATGTTGGTTTCTTGTCTTTGCCTTTGCATGTACGCACATGAGGATGCTTGGAGCTAAGGCATGGTTTCCCAGGCACAAGCAAAAAGGGCACGGATGCGAGCATGTCGATATGAGCCTAGCAATGGTAGCCAGTAGGTTTTAGGGGTTTAGTTTTTCCCATTTGGTTATGTACTCCTTTAAACCCCTTTCTTCCTCCTCCCTTTCTCTCTTAGATGGATTGTATTAGGTATATCATGTTGTGTACCATTCGTCCTTATCTCTAGAGTATGGCAACAACTGTTTATTTCCCTGCACTTATATTTTGGGCCATGCTTTAGGGATGTAGGCATTTACTTTCTTGCTCTATGTGCTTGCATTGTGCATGATGTGTGTGTATATATATATACCTGCTCACCCCCCTTTCGGCGTGATTGTCACAGTCCGTGTCACCTAAGGCAAACGATGCCTAATTTCCACCGCGAAAGTAAGGTGACATGTCGTAGGATTTTCACCGTGGAAATTTGGTACTTCGCTCGAACACCTTAGGAAAGCATAGATTGAGACCACACCCATTTAAAAGCCAAACCCCAAAGCCCCCATGCATGTGAAGCCCCGAAAGCCAATGTCAAAACCATGTTTTTTACTGCCAATCTCCGAAAATTAAGGTTTTATCAAAACAAAGGACTGTCCTTGAACAGGTGTTGTGGGGTGCCTAACACCTTCCCCACACGTAACCAATCTTCTGGACCTAAGAATCAAGATTTTTTGCCATCCACATTAGATTAGGAAAAATTCCCTTTTTCTTAACCTAGGATTGGTAATAAAATTAATTAGAAACAGGTGACCAATCACACCTTAGAAGAACCCAATGATTAGTGGCGACTCCACTCACCTTTGGTAATCCCTTAAAATTTGGCCTAGGTTCCTGCCATAAAACCAAAGGTAGACCTACCTTCCTCCACAGAGAGAGAGAGAGAGAGAGCACCTGAAGCTCTGCGCGAAACACACACCATTATATACACATTTTGAGAGGGGCCCTCCAACGGGGCCTCACGTGCGCGGGAGCTGTCACCATGGAGGGTGAAGGCCAGGCGTCGACACTGGCCTTTTAAGATGTCACATTTTCTAATTATAACTATAAGTGAATAAGCTTTTAGTAAAAGGTTGTGTTAGGTTTTGAGTTTGTAATGTTGGCAAACCATGACAAAACATGACAAAAACTAAGTCTCATTAGTTTAGAATGGTCTACATTGAAGCCCAAGACAAAAAACTCAAGTTCGGGATAAAAACAAATGAGTTACAAGCTGGTTGGTTCGATTGATACTCGATTGATGCTAGGGATTTTCGATTGATCGAAAATCGCATATCAGCAAAATCAGCAAAACGTAAAAAGGCCATAACTTATCCGTTTAAAGCCCAAATCGCGAGCCGTTTTTTCCAGTATTTAAAGGACATTATAAGCTAACCCTAGATGGGGTTTTCAAAGATTTTTAGAGAGATTAGAGTGCATCTTGTGCCTCTTTTGTAGATCTAGGGTTTTGTACCCAAAAGCTCTCTCATGTCTTCTACCGGTGTTATTCCTTGAAGAATCTCAAGATCCGGTATTGTGAAGTTGCTGCATACAAGATCAACATTTAAGGAGATCCAAAACCTTTGAGTGGAGTCTCAAAGTCACAAGCAGGTGAGCTTGTGTTGTTGGAGAATCCAAGAAAGAAGGAGTTCGTGGATTCGGAGCTTGCACGTGGTCGTGTTAGTAAGTTCTACTGGTGGGTAGCATTAGGAAGTCGAGCGTGGGTGCTTGTAAGTCCTTTTGTATGAACTTCGATTCTTTCATATAGTGGATTCAAGTTTACCTTGAGGATAGCTAGGTTAAATCCTCCCCAGGTTTTTTACCGGTTTGGTTTTCCTGGGTGATCATATCTTTGTGTTCTTTATATTTCCATTGCTTTATATCTTGATATGATTATTTGATTGTGTTAACCTAGATTTGCATAATTTGACTAAGTTAATCACTTGGCTAATTAACTAGGTTAATCAAATTGTTGTGTTTTAAGAGGTCTAAAAACCTAACAAGTGGTATCAGAGCAGGTAGCTCTCTTGTTGTAGATCTTTTGATCTCTGAGTTGATCCTTGACCCCTGTTGTCATGGAACACGGACATTCCTGAAATCTATTGATGAGAGGGTTTGGAATTCTGTTGAGTACGGATGGGAGAGGCCCACTACTCCTGTGAATGAGTGGGAAACTTCTCAAAAAGAAGCAACTAGTTTCAATAGAAAAGATATGAATGCCATCTTTAACGCTGTTTCTATGGAGGAATTCAAGAGAATCTCTAATGTTGAGATTGCTCATACTGCTTGGAAAATCCTCCAAACTGTGCATGAAGGCACAAAGGCAGTTAAGATCAATAAATTGCAGTAATTAACTTCTAGATTTGAGAGCATTAGAATGTCTGATGATGAATCTTTTGATGAATTCTATGCTAAACTGAATGATATTGTTAATTTTGCTTTTAATCTGGGTGAAATCTATGATCAACCTAAAATTGTTAGGAAGATTCTTAGATCCTTGACTGAGGATTTTAGGCCCAAAGTGACTGCCATTACTGAGAGCAAGGATGTGGACTCCATCCCTGTTGATGAACTTGTAGGATCTCTTCAGTCCTATGAGTTAGACCTACCCAAAGCAAACAAATCCAAATCAATGGCTCTTAAGTTAGTTGATGATGTTGAGGATGGTGGATTTGATGATGAGCTCTCTGTTACAGAGATTGCGTACCTCGTCAAGAACTTTAGAAACTTTCTTAGGAATAACAACAGAAAGGCGAGAGGTATAAACACTGCTGAACCTAGAAACTTTAGGAAGAATGATCCCACTAAGGTTAATAACTTTGAAAAACCTAGAGAAAAAGTTGGTCAATCTTTCAATAATTCTTTGGGTTCTCAATGTTTTGGATGTCAAGGGTATGGTCATGTTAAATCTGAATGTCCTACATTCTTGAGGTCTAAGGGTAAAGCCATGGTTGTAACCCTTAGTGATAATGAGGTTTCTGATGATGAGTCTGGATGTAACGAGGATGGAAACTTCATTGCTTTTACTGCTACTGCTGTAGTCAATGAAAGCATATCTGTTGAAAAGAACCCTTTTGATGGGGAACTCTCTGAGGATGCAGATCTTCAAGAGGCCTATAATAAACTTTGCAAAGTTGCTGCAAAGGAAACTATGAATGTTGAACTTGCCCTGAAGAAAATTGAATCTCTTGAGCTTGAAAAGAAAAATTTGCTTGTTAAATTGTTTGATGCTAATGATCTTTTGAACAATGTGAAATCTGAGAATATGTTCTTGCTTGATAAAGTTAAAACTTTGGAACATGATTTATCTGTTGCTAGATCTGCTAGTTCTAAACTTGATCAAATGTTGAATGTTCAAAAGGCTCCTTCTGACAAATCTGGATTAGGTTTTGTTGAAAGCATCTGTGTGTCTGCACCTAATTCCATAAACTTTGTTCCTTCATCTTCTTCTGAACCTTCTGTGAGTGAGGTTGTGAGTGAAACTGTCAAACCCCCTGTGAGTGAGGTTGTCAAACCCATAGAAGTTTCACCATCTAGGAAGATTAGGGTTGATCTGAAAGAGTCTAAATCTAAGGAGTCTACCCTTTCTAAGGACAAGATGCATGGTAAACCTGCTTGGATTTGCCATTTTTGTGGAAAGTCTGGACACATTCGTCCTAACTGTTACAAGCTTCAAGCTGCAAAGAGAGCAAACAAACCAAAAGTGCCTGTGCCTCAAGCACAAGATCCTATGGCACTCATTGGTGAATTGGTAAAGGCTTTAAACCTTTATTCCAATCTTGGAGTTGGAAATCACTTGAAAGTGAATAGGAACTCCAATGTTCGTGGTGCATCTAATAGGTTTTGGATGCAAAAGACTCGATCTAATTGAGTCTTTCTGACATGGTCCTTGTGCTTCATTGCTCTACTCTTTTGTGACCATTGTTCTTTGGTTTTTGTGTTGTTTTTGTTTCTAGGACTTGCATTGCATAACATCCATGCATTTCATTCTAGGATTTTTTTTAATAAAAAAAAAAAGAAAAAAAAAGGAGGAAAGCAAATTGTGTTTGGCACTATTTTTCTTGGTTTTTGAAAACAAGGTTGGTCAATTTATTTACACAGAACATGTCCTTGTACCCTGTTTAGCTTTGATGAGCTTATTTATTGCACTTGACTAGTTGAAGCTTTGTAGTGCATGTTGTGTGGGAAAGATGTTTATGGTGTTTATCACTTTGTCTTAATCTTGATGTCACATGTTGTTTGACTGTTGGACTTGATCCTATTGAGAAATGCATAAATAACCATCTCATCACTGTTCACTAGCCAATCATGAACACCTAGTGCATATCGTAAGATTTTGTACTCGAGAAAGTGTAGCACATGCACAAAAAGACATAATGTGTAGCCTCGGTTTAATTGCTTAATGCTTAAAATTGGTGTGTACTATTAGGCTTGATGCCAAATCACATAATTAAAATTGGTGTGTATATTATGAGGCAAAAATCAAGAAAAAATTTACATGATTGCAAGCTTATGTTCTAGGAGATGTGAGAGTTATATGATGTAAGTCTTTAGGTGATAGTCTCTTTTAAATTCTATGTGATGAATTTTGTAAACTTTGTATTTGCTTACTATTCACATATTACCTCACATATATCTCAAGCATTTGCTAGTTGCACACACTACACAAGTTACTCTTTGCTAAACTTGGTACATTTTATTGTGTGTGATCTTGTTGTGGCCATCAAAGATTAAAAGTTTCTTGATCTTAATGCAAAATGTGTTTAAAGTTTGAGAAATTAGAAATTCTAGAGCTTGAATGTACCCGAATTGGGGATTTTGTTCAAATTGGGTTCAATTAATGCAATTGGCTTGTTGAATTAATGTAATTGATTATTATATTATCTGTCCTCTAACTTGTGTGATGATCAATTAGTCAAATTTTTTCCAAAATCTTAATAAGTGGCTTTCAATTTTGCGGTTTTTTTTATTAGAAACTCTGTGCTCAAGCCAATTTTGTGAAATTGAACTTAAATTGAACTTAGTTTTACTGCATTAGATTATGCATCATGACATATTTTTTATGTATCATTTGTGTTTAGGATTCACATGCATTGCATTGTTTTTGTATCCATTTTGTAGTTTTGCAGTCATATCTCTCATTGTTTTAACACATAACATGCATACACTTTGCTACATTGGGTACTCAACTTGATCAAAAAATTGATTGATTAATTTTTGAGCTATGTACTTTCTAGTATATGCCTTTTTTATGTGTGAACTGTAGAAAATATTTTCTCTACTCATGCAACTGTTTATGGGTCACATAGTGCCATGTTTGCATTTTATTGAAAGAGAGAATATTTTTTCTTCATGTGTTTCCTCAACTTAGTTTTTTTTTTAAAACTTGGTTTGTGTCTTTTTATTTATCCCCACCCCCTTTATTTTTCCCCAAAACTTGTTTTGTTTTTCCTATTTTTATAGGGGGAGAAATTTTTTTTTTAACCTTTGTGGTTCTTAGGGGGAGTTGTCTCTATTTTCTCTTACTCTGTTGCGTATGTTTTCTGTCTACCTTCTGATTAGGTAGTCTTTGTCAATACGTGACAAAAAGGGGGAGACATAGATGACCTGTTTGTTTCTGTTTGTTTTGTTTAGGGGGAGAATATAAAAACTTTTTGATGTATCTAATTTAGGGGGAGAGTTAGAATTTACTTTTGTTTTTTATATTCTGTTTCATATTATTGTTTATATGTCTTTCTTTCCACACATGCAGTGAAGTGTTTGTTGAGTGTTTCAGGGAAGACAGGTACATTTTGATCAAGACCTTCTACCTCTTCTTGCAACTTCTAGGTTTGGAGTCTTAGATTGGGATTTGTGATGTATTTGGGCATTTTATTGTATATGGGCATTATGTTGTATGTGTTTTGTCACGGATTGCCAAAGGGGGAGATTGTTAGGTTTTGAGTTTGTAATGTTGGCAAACCATGACAAAAACTAAGTCTCATTAGTTTAGAATGGTCTACATTGAAGCCCAAGACAAAAAACTCAAGTTCGGGATAAAAACAAATGAGTTACAAGCTGGTTGGTTCGATTGATACTCGATTGATGCTAGGGATTTTCGATTGATCGAAAATCGCATATCAGCAAAATCAGCAAAACGTAAAAAGGCCATAACTTATCCGTTTAAAGCCCAAATTGCGAGCCTTTTTTTCCAGTATTTAAAGGACATTATAAGCTAACCCTAGATGGGGTTTTCAGAGATTTTTAGAGAGATTAGAGTGCATCTTGTGCCTCTTTTGTAGATCTAGGGTTTTGTACCCAAAAGCTCTCTCATGTCTTCTACCGGTGTTATTCCTTGAAGAATCTCAAGATCCGGTATTGTGAAGTTGCTGCATACAAGATCAACATTTAAGGAGATCCAAAACCTTTGAGTGGAGTCTCAAAGTCACAAGCAGGTGAGCTTGTGTTGTTGGAGAATCCAAGAAAGAAGGAGTTCGTGGATTCGGAGCTTGCACGTGGTCGTGTCAGTAAGTTCTATTGGTTGGTAGCATTAGGAAGTCGAGCATGGGTTCTTGTAAGTCCTTTTGTATGAACTTCGATTCTTTCATATAGTGGATTCAAGTTTACCTTGAGGATAGCTAGGTTAAATCCTCCCCAGGTTTTTTACCGGTTTGGTTTTCCTGGGTGATCATATCTTTGTGTTCTTTATATTTCCGCTGCTTTATATCTTGATATGATTATTTGATTGTGTTAACCTAGATTTGCATAATTTGACTAAGTTAATCACTTGGCTAATAAACTAGGTTAATCAAATTGTTGTGTTTTAAGGGGTCTAAAAACCTAACAGGTTGCATCCAAACGAACCTGGTATAGACTTGTAGAAGGTGTCCCTGACAAGGTTATTGTGCACTCAAAGAAAGGCTTCTTGTCCAGTGTATGCCAATATGAGAGATGGGTAGGTCGCTGAGCACATACTTATTTGTATGGATCGAACTGTGAAGTGCCCAACATCAGCAAATAAGGCTTCAGTTCCTGCATGTTATCATTTCAACTCACATTCTATTAATGGATTCTCCAAGTTATCTAAATACAGATTTTTTATGCAAACAATTTCTAACCTGTTATGGCAAGGACAATGCCACCAAGGGAAATCCATGCTTCTTTTTTGTTCCTCGTAAAGTACTCTATAATGTATTGTGGATTTAGAGCTTTGATAATTGTTGGATCAAATTTGATGAAATTGAAAATGCCAATGTCACCAATGAATGCAAACCAAATACAAATTATTGGTGCAAAAGTGTAGCCCACTTTGTCAGTTCCAAATCTTTGAACTGTGAATAGGAAAACCAAGATGGCAACTGATATCCAAACAATCATATCTGCTCAAAAAAAAAAAAAAAAAAAAAGTTGTTGTAAAGATAACAATGAATGATTATATAATTAACTGGGATTAAGGTTTTATTGAGTAGAGTCGAATTTACTTATGTATGATAATATGATTATAGACCATAATATGTCATGTGATTTATTATTTTACCAACTATAATATGTCATGTGATTTAAAAAATCAATGTGTCCTTTTTTGCTCCCACTTTATGAAAACAAAAGTGGACTAAATATCATTCAATCTAAACATAATTATTTGGAAAAATAGAATTATTAACTATAAATTTACCTTGTAGCTGTCACTGTGACATAGGGAATGGAAAAATTGCACATTATACATGCACTACAACAACAATAATTAAAAAAAAAAAAAAATCTTAATCTTACAACCTTTTAGGATTAAGACTTTTAAAAAATAAAATTTATATATATATATATCAACTTTTTTTTTTTTTTTTTAATTTTTAGTTTATATATACAACACTCATCGAATTGAAATTTGAATTTGGCCACAAATTACTAAGAACTCTAGCACTTTCCCTGTATTTAAAGTTTTTATTTATTTTTATTTTATTAGTTCCTATATTTAACGTTCACAGTTTAAAACTCACATTTCATTTTCGATAGTTTATTTTTCCTTTGAGAAAAAGAAAGATTCCAATTCATAATTGAAAGGCCAAGAATGTATTGATCCCTTGTGATAAATTAACCAATTAATTAGTCAAACTAATTAATTAATCTAATTAACATACAATACGCGTGGTAGCACAAACAAATCACCAACTAAGTTAATATGTAGCGGAAAATAAAGTTGACACGATGATTTATTTACGAATGGGGAAAACCTCAAAGGCAAAAACCCCACTGGGTGATTTGAAAGACACCATTCCCGAGAATCCACTATTATCACAACAATCGGTTACAAGTAAAGGAATCCCAATACCTTATACCAACCTACAGTTAAACCCTTACCCCAATACCCAATTGGACTTGTTTCATAGTGACAATCTCTCCTTTCAATGCATGGCTCCCAGTCCATGACTAACCAATCGATGAGTGAATCCCAGTACGCGACTTACACACCAACTTGAGAAAAATGTTGGCTATAAAGTTCTTCAGTTCATCAACACAATAAAGATCACGAAACTTCTTGGTTACAAAACCCTACAGTGTACAAACGCAGTAGCTTCTTGAAGAGAAAGATGAACTAGGGAAAATGTCTCCGGTCACAATATGCTTGTGAAAAACCTTTGCATCAAGTTGTACTCGCTTTCATCAGCTGTGATGGCCCTTAAAATAATCCTTATATATGTTTAGGGTTGTGAGAAAAGAAAGCCTAAACATGTATCCACGGATTGGAGTGAAATCAGATTTAAAAAATGATTTTCTTAAATCTCGATAGATAGGTTATCTATCGAGCAGCTGTCAAGCATCAGACAAAAACAGCTTTTTAAACCTCGATAGATGCTATCTGTCGAGCTTTAAAATCCAACACTTATTCCCTTGATTATTGGACAGATTTGCATAGCTTTAACACTTGAACTTGAACTTGAACTCTTGTTCCTTGAAGTATTAAACATATCCTAGATCTACCCAATTACAAGTAAAGTGCGTTTTGTCAAAGGATTAGCCAATTCTATATTGACATATGTTCCTAACATGATTCACATATGTCCTAACAATCTCCCCCTTTGGCAATCCGTGGCAAAACCACAACAAACAAATAAACATATGAGAGAAGTCATAAATCACTCAACTCATACTTACTTGTTGAATACAATAAAATCTATCCTAACACAAACTCTTGAAAAACTTTACAAGAAGAGAGTTCATGGCAAGAAAGACTTTGACAACTTGTATTTTTGAAACACTTTAAACAAAACTCATCATTGCATCTTAGTGTGAAATAGAAATAAAAGATTGCATACAATTAATAAGAAGCATATGCATAAAGAGAGAAAAGAAACAACACATGAAAAGATAGGTAAATAACATACATCAACACACACACACACATATATATATATATATATATATCAAAAGATAAGTACAATGTATGTCAAATGGTCACAAGACCGGTATACATGAGGTAAAAGTAAAAGAAAGAAAAGAAAATACATAATAACCTCACTACATCCCTCAAAATATAAACACTCCCCCTATCACAAAAAATGTCCTATACTAACTCTCCCCCTAAATACATGACTACTATCATCTCAAAACTACTCCACCTTTTTGTCACGAATGACAAAGGGTAAGTAACTTAAGCAGTCATCGCTGGAAGAGCTAGCATCCTCATCCTCATCATCATCATCGTCATCGAAGTCACCATCATCGTCCTCGTCCTCAGATGCCTCTAGAGAAGGAGAGGGAGACTCTACGAAGCCACCAAGGCGAGCCTGCCATCGAGTAGTACGGCTGACATGGGTGTTCACCTGACATAACTTATCACTGAGTGTGTCAAGGCAAGCATTCATGCACTGAATCTGTGCCATGACCACCTCGAGGGTCACACCACCCACTGATGAAGAAGGAGTAGATGCAAAAGGAGCAGAAGAAGCCAGAGGAGTGGCCGTCTCAGTCCATGGCCGCTTTGGTCAAAGCTGAGCCTCACTTCGTCTAACGGTAGCAGTGTCTATGGCACACATAGGAGAAAAGTGTGTAGACTCTAGATAGGAGACAGAAAAATGGCGGAGAATCCGCGTGATAGCCAAAGGAAAAATGAGCTTATCAAGGGTCACCGTGTCCTTATAGACATCTATGAGGGAGAGGATGAAGTGAGATGGAAAATCAATAGAAAGTCCATCAAGAAAGGATAGCAAAAATCGAGCACGAGGCTTTGTGATAGAGTTATAGTGAGACAATGGATGGAGAACGAATGTCATCACCATGTTAAGGAACTTCAGACCTTTTGCAAAACTCGAGCAAGGGGTGTTTTGATGGTCACTCCAAGATGAAGGTGTCTCACAGAAGCGAGACAAGAGTTCGTCTTTGGACAGTCCTAAGACGCTTACAGCAGGGGTAGTCCGCAAACTCTACCCTTGACACATGTAGCACCTCGAATATAAGATCCGGAGTGACTACTGTTAGGAAATTTAGACCTCGGTTGATATAATTAACAAGTTTTAAACCCAAATTGTTAATTAGATTTATTATGAATAAACCTTATTAAAACAACCAAGCATCAATATCATGTCATAATAATGCAGCGGAAAAATAAATAAGACAAGATATGATGGCCCAAGAAAACCAATGAAACAAACTAGTTTCACAGTAAAAAAACCTGGGGAGAAACCTCCCCGAAAAGCAATCCACTATAGTAAAGAGAAGTTTCAGATCTAGTACAAAACCTTTGTCCCTAGACTCTACAATCCCCGTAGATGAACTTACAGCAGAAACCTTCTATCGCTTTAGAACCTCTAAACTCTTCAATATATGAATGTCACCCTTTTGCATGGATCCTAGTATGTGACTAACCAAAGATTCATGACTCCCAATACATGACTAACTCACCAACTTGAAAAAGATGTTGGCTGCAAAGTTCTTCAGTTCATCCAGACAATGAAGATCACAAAGTTGCTTGGTCATAAAACCCTATGGTGTACAAACACAGCAGCTTCTTGAAGAACTAGGGCAAACTAGGTCTCCGGTCACACTCTTCTTTACACTTGTGAAATTTTCTCTTGTACAACTTGTGTCACCTTTGACGGCCCTTAAAATAATCCTTATATATGTTTAGGGTTGTGAGAAAAGAAAGCCCAAACACATAATCACAGATTGGATGAAAAATAGTCCTAGAAAACTGAACTTCATAAACCTCGATAGATACCCTATCTGTTAAGCTGCTATTGAGCCACGAGATTTAGACAGCTCTGAGTCTCGATAGATGCTAGCTGTCGAGCTTTAATGAACAACACTTTTCACACTTGATTCTTGGACAGACTTGCATGGCTTTAACACTTGAACTTGAAGCAAGGAGCATCAAACACATCCTAGATCTACCAAATTATAAGTAAAGTGCGTTTTGTCAAAGGATTAGCCAATTATACAAAATAGTGACATATGTTTCTAACATGTGAAACACATATGTCCAAACAACTACCATGCGCATACCTCGAACGCAAGTGACAAAATGAGGTATTGAATAGTTGAATTCATGCATGTTAGAGTAAAACACCTGAATGATCACGGAAGGACAGGTGACTGGGATGCACACAATGACTCCCAACCCCTACCGTAGATGACAATGAGAAGGTTAGTATTAGAAAAGTCCGATAGAATGGCTTTGCGTTCCGAAATGAATTCCGTGTCGTCAGAAGTTCTCTGAAAAGTCCTTACGGGCTTTATCATCACGGAACCGAATGTGAGATGGAGTAGAATCAGTGGGGGAAGAAGAAGTAGATGCCCTGGAACGAGGAGGATTCTGGGATGGTGTGGATTTTCGTTTAGATGCCATAGAGCAACTAACCGAAATAATGAGAGAGAGAGAGAGAGAGAGAGAGAGAGAGAGAGAGAGATAGACGCAAAAAAGCACCAACATAGATCAATATCAGAATAAAGATAAATGAAGGTACGTATGCATGAAAAATGCATAAACATGTGACATGCAAAATTAAAAACATCATGGGCTTAGCCCAATCCAAACCTACCAGCACACATCAGTTTAACATAGTAAACACACATCTAAAATACATGTAACATTGTTAAAATGCAAATGTGATGCAATGCATGATGATTTAAACTCATTTGAACAAAAACCAATCCAAAATTTTCACAAAAACCTCAACTATTTTGAAAAACCCCAAAATATTTTCAAAAACCCAAAAACCTAGATCTATATGATTGAAATGCATGAAAAAGAGGGAAAACAAGATCTTACCAGTGAAGGAAGAATCAATCTAGGCCGAAAATCACTTGGGAATGAGGTTTGGAGAGAGAGAGAAGCGTTTGGGAAGGTGAGGAGACAGGTTCTTTTGAGAGAGATCAAGGAGAAATGGAAGAAAATTGCGCTGACCATATATATAGACAGGTACGCAGCTCAATGGATCGAGAGGTGTCTAGAGCTGTTGAGAATTAAAAACTGCCAGAAGGAGCTATTGAGCAACTATCAATAAGTGTCCACAGCAAAGTGACCTCGATGGATCAAACAGTTATCGATAATCTATCGAGCATATAGAAACTTCCTCGATGGATCGAGAAGCTGTCGAGCAGCTATCGAGCCTGATTATCAAAAACCTTGATGGATCGAATTTGCAATAACAGCTATCGAGAAAAGAAGCTCAAGAGGCTCGATAAATAGCCTAGTTGTCGAGAGGTATTGAGAAGCTGTCGAGAGGTATCGAGAAGCTGTCGAGATTGCTTAAAAATAGTTTTTCAAAGAAGAGAAAAACATAGACATGAATGCAATCAAGCATGCTGATCAACCAAAGATCCAATCAACATTTTAAGCTCTTAAAATCATTTCTCAATAAGAAAAATGTCAAGCATTTAGATCCAAAAACACACACACATACACACACACACACACACACACACACACACACATACTAAACAAGTCTAACCAATTTTATATTTCAAAAACAAGTTAAGACAATCTAGTAAGCATACATTAACACATGTATTCCTTGTGATGGTTAAATCACATTGTACCTGCACATGTATCAAGAGTAGCAAAGAATATTGCATGTTGTGTGTCAAAAACATTACAAGATTGCATAAGTGTCTACATGTTATGACGATTTAAGATAAGAGAAAATCACTTTAACTCACACACTATCATAACTGTTTGATGGAGACTATCACTTTCGAGGTACATCCTATAATTCCCACATCTCCTAAAAGATGCGCTTGCAATCATATATAAAGCATTTTGATTCTTTTTGCTTTTATTTTTCTTCTAAGCAAAACATGCATGGACATATAAGAGAGAGAAAAGAACTACCCAATGATGTTAAGCTTTTGACATTGCACTTTTGCTATGCCAAAACATATAGATGTCATTTCATGATTGGTGGGCAACAATGGTGAGATGGTTATTTATGCCTTTCTCTTAGGATTTTCTAGTCATTCCCTTCAAAAAGAGTGATACGAGTGTTAAGTACAAGAGATTACTTAATCTTACTTATCACAAACACGAGCCACAAAGCTCACTTGCTTAGTTGTGCAGAGAAATGCTCATCTAAGTTACGAAATATATAAAGTTTAGAAAATTTTGTTTCAGTGGCCATCCAAAGTACACAAGTACCAATGTACTCAAAACTCACACTATTTTTGTATTTTTTTAAAAAAATTTTATGAAAAACAAAATAAAGCAAAACTAAAAATAACCAAACAAAAACATGTTAAACAAATGCATAAAACTAGACTAACTCAAAAACAAGAAAGTAAAACACACAAGTAATGCAAAATCAAAAACAAGAAAGAGAGAGAGAGAAAAAGTGACAAAATTACTTGGTGTCTTTTTCCTTCCACACCTTAAAAGAGCCTTTCCGTTTTGCAAACCCTTAATCTGGCGGTGAGAGGGAGGAATTGAAATTGTTTAAGTTCAAAAGGAACATGAGGTCTTTGAGTCGATCTCCAAGAGGAGTAAAGGAGGATGGAAATTGATTTTGGTTTCTCGATGAGATCATACTGTTGCTTTGTTGAGTGGCTAATGACTTATAGCAATTAGGTCAAGTATGTCCAGCCGCTCCACAGTAATGACAGAGATGCTACTTCTTCTGTTTAGGCTTTTAAGTGTTTCCCTTCTTAGCCCTAGGATTTTTAATCTCTTTCTTATCAAGCTTAGGGGGGGCTCGTAAGATAAATTTACCCTTGGCTAGGTTCTCACTAGCTACAACAGTTTTCACATTATTGTTCTCAGATTCAACATTATTAATAGGAGAAACAAAAACAGTAGTACTAGTAGAAGCAATACTAGGAGAAGAGAAATCATACCCTAAACCGGTTCGATCATAAGCGGATTTATGAAGACTAAGCATCTCGTCAAGCTTTGCACTTGAATTTCTTTCCAACTGAGCTCTAACTTGGAGCAGCTCTACCTCAAGTTTCTTAGTCTTCTCAGCCAAGAAATTGTTCTCAAATCACAGTGCTTCAATGGTCAGATTAGCTTCGTCAAACTTCATGGAGATTTCTTCTCATTCAAGCTCTATACGTTTTTAGACCCCTTAAAATACAACCAGATTAACCTAGTTAATTAGCCAAGTGATTACTTAGTAAAATTATCAGATCTAGGTTAACACAAATATATCATATCAATGTAAAGTGCGGAAAATAAAGAACACAAAGATATGATGACCTAGGAAAACCAAACCGGTAAAAAACCTGAGGAGGATTTAACCTAGCTATCCTCAAGGTAAACTGAATCCACTATGAAAGAATTGAAGTTTACACAATAGTGACCTCGAGTAGGAAACTTACTACCACTACCACGTGACAGCTCCGAGTTCATGGACTACTTCTTTCTTGGATTCCCAGTAAGTACAAGCACTCCTGCAACTGAATTGATCACCAAGTTCTTGACATAGTCTTGATTCTTGATAACCCTAAGTATGTGTGAAGACAAACACCTCTAGATCTCATAAAAGATTTACACACACAGCATAAAGAGCAACCCCAAAATGTGGCTAGGGTTTTCCCTTTCATACCTAGGGTAAAACATAAAACCCTACACGTCAAACGGGCTTGGGCTGAGTTGGAAAATTTTGCAGAAAAACAATCTGCACGACTTTCGATCGATCGAGCCAGACAGATTTACACAGTAAATCCTGCAGTAACTCGATTCTAACTTTACATAGAAACATATACTTTGAGCAAGTCTAAACAAGACTAAAACATTTTGATCATAGTTTGCCAACATTACAAATTAAAGTTCTGATACATTAGTTCCTAATTCCTTAAAACCTAATAAGCTCCACTTCACTAAGCTTCTTGGTGGCCAACCTATACAATTTCTCATGCTTTTCTAAGACCTTGTATAATTTTGCATAGGCTGTGTGGATGTCATATTGTTCATCCATCTTCTCAAATTTAGACTCCACCAAGTCTTCTTCTTCATCCACATCTTCAACAATTCCTTTAGTAGGGTTTACAATGGCAGTGAAGGCATTTAGGATTCCATCATCCTCATTGTCTGAATCATTCTCAGGCTCGGTGTCACTCAAAGTAGTAGCAAGTGCCTTGTTCTTCCCAACGGTCTTGAGATACGTAGGGCACTCTTGTTTCTTGTGACTGAAACCTCGACAACCGAAACACTTCAGTCTAGAGGGAGCAGTGTACTGACTGCCATCCCTAGCGTCCTTCTTCCCTTTATCTTGGCTCTTGAACTGTGAAGAGCTGGATTCCTTTCGGTCCTTGTCAAATCCTTTTGCGTTGGCATTCTTCATAAACTTTTTGAATTGCCTCGTGACATAGGATTTCATCTTAGAATCTTCATCATCTAAAGACTCACCAGTGTCACTGCTTTTAGCCTTCAATGCGATGCTTTTGCCCTTACTAGATTTCCCAATCCTTGTCAAACCAACTCATAAGTCTGCAGATTGCCAACCAGCTTTGTTATAGGAATTTGGTCAATGTCCTTTGATTCCTTAATGGTGGTGATCTTGGCATGGAATCTCTCTGGAAGAGATCTGAGCACCTTCCTTACAATCTTGGGTTCGAGAAGGGTTTTCCCAAGATTAAACGCAGAGTTCACTATGTCCTTCAACTTGGCATAGAACTCATCAAAAGACTTATCCTCTTCCATCTTAATTTCTTCAAAGCTCGTAGTAAGCCTTTGAATCATTGACAGCCTTAGTTCCTTCATAGGTTATTTGGAGGATGGTCCTTGCTTCCTTTGCAGTTTCAGTAGAGGATATCTTCTTGAACTCCTCATTCGTGACCGCACTGAATAAAGTATTCAATGCCCTGCTGTTGAAATTAGCCTTCTTGATCTTAGCATCATCCTAATCGACCGGTGCTTCCTTTGGCTTGGTCCAGCCTATCTCTATAGCTTGCCACACTTTTTCATCTAATGACTGCAAGAAAGCTCTCATGCGTCAAATAAATGAGGTATAATAAGAGACTGTCCTCTATCCATGACAAATAGGGGTCAATGGATCACGTAGCAAAGATTAAAACCTTATTAGAGTGAACCTGACTTTGATACCACTTGATAGGTCAAGAATGTATTGACCCCTTATGATGAATTAACCAATTAATTAGTCAAGTTAATTAATTAATCCGATTAATATGCAATACGCGTGGTAGCACAAACAAATCACCAACTAAGTTAATATGCAGCGGAAAATAAAGTTGACACGGTGATTTGTTTACGAATAGGGAAAACCTCCAAGGAAAAATCCCCACTAGGTGATTTTAAGGTCGCCACTTTTGAGAATCCACTATTATCACAACAAGCGGTTACAAGTAAAGGAATCTCAATACCTTATACCAACCTACAGTTGAACCCTTACCCCCAATACCCATTTGGACTTGTTCTGTAGTGACAATCTCTCCTTTCAATACACAACTCCCAGTACATGACTAACCAATTGATGCGCACGTCTCAGTACACGGCTTACACATCATCATCATGTAAACCTCACTACATCCTTCAAAAAAAAAAAAAAAAAAATATATATATATATATATATACACACTCCCCCTAACAAAAAGAATCCTATACTAACTCTCCCCCTAAGTACAAGACTACTCTCAAAACCCAAAACTACTCCCCCATTTTGTCATGAATGACAAAGGGTAAGTCACTGAGAGGTTGTCATCTCGTCATTACCGGAAGAGCTAGTATCATCCTCATAAGGAGAAACTATAGGACGCTCTGGAGAAGGATAAGGAGAAGGTCCATAGCCGCCGATGCAAGCCTATCAACGTGCAATGCGTACTATCCTAGTGTTCATCTGACACATCTCATCAGTGAGATAGTCAAGACAACCACCAAAATCCCATCTTATCAAGAGAAAGAAAAATGTTAATGAATACCTTAAGGCCTAAGGGTATTGATTTATGAACTATTTTAAGAAATATTTTATGGGAAAATGATTAAAAAAATTAATTTTTTAGACACTTTTTTATATTTCTAATAAAAGTAGTGTCAAAACTTTCCTAATATATTTTATTAACAATTATCTTAAGGACATTCGTTAACATAGCCCATAAAAAAATAAAAATAAAAAGGCTTAGTTTACTGGTAAAACCATGCATCAAGCAGATCTTCTTAAATTCTTTGGAGTTGAAATTTTCTCATTCGTAGTCGAAGCAGTATCTAGCTATATTAAAATGCATTAAGAGAATCAAATCAATGGTTGGGTGGTGATCGATATTTCTAAATTTTTGTCATGATAGTTTTACAATTATTGTATTTGGAGGAAGCTTGTTAGTTTACAACATGGATTGGAAACCAAATAATATTAAAGGATGCTCAAACTTCAAAGGCAATATCGAGCTCAATAATTAAAATAAAAAATCATCCTTGTGTACCCCCCTTCTTCCAGTTAATTAATTGTTTCTTTCATGAACAAAAACACTAATGCGACAGGATTCTTACCTAAATCCATCATTAGCAGAACTCTTTTTTTTTTTTTTTTTTTTTTTTTTTTTAAAATCAAGTAAAGTAACATTTGTCTTACCCTTCCGCTCACCCCCACCCACAAAAAAAAAAAAAAATAATAATAATAATAATAAAAAAAACTCGAAAGTTTTATTTTCAAATAGTTTTATTTTGTTGGTGTCTCTTAATGGTACAACATGAAAAGGTTTGAGTTTAGCTTTACCTACCCTATGAACGACAGATGATTCCACCATCATCATCCATGCGATGGTGATGGTGGAATCATGTTTCACATGATAGTTAGAACTTAGGAAGCACATAAAACTGGGTGCAATACAATGACCCCGTCAAAACCCCTTGTTGAGCGTGTTTGGGCGGAAATAATATTGTTTAGGACACAATATTTTACAATTGTAAATGTAGTTTATTATGATTGGTACATAACATATATATATATATATATATATATATATTAATAAGTAAAATTTAGAGAAAGTTTAATTATAGTTTAAAATTAAAATTCAGTTTTGCGTAATGTGTCTAAATTTATGTGGAGACCACACTATAATTATCCACTTAAGTTTTTAAATCTTTGTATCAAGTAAGCTAATGAATGAAAAATACTAAGAATCTAATATTAATGAACTATAAAATTAAAAAAAAAAAAAAATAATCACATATTCTCAATAAAAATTATCACATAACAAATATCACCACACATTCTATCTTATTAAAAATTAGAAAAAAAATAATCATAAGTAGTATTAAATTTAGGTAATAATTTTAGGGGATTCTAGCCATTTCCCCTATTTTTAAAAATATTTGGCAATATGCCTCTGTTTCCAAACTATTTAGGTCCATGCCCCAGTTTTGATACTCGGTTTTCTCAAAAATTGAGTTTCAATGAAGAACTTGATTGGTTTAAAATCGAGTTATGCTCGATCAAACTTAAAAAAAAAAAAAAAAAAAAAGCATGGAACTCGAGTTCATGTAGCTCGAGTTCCCTTTAAATGGAACTCGAGTTCGTGGAGCTCGAGTTCCATTTAAAATGCAGGTATAGGTATGGAACTCGAGTTCCATGTAATTTTTTATTTTTTATTTTTTAAGTTTGATCGCCTCATGCTCGATTTTCTACCAATCGAGTTTTTTGATTGAAACTCGATTTTAATAAAATCGAGTTTTGAAACAGGGGCACAGACCTAAATAGTTTCAAAACAGGGGCATATTGCCAAATATTTTAAAAAATAGGGGTAAAAGGCTAGAATTCCCAAGAATTTTAATATGTGACTAATTACATTTTCTTATAAAATAATAATTTGACTAATTATTTATATTTTATGATAAAAATTGTGTATAATTTTAAATGTATCTATAAGCATGTGTTACATGCTATTTAAAAAAAAAAAATATAATTTGACTAATTTGTTTGCTTATGTTTAGACCCCTACAAACCAGATTAGTTTAACCTAATTAATTAGCCAAGTAAATACTTAGGTTAATCATGTGATCTAGGTTAAACACATGCAAACATATTACTTAGTGCGGAAAAATAAATAAGACAGCAATATGATGATCTAGGAAAACCAATGAAACCAACCATTTCAATGTAAAAAACTTGGGGAAGATTAAACCTAATCTATCTTCAAGGTAAACAAATCCACTATGATAGAATGGAAGATTACAATAGGTTTTCTCCCTAAAATCTAAAGCTACCTCTTGTAGTACTTTCTAACACGACCATGTGCAGGTCCGACTCCACAGACTCTTTTGTCTTAGACTTGCTGAACACAAACTCCAACGTTTGTGACTTCGAGATCCCACTCAAAGGTTTAGCAATAGAAACTCCCCAGTTTATGACTCCAAGATCACCCTTGTAGGTTTAAATTACCGGCGATGTATGATCTTGATGCAACAACTTTAGATCTATCGGTTCTAATAATATGAAGATGGAATTCCGATAGTGACTTTGAAAGGAGAAGGTACAATACCTTTTATATCTCAAAATAGCACCTCTAAAGTCTTCTGAAAACGAGCCTTAGGGTTTCCTTTATATACTAGAAGAATTAGATCTGAAACCCTAATAACTTAATGGGCTAAACGAGCTGATGGGCTTTAATTAAGTTTTGCAAAACCTGTCTTTCGATCGGTCGAACCTAGCATGTTTCGAATTTCTTAAACCTGCAGCTTCCTTTATCTTGTATTTTGACTTGTAGCACCTTGAGTATTGTCTAATATACCTTATAGACTTTATGATCTATATGTAGAAAAGTTTGTGTTCACAGTTTGCTGAATTAAGACAGTGACTGCAAATTGAAAGATTCTTATTCGTATTAGGTGCAGCTTTCTAAGAAAATTGCACATGAGGGAAACTTTCTTAGCTTAATCAATGATTATAAGAACAATCAAATTTTAATCCAAATATTATATATTGATTATAAATTCTTAATATAATTGTATGTTTTTAGACCCCTTAAAACACAAGTTGTTTAACCTAATTATTTAGCAAAGTGATTACTTAGATAAATTATTCAAATCTAGGTTAACACAAGTAAATCATATCAAGTAAAAAATGCGGAAAAATAAAAAACATAACGATATGATAACCTAGGAAAACCAAACCGATAAAAAACCTGGGGAGAATTTTACCTAGCTATTCTTAAAGCAAAACAGATCTACTATAAAAGAATTGAAGTTTTCCAATAGCGACTTAGACCACTAACATCTTATTGCTACCTCGAGTAGAAAATTTACTACCACGACCACGTGACAGCTCTGAGTTCACGGACTACTTCTTTCCTTGATCCATAGCAACCACAAGTACTCCCACTTGTGTTTTTCTTTAAGTTCTTGAAATAGCAACAGAAGCAATCACCAAACTCTCGACATTAATCTTGATCTTCATAACCCTAAGTGTGTATGAAGGCAAACACCTCTAGATCTCACAAGAAATTCACACACACAGCATATCAACAACCTCTAAAACGTGGCTAGAATTTTTCCTTTTATAGTTAAGGCAATACATAAAACCCTACACGTCAAACCAGGCTTGGGCTGAGTTGGAAAATTTTGCAAAAAAACAATTTGCACAAGTTTCGATCGATCGAAAGATTGATCGAGTTTAATTTTCGATCGATCAAGCCTTGCAGAAATTGAATAGTAATTTCCTGTAATTACTCGATTCTAACTTTACACATACACACACTTTGAGCAGCCCAAATCTAGACTAAACGTTTTGATCATGGTTTGCCAACACATACATATTGAAGTTCTAGTACATTAGTTCCTAATTTCTTAGAACCTAACAATAATATAGTCTCTTCTTTTTCTTTTTCTTTTTGCTTTTTTAACATACTAGTCAACACATTATTCTTTTCCATCAAAATTTACACCTTTTAGCTGCAAAAAAGGAATATGCAACTCAATGCAAGCATATTCGAACTCAAAATCATTTATCTTCGAGTATTTCGTTTGATATCACCAACTTAGTTTTTGTCATTTACGACAAGAAAATGTGACCTTCCACCATATATTCCTGAGATCATATAGGAGACAAGGGGATTGTTAGATTGAGAATATGTGATTTGCATTACTTTCAATTGAGAGGCTTCTTGCTTTTCAATTGGGGTTTTAAATAGCAATTTGTTAGGACATATGTGGTTCTCTTGTTAAAAACATATGTAATTGTTTAATGTAATTGGCTAATCCTTTGATAAAACGCACTTTACTTGTATTTGGGTAGATCTAGGATGTGTTGAAATACTTCAAGAAACCATGTTTCAAGATCAAGTGTTGAAGCCTTCAAGTCTGTTCAAGAAAACAAGCTGAAAGTGCAAAGTTACTAAAGCTCGACAGCTAGCATGTGTCGAGATTTAAGGAAGCTGTTCTGCCCGTGGCTCGACAGCTATCTCGATAGATGCTCGACAGCTTCTATCTGTCGAGGTTTATAAAATCAGAATTTCTGATCTGATTTCTTGGGATCCGTGGATGTGTCTTTGGGCCTTCTTTTCTTCTAACCCTAGACATATAAAAGGATTGTTTTAAGGGCCGTCAAAGTGTTCACAAGTTGCACAAGCATTGAGCAAACTCTGTTCAAGCAAATTGTGACCGGAGACAAAGTTTTGACCTAGTTCATCACTATTGAAGAAGTTGCTGTGTATTTGCATCAAAGGTTTTGTGACCAAGCATCTTCTTGATCGTCATCGTTGGGATGAACTGAAGAACTTTGCAGCCAACAAACTTTCTCTAGTTTGTGATTGAAGTCGCGTACTGGGATCTGCGCAATTGGTTAGTCACGTACTTGGGAGTCGTGCATCAAAAAGGAGAAACTATCACTACAGAACAAGTCCAATTGGGTATTGGGGTAAGGGTTCAATTGTAGGTTGGTAAGATACTTGGGATTCCTTTACTTGTAATCGTTTGTTGTGATAATAGTGGAGTTTTAGGAGTGGTGTCCTGAAAATCACCCGGTGGGGTTTTTGCTATTAGGTTTTCCCCATTTGTAAACAAATCACCGTGTTATTTATTTCCACTGCATATTTAGTTTATTGATGATTTGTTTGTACTACCACGTGTTTGCACGTTAAATTGATTAATTAGTAACTTGGCTAATTAATTAATTAATTTAATCACAAGGGGTCAATACGTTTTTGGCCTATCAAGTGGTATCATAGCAGGCACACTCTGATTAGATTTAATCTTTGCTGTGTTGATCCATTGACCCCTGTTGTCATGGCTCTAACCGGCTAGAAGAGATCTTAGTTTTCAAATACATCTTGTTTTTCTAATCTCTATTTGTTTGAGTGTCTCAAAAAATACAAGTCTAAAAGTTATTTGAATTCTCTTATGATGAATATTGGAAAAGATCTCAGTTTGACTAAGTGGAAACTAGACTGTCTCAGAATAAGAATGTGCAGAGGAGTTCGTCTGAGAAGAGTAAAAATCAAAGGCTTAGCTTGTAAAAGGCAGATGAGAGAAAGTACCATTCCCACCGATCTGTCATCTAAGCATGAAGTGTGTTTTATGATGAAGTCCATCAGAATTCTCCTTGCTCTAGCATGCCATTTGAAATTCAAATTGTATCAGATGGATGTATAGACCGCTTTCTTGAATGGGCTACTCAAAGAAGATAAATTCAAACTGTATCAGATGGTGTCGCATGGGAAAAGCCGATCAGAATCTCTTCATCAAGAAGGAAGATGGCGAGTTGATAGTTGCTCAAGTCTATGTGGATGATATCATCTTTGGATCGACTAAGGATGAACTTGCTCATGGCTTCTCAAAACTCATGCAAGTCAAGTTCGAGATGAGCATGATTGGAGAGCTGACTCACTTCCTAGGATTGCAGATTCAACAAGATTCAGGTATATTCCTATCTCAATCTAAACATGCTAAGAATCTTGTGAAAAAGTTTGGTTTAGAATCTGCTAGTTTTGTTAGATACCCTATGAGCCCAAACGTTAAACTCACTGTAGACTTGTTAGGCAAGAGTGTTGATCCTTCTATTTATAGAAGCATGATAGGTAGTCTTCTTTACCTTGCTGCTAGTAGACCTAACATTAGTTACAATGTTGGTGTGCGTGCTAGATATCAGGCTAACCCCAAAGAATCTCATATGACTACTTGAAAAAGAATTATAAAGTATGTCAAAACCACTATTGAGTTTGGTGTGCGATATAGCAAGGACACAAATTATGTCTTAGCTGGGTATTCTAATGCAGATTGGGCTGGGAATGCTAATGATAGAAAGAGTACACTAGGGAGTTGTTTTTATGTGGGTAATAATCTTGTCTCCTGGATAAGCAAAAAGCAGAACTCCATCTCTTTATCCACTGCAGAAGCTGAGTACATTGCTGCCGGTAGCTGTTGCACCCAACTCCTCTGGATGCAAAAACTCATTCATAATTATGGTATTTGTCGAGAGCATCTTACTATCTACTGTGACAATACCAATTCCATCAATATCTTTAAGAATCTAGTTCAACATTCTCGAACCAAACACATAGAGATTCGACATCACTTCATTAGGGAGCTTGTCAAAGATGGTATTCTCACTCTTGAGTTTATTTACACTGATGATCAAAAGGCTGACTTGTTCACCAAACCTCTTGACAACAAACGCTTTGAATTTCTTCGTCAAAACATTGGTGTTATCTCCATGGATTGATCTTTCTCTCTTTTTTTTTTTTCTCATGCATTTGCATCTAGTTTTATGCTTTGCCTTGTTTAACATGTTTTTGTTTGTTTGTTTTCAGTTTTGTTTATTTTTTTTTTCATAATAAAAAAAAATTTTGAAAAATTGAAAAATATAAAAACAGTGTGTGTTTTGTGTACTTTGGTACTTGTGTACCTTGGATGACCATTGAAACAAAGTTTTCTAAACTTTGTATCTCTTGTAGCTTAGATGAGCAACTCTATGCACAACTAAGCAAGTGAGCTTTGTGGCTCTTGTTTGTGATGAGTAAGATTGAGTTATCTCTTGTACTTAACACTCGTATCACTCTTTTTGACGGGTGGGACTAGAAAATTCTAAGAGAAATGCATAAATAACCATCTCACCACTGTTGCCCGCCAATCATAATATGACACCTGTATGCTTCGGCATAGCAAAAGAGCAGTGTCAAAGACACCTGTATGCTTCGGCATAGCAAAAGTGCAATGTCAAATGCTTAACATCTTGGGTATTTCTTTTCTCTCTCTTATATGCCCATGCATGATATGCTAAATAAAAGAAAATATGCAAAGAAAATAAAAAGAAAAAAGATCAAAAATGCTTTAAATATGATTGCAAGCGTGTATTCTAGGAGATATGGGAGTTATAAGATATACCTCGAAGGTGATAGTCCCCATCAAACAGTTATGATTGTGTGTGAGTTAAAGTGATTTTCTCATATCTCAAATCGTCATAACATGTATACACTTATGCAATCTTGCGATATTTTTCACACAACATGCAATATTCTTTGCTACTGTTGACACATGTGCAGGTACAATATGATTTGGCCATCACAAGGTTTTACATGTGCTAATGTATGCTCATTAAACTATCTTGACTTATTTTTGAAATATAAAATTGGTTAGACTTGTTTAGTGTGTGTGTGTGTGTTTTTGAGGATCCATATGCTTAAATTTTTGTTGAGAGATGATTTTGAGAGCTTAATATGTTGATTGGATCATTGGTTGAGCTGTATGTCTGATTGCATTTATGTGTGTGTTTTTCTCTTCTCGAAAAAACTCTTTTTAAAAGTAAGCTCGACACCTCCTCGATACCTTCTCGATACCTAGCTATCTGTCGAGATTCTCAAGCTTTTTCTTATCGCAATCCCGACACCTCCTCGACACCTAGTGGATCGATCGAGAAATCTCCTGCCTCCTTGATAGCTTCTCGACACCTTGTCAATCGATCGAGCTTATGTCCTCAATCTGGTGTTTTATCCCTCGATACCTCCTCGACACCTTCAGCTGTCGACGTTCACTTTCTCGACACCTACCTTGATAGCTGTCTCGACACCTCTCAGTACCTTCATCTATCGAGATTTATTGAACTCCTATATATTTGTTCAGCACGATCCGATTCTCACTTTTCTTGATCTCTTTCTCGATCTCTCTCTCGACAGATTCTCTCTTTTCTCTCCCAAACACTCTTTTCTCACTCAAAACCTTCAATCCACGTGATTTTTGACTCTTCCTTGCTCCAAATCACTTGGTATGCTCTCTTATCTATTCATTCTTCATGCATTTCATGATTTAAAACCTAGGTTTTGGGGTTTTTCAAAATTGATGAGTGTTTATTGTAATTTTGGGATGGGTTTTCATTTACATATGTTTAAAATCTCATGCATTGCATCAAATTAGCATTATAACAGTATTTTCATGCATTTAGATGTGTGTAATATGCTTATGTGCTGGTAGGATTGGATTGGGCTAAGCCCATGATGTTTTTTTCTTTGCATGTCACATGCTCATGCATTTTTCATGCATACGAACTCTCTTTTCAATATATCTTGATATATTTGAATTGTTTGAGACTTTTTTGATTGTCTTTCTTTTCTCCCTCTCTTTCTCTATTTACGTTAGTCGTGTCTATGGCACCTAAACGTAAGTCTGCTCCTTCTCGGAACCCTCTTCGTTCCGGGGCATCATCTTCTTCTAATCCTACTCCTTCTAACATTCGGTTCCGTGATGAGGATGCCCGAAAGGCTTTCTCGGAGAACTTTCTAGACGAGGTGTTCATTTGAAACACCGAGTCATTTTGGCGGACTTCGCCAACATTGACCTTCTCGATGTCATTCACAGTTAGGGATGAGAGTCACTGTGTGACATCCCGGTCACTTATCCTCTCGTGCTTATTTAGGAGTTTTACTTCAACATGCACGGGATTGATTCTTCAGTACCTCTCTTTCACACTCGCGTTCGAGGTACGCGCTTTGCTGTCACACCACAGCTTGTTGCGGATGTGCTTCGAGTTCCGAGGGTAGAGCATCCTGACTACCCTGGTTGTGAGTGTCTGAGGACTGTGTCCAAAGACGAGATGATGTCTGCTTTCTGTGAGCACCCATCTGTTTGGGGTGAGCGTCAGTTTACACCATGTCGGCCTTTTGCTAAAGGTCCTAGATTCATGAACATGGTGATGACTTTTGTTTTGCACCCACTCTCTCACTATAACTCTATCACAGAGCCTCATGCTCGATTTTTGCTTTCTTTGTTAGAGCACCTCACTATAGATTTTCCTTCACATTTTATTCTTTCCATCATAGATGTGTTTAGGGATACGGCTACCCGTGATAAGCTCATCTTTCCTTCTGCTATCACGAGGATCTTATGCCATTTTTCTGTCCCTTTTCCTGTGTCCGACCATTTTACCTTCATGTGTGCCATAGATGCCGCTACCGTAAAACGTAGTGAGGCTCGGTTTAAGTCACAACAGGAGTCAACAGCTCCTCCCTCCGGTTTCACTCCATCTTGTTCGGCACCCTCTCGGTCTACTCCATCTACATCTGCTCCCTCCTCTTCCATGGGCGATGTATCTCTTGGAGACATCATGGCGCAGCTGCAGCGCATGGATGCTCGCCTTGATACACTCTCTACGAAGTTGTATCAGGTGAACGTTCGTGTCATTTGTATTGCATGACGGCAGGCGGCTATGGGTGGCTATGCTTCTGAGGCTACTCCTTCACCACCTCCTTCAGTGGCTTCTAATTCTAATGCTTTGGTTGATGATGATAATGGTGATGACGATGATGCTTCGCATGATGATGATGGAGATGCTAGCTCTACTGATGAGATGTCGACTTGACACTCTACCCTTTGTCACTCGTGACAAAAAAGGGGAGTAATTTTGGGATATGAGAGTAGTCATCATAGGGGGAGAGTTAGTATAGGACATTTTGTTAGGGGGAGTGTTGATACTTGAGGGATGTAGTGAGGATATGATGTATCTTTTCTTTTCTTTCTATTATAGATGCATTGTTCTTGTACATTGGGTCTTGTGATAATTTTTTACATACATTGTACTTATCTTCCTTATATGTTGATGTATGTTTCTTTCACCTACCTTACATGTGTTGTTTCTTTTCTCTCTTTATACACATGCTTCTTATATTTGTATGCAATCTATAATTTTTGTTTCACACTAAGATGCCTTCATGAGTGTTGTTTAAAGTGTTTCAGAAATACAGGTTGTCAAAGTTTACTTGCCATAAACTCTCTTCTTGTAAAGTTTTTCAAGAGTTTGTGATTAGGATAGATTTTAT
This sequence comes from Quercus aquifolioides, assembly GCA_019022515.1. Classification (NCBI taxonomy): domain Eukaryota; kingdom Viridiplantae; phylum Streptophyta; class Magnoliopsida; order Fagales; family Fagaceae; genus Quercus; species Quercus aquifolioides. The sequence goes on from CM032336.1 coordinate 33,403,729, forward strand.
TGTATTAAACAAGTGAATATAAGTTGAGTAATTTATGACTTCTCTCATATCTCATTTGTTTGTTGTGGTTTTGTCATGAATTGCCAAAGGGGGAGATTGTTAGGACATATGTGGTTCACTTGTTAAGAACATATGTCATTCTTTTATGTAATTGGCTAATCCTTTGACAAAACGCACTTTACTTGTATTTGGGTAGATCTAGGATGTGTTGAAATACTTCAAGAAACCATGTTTCAAGATCAAGTGTTGAAGCCTTCAAGTTTGTTCAAGAAAACAAGCTGAAAGTGCAAAGTTACTAAAGCTCGACACCTAGCATGTGTCGAGATTTAAGGAAGTTGTTCTGCCCGTGGCTCGACAGCTATCTCGACAGATGCTCGACAGCTTCTATCTGTCGAGGTTTATAAAATCAGAATTTCTGATCTAATTTCTTGGGATCTGTGTATGTGTCTTTGGGCCTTCTTTTCTCCTAACCCTAGACATATAAAATGATTGTTTTAAGAGCCGTCAAAGGGTTCACAAGTTGCACAAGTATTGAGCAAACTCTGTTCAAGCAAATTGTGACCGGAGACAAAGTTTTGACCTAGTTCATCACTATTGAAGAAGTTGCTGTGTATTTGCACCAAAGGGTTTTGTGACCAAGCATCTTCTTGATCATCATCGTTGGGATAAACTGAAGAACTTTGTAACCAACAAACTTTCTCTAGTTTGTGATTGAAGTCGTGTATTGGGATCCGCGCAATTGGATAGTCACGTACTTGGGAGCCGTGCATCAAAAGGGGAATTGTCACTACAGAACAAGTCCAATTGGGTATTGGGGTAAGGGTTCAACTGTAGGTTGGTAAGGTACTTGGGATTCTTTTACTTGTAACCGCTTGTTGTGATAATAGTGGAGTTTCGGGAGTGGTGACCTAAAAATCACCCGGTGGGGTTTTTGCCGTCAGGTTTTCCCCATTCGTAAACAAATCACCGTGTTATTTATTTTCCGCTGCATAATTAGTTTATTGGTGATTTGTTTGTGCTACCACGCGTTTGCATGTTGAATTGATTAATTAATAACTTGGCTAATTAATTTAATCACAAAGGTCAATACGTTTTTGGTCTATCACAATTGTTGGGATTGTAAATTTGTAATTAGAGATTCTAAAAGATACTATATGCAAGTAGAGGTCCGACTTTTTATTGATTGATAACAACACATAATTTGTCCTGTCTTATTAAGATCCACAATTCAAAAAAAGTTCAAATCTTGTGAAGTTATACTAGATTTAACTTGAATCCATCACACACACATACTGACATACACACGCATATATATATATATATATAATTATATATTGTATGTCAAATGAGAACATTTGAACTCAAAGACAGATTAACTACGTATACATCATTTGGCATCGAAATTTTTTAGATTTTAATCAGTACTTTAGAAAAACAGTGGTCCTTGACAATCCTTGATTCCATGTGAGACGGACAGAAAAGATTGCTACGTTTGGATTTTGCAATTTGGTCTTTACCTCATAAAACGGCTTTGAGTTGATTCTTGCGTTTAAATTGAATTATTTCTTTATCTGTTAGACCTGGATAGGTTTTTCTTTTGAACAGAGTCTCAAGCAGAAACCTACTAATTTATGCAGCCAGTTGATGTCGCCATTTCCAACAGCAAAGTCTAGTCAATGAAAAGCATGCATTGGAGGGATTGTGGATTTTCAAAGAAGGAAAAAGGGGAGGGAGGGCAATCACAGGTAGTATGTAGCCTCCTTGAAAAACATAACACTGATTATATCATGGCTTTAAATGAATGCTAAAATGGACTATGAGACTGTTCAAATATGTATGACATGCCATGTGCCCACGTGTGGTTCGGCACCCGGGCCACAATGAGCATCAAAACACCAATTTTTTTTTTTTTTTTTGGCATACCAGCCTAAATATCTCAGCCTAACAAATTACAGATAAATCTCTAGCACAGTACTGTTATAAGGAAGAGGAACACTCAGTATAGGGCATGCAAGGCTTAAAGGTGAACTAGCAAAGCACTTGAAGTGTGATCTACAGCATTTTAATTAGTATATAAGAATTATTTTTACTTTGCAAAGTCGAGCTATCCAGCACTATTACAGAAATTTTCTATAATAAGATGTGCTGCTAATGCATAAGATCCACATTCCCTTATGTATATGAGAGAACAATGCATGTCTGTTACATGAGATACTATGCACTTCCGATGAAATTATAGATGGAGAAATTAAGATTTGCATGGTTCAGTACCCTGAGCAGGACAAAATTAAGCCCACTGCGCCCAGGACATGTCTTTCATTGCTCACTCTCTGTTGCCCACAACTTCCAAGCTTTGCAAGCCAAGAATATATATACATACATATATATATATATATATATATATATAATATTAATTATATTATTTAGGCTTGAACTGAACTAATCCGACTCCCTATTACTTAATAAACATGGTTCAAACAAAGCAATGGTGGTTAAAGACATCTAAACCACTGAGCACAGTATGCAGAGGACATTCACAGAGATAACAAGTTAGAGGTTGAAATTTCCAGCTGTAGACATGAAGGCTTGCCATGTTGTGCACTAACTTGGTTATATACCCAAAAGAATCACAAATAAGTGTTGTATTTTGTATAAATGTTTTATATACATGAACAGGTTGTAATAATGATAATTGAGTATGGAGAATATTGTTTCATAAAGTCGGTAAAGAGAAAATTCAAGTTCTGGAATTTTCTGAGTGAAAATTCAAAATTCAGTATTTTTGATCGATCAAAGCTTTTGCTCGATCGATCGAAATGGTAAGGAAATCTATGCTGGAGTCTCTGCCTGTTTCGATCAATGCTCGATTCCTGTTCGATCAATTGAAAAGAGCATTTGATCGATCGAAAGGAACTCTTAACAGATCGAAACTCGTAAAACTAAGTTTCTTGCAGAATTTTCTGGTAATTGTTCTGAATGTTTAAAGAGGTTTCAAGCCATGTGAACGGTTTTATGAAACATTTTGACTCTCCATACGTGCCTTTTGATGAAATACAACCCAATGAGTATATATAGAGGCTTATGTTCACTTGAAAAATAGTAAGTTGGAGAGAAACACAAGAAATCCTGTGGTTATTCTCCAGAATTGCTTTTTGTAAAACTCAATAACTTGGTTGTACCCTGGGGACAAGTTTGCGATAACCCTTTAGCAAGAAGAGTGTGGGGGCAAATATTGTCTAAGGATAACAATTTTATGCCTTCAAGTTATTTATTTCTGTTTATCTTTTGTGTTATCCTTGTTCTTCCTTTATTACTTTGTGTATTATTCCCAAAAAATTTTGTTTATCTTTCTAGTTTGGCCTCCAATATCGAATGCAATGTAATCAAGGAAGCACCAAGTAAACTAATACTGAAAGTTTGAAACACTGAATATACAGGGAATTTTCCATTAGCATTTACCTTTAATTCATAAAACATCCTTACTCAAGATTGTCATTCTACATACCCTACAAAATATGCACCCGGGGGAAAATTGGTGCATAAACACAGCATATATTAGACGAAATATTCTCACCATTGGCAATTCATATTCTTACCTATGTGCTCTTTTCTGGGCCGGCTCATTATAAATGGCTGCACACACAACATTCAAGTCCTAATTAAACTATCATCTTGGCTGTACTTCGGAATTTGCATTTATGAGGACCCTGTAAAAAATTGGATTTTCTAACAACTCTTTAGCAAAAGGATGCCGGTCTGGATTTGGATCCACCATCACCTGTTAGAATAATCAAAATATCAGATAAAATTAGCCATGCTGCAAGTTCCCATAACCAAAAACAAACTTCAGCTTCAGCAACATTATAATAATGCACACTTAAGTTTCTTTTACAACATTTCGAACCGTGTGCCTTACAGATCTATCCAACGACCAATTGGTGAAGGATGAGGGGGAACAAATCTTTTATAGCATTCGATCGCAAACCAAGCCCATTGGTATTGGAGCGAATTGTGAAAATCCCTCAAAGCTTCCCAAGCTCCAAAACACTCTCTACACTCTGAAAAGGTGTGGGTTGTGTTTTGGTACAAATCTCCTCTCATCCCTCCCTCACAATGCGGCTCCAACGACTCGAACCTATGACCGGGCTCTGATACCACTTGTCGGTGCTTTACTGATCCATCCAACACCCAATTGGTGAAGGATGAGGGGGCACAAATCTTTTATAGCATTCAATCGCAGACCAAGCCCATTGGTATTGGAGCGAATTATGAAAATCCCTCACACAATGCATCTTTTGTTAGATTATAAAGAAAGCATGCAAAAGCTTAAGATGCCAAATCAGTAGCCACTTGAAACTATATCCAGCAATATCTTATAGCAGTATCTTGTAACATGCTGGTCTATGGGTTTGAAATTTTCTAATGGTTTGATGAACTAATTTTGTTTCAATGATGGGTGGGTTGATAGATGTTAGGTTCTAAAGACTTAGGAACTTATGTATTTAGAACTCTAATTTGTAATATTGGCAAACCATGATCAAAACAGTTGTTAGTCTTATTTAGACTTGCTCAAATTGTATGCATTTATGTAAAGTTTGAATCGAGTGGCTGCAGAAAGTATTAGTGACTTTCGGCCTGGCTCGATCGATCGAAGCTTAGACTCGATCGATCGAAGCTTAGACTCGATCGATCGAATATTGGGCAGAACGTTTTTTTTCTACAAAATTCCAACTCAGCCCTAGCCTATTTAAAACGTTTAAGATTTTATGTTTTTCCTAAGGTATATAAGGCAACCCCTAGCCACATTTTACAGGTGGCTCATAATTGCTGTTTGTGTGAATCTCTTATGAGATCTGAAAGGAGCTTTCCTTCACACAAGCTTAGGATTATCAAGAAAGAGATTCGTTCAAGAACTTGATGATCATTCAGTTGTTGCCATGAGAACTTAAAGATACACAAGCGGGAGTGCTTGTACTTGCTGGAGAATCCAAGAAAGAAGGAGTCTGTTGGTCTCGGAGCTTGCACGTGGTCGTGTCAGTAAGTTTCTATTGGTGGGTAGCAATAAGATGTTAGTAGTCTAAGTCTTATTGTAAAACTTCAATTCTTTCTATAGTGGATTCAAGTTTACTTTGAGGATAGCTAGGTTAAATCCTCCCCAAGTTTTTACCGGTGTGGTTTCCTGGGTCATTATATATTCGTGTTATTTATATTTCCGCTGCTATATATTTGATATGATTGTTTGACTGTGATAACCTAGATTTGCATAATTTGACTAAGTTAATCACTTGGCTAATTAAATAGGTTAATCCTGGTGTTGTGTAAGGGGTCTAAAAACTGTTCAATAGAGGCTAGTTGCTTGATGATGGGTGGCCTAATGGTGGGTTGATGATGGGTGTGGGGTTGATTCGTTGATGGCGGCTAGGTGGGCTGATGGTGGCTAGTTGGGCTGATGGTGGCTAGTTGCTTGATGATGGTGAGTTAATGATGGGTGTGAGTTGATCCATTGATGGTAACTAGTTGCTTGGTGATTTTGGGTTGTGTTGGGCCTCTAAGAGAGGGAGCGAGTGAGAGGATTCTAGAGAGAGGGAAAGAAAGTGTGAAGGAAATAGGGAGCGAGAGGGTTTCTAGAGAGGAGAGACTGTTAATGAAATAATAAAAATGTAGAAAATGATATATTTTATTAAAATAAGATTTTAAATAGATGATCTAATGTGGGTGTTTTTTAAAAGTGGTTGTGTAAAAAAAAAAAAAAAGCATGTTCTTTTTGTAAAATAGATAGAAATTTGTAGATGAGTTGATGCGAATGCTCTTATTAGAGCACTCGCATTAGTAGTTGTATAATAGGAAAAATGATCCCACAATAGTCTATGCAAGGTTATGTAAAAATATATGATTGCTATAGTAACAGTATAAATTTAAACCAACACCCACAATAGGATACATTAATAATTAGTGCCTATCCTCCTCCACATGTAGTAGTTCAACTTATACACCACCACGATTGTATATATCCCATCAACTTACCAGGGACAAAGCTAGGACTTAGAGTTGGGGGGGGGGGGGGGGGGGGAGACTTGGTGCTTTGCTACTAAGAATTTTCGCTATATTATTGGTGTTAAGGCCCATTTTTTGACAAAGGACCCAACAACAAAATAAACCCAAAGGAAAGATGAAAGAGAAAGGAAGTGGAAAGAGGTAATTAGCCTAATGGGCCAATATGGCAGGGATGACAGCCAATAGGTCCATGGGCACAACAAGAGGTAAAAGTAAAGTAAATGGGCCGTGAAAACCCAAGAAAAGAGGTAATAAGCCTAATGGGCCAACATGGCAACAATGACAGCCAACAGGCCCATGGACATAGTAAGAGGTAAAAGTAAAGTAAGTGGGTTGTAGAAGCCCAAAGAAAGTGATAATAAGCCCAATGGGCCAACATGGCATGAATGATAGCCAGCAAGCCCATGGGTACAACAAGAGGTAAAAGTAAAGTAAATGGGTCATGGAATCCCAAGGAAAGAGGTAATAAGCCCAATGGGCCAATATGGCAGAAATGACAACCAGTAGGCCCATGGACACGGCAAGAAAAGCAATATAAGTAGAAGCCCAACGGGCTGGATGGACATGGACTTTTGCCAAGACAATGTCCAAGCCCATGAGAAAATAAGAGGAGACAAAACAAGCCTAAGAGCCCATGCCCTTCATGCTGTGGAGGATAAGCACGAACATAAGAGACACGTAGCAAAATGAGACATGGCAAGAACGGCATAAATGGCGTGGGAGCAAAAGAAGACAGATGGAGAGGGTAGTGGAACTCACATACATGGGCTAGAGCACCACCTACTTGTATCCAGCCAATACAAGAGAGGTGGGCTCTCGATTAAGGGACTCAGAGGGTGTGGTTAGGTGGTGAGGGGAAAAAGGGATCTATTTTAGGGTTATTGCTGAGGCTTCTTTTGGGGAAAATGCCTTGCTAGGATGATATTTAGCCCAAAAGAGGAAGTAAAGGGATTGGACCACTTGATACATGCCATAGAGGTAGGTAGAGAGAGAACCTCCAATCCTTATCCATTTGGGTAAGGCAGAAAGGGTGAGGGGGAGAAACAAAACTAGGGAGTTTTGTCCTAGAATGGGGAGTGGTGCAACAAGCCCACTCTGGGCAGAGTTAGTGGTCGGGCAACCAATGGGTTAGTGGGAGATCCTGAAGAGATGCCCATAAGAAGCCAAAAACGGTTGGTGAAGACTTAGGGCCAAAAGGGAGAAATCTCATGGAATCAAGCAATATAAAAGGGGAGAGGTAGCCATAAATGAAGGAGGAGGAACCCACAAAGAAGAGAGCAAGAAACTAAGAGTAATAGGACCTAAGAAAGAAAGAAGGTGATAAAAAAAGAAGAAGAGAGAAAATATGGCAAAAATAGGGGTATACATCAATAGACCCTATTTTCTCTCCCTTTGGATACACCCACTCTCTGGATTCTATAAATTATATGTTGGAAAATCTAGTTTTGTATCTCATACAAAACACACAGCGGAAGCAACAAACATGGATCTATTTCATTCATGATTGATAACATGCACTATGTAAATTTCAGAATTTAAGAACAAGATAGCGTACCTTGGTGCGGTGAAATTCAAAACAAAATATTAGAAGTACTTGAGAACACTTTTAATCTTCACTCCAATTCAACTTTACGCTCAAGAAGTGTGGTCTCTTAATCAGTTTCCAAGGAGAATAATCGAGTGGCTTCACTCACACATACACACCATTTCACAATGATGTCTCTCTTTTTCTTTTCACTAATGAAAAAATTCTGTATGTTTCTCCCTTTATAACTAACTGATTATCTAATTGGGCTGGCCTATTGGGCCTTTCCAATTGGGCTTTAGTGTGTGGCTTGGAGTGGGACCAAAAGGGACCAATAAGACACTAGCTCCAATGGGTCTTGGGCTTTTCTGTCAACTCTTGACAAGTCCAAAGTTACCATTAATTATATTTAATACCACTATATAAATATAATTGCACTCTAGGCTTTATTAATAAATTATATCCCAAGACTTTATTATACATGCAACCCCTTCATAAAATATTCGTAGTAATACAAAGTCATGAATGTAGACTGCCACTTTGTAAATTACTACATCTTAATCCTTGAGTACCCGGTTTAATCCTTTAAGTTATTCATCATATATTTATGAAATCCAACTTCATAAATATATACTTTAGTAACTATTTACTAAAGTAGTTATGCCTAACATTCTGAATAACAAACCCATTAAACTTATCTCAAGGGAATATTTTGTATCTCCATTAAGAGATTATGAATTCCATCTTGAGAATATATGTTCCATCAACACTAAATGTGGCTGCCCAACATACTGAGATTTTGACCGTTACTTTAGATCTCACTCCTGATATATCAAAGCAACCTACACTTCATGATCAAGTCCATTATTCTCTCAGGATTAAGAGTTCATGTAAATATGTATCGTGGGATTTATTATTCAATTGACAGTCGTTAGGAGAATAATAAATCTCATAGCGGTCCAGTTCAATATGTTTTAACTCTTAAAACATATCAACATATCAACTAGAAGTCACCACTTCCATGACCAAGATAAATCATCTTAGTTAATATGTTATAGTTTTCGCAGATGAAACGCCCAATTTCATCACCGACTACGAACTAAATTCTGAGTTTAAAAAGAACTTGTGATTTATATCTTTTGTGACTTTTCACATAAATCGCATACTATACATCTCATGGACTCTGTGATAATGTCCAAATATTTATGTTACCATTATTTCAAATAATAATAAAACAACTTTATTAATTACAATATTAAGTCATACATTATGTCATACATAATGTCATACATAATATCATACATAGCATCATACAATAGGATTTTAGGGCATTAATCCTAACATCATAACCTAAAGCCATTTAAGCCATTTCTTTAGCATGAGTAACTTCAATGGTAGAAACCTATAATGAGGTTATTCGTGTGGGGTTTGGTTCCCTTTTTTGACCTATTCCTATTGAAAGACTCGACCCAAGGCTAGGAGAGTGAACTAACGATATTACGCTTGCCTAGAGTTGTTGCTATTGTCCCGTCGTGGCTTCTTTTAACTTGTTTGACATTTACGTTATTATTTGTTCTGCTGCAATGATTCATGTTGTCAGTTATTTTGCCGTAGTACATTTTTTATTATATTTGTTGTATCAGTTGTTTTGCTGTAGGATTGATTATTATTTTGTTGTATCAGTCGCTCCGTGGTAACATCATTTGATATACCTGCTGTATTGCTTGTTTTGCTGTGGCATTTTCCTGTTATGTCTAATGTATCAGTTACTTTGCTGTGACGTCACCTACTGCGTTCACAAGGACACCCAGCTAGCTGTAGCATTCTCCGACCTATCTAAGCATTGGGCATGTCTGGCTTGTGCACAGGCTGGCCTGTAGTATAATCCCACCAGGTCAGTCTCAACTCCCTTACCCATTAGTTCACAGGCCTTGGTGTAGTGGAACGGGCTTCAGCCCATTGATGCAAAAAGACCCCCACCATTGGTAATTTTTGTTGTTGGGGTAATTTTTTTGGGATTGTATATTTTGTTTTAGAGCTAATCTATTAATTTTGTATGGCCTTTAAAAGTGGAAAATGTTAAAACTTCAAAATTTTTACAAATTGATAATGTGCTTATTGGTAAGTAAAAAGTGATGCAAGTTTGCGAATCACTAAGAAGGATGGCAAAGTTTAATTTTATTGAACAAAATTGCTAAAATTAGTACCTATACATATACTAATATTAATATATATATATATATATATATATATATATATATATTTGTTCTCAGAATTTCCTCCTTAGAACTCCTTTCTTTTAGGAAGCCTTCTTTGAGAGAGAATTCCTTGTTCCTTGTTTCTACTACTACTACCTTGTTCCTACTACTACTTTCCCTACAAACCTTGTAACTAGGACTAATTCAAGCTTTGTAATTGTTAACCTGTTCTGAGATCTTGTATTCACTACTACTGTAAGTGTTTAATCTACTTTCAATAACAAGTATTTTCAGTTTTATGTTCATTATACTACTTGTTGCTACCGCCACCTTGGACGGATTATCGCCATACCAGACGGTTCTAAATTGCTTTCATTTACTTTAAATTGTTTTTATATATACTGCTTGGCTTGTTCTACCGCCTTATTGTTGTTGTATATTATTTGCTTGCATTTACTTTCACTATATTATTGTTGTGCTTCCGTCTCTTCCATTCAGCTGTGCGTCCCCTTCCCCCTTTTATGGTATTAGAACCATTCTTTTTTGGCCGGTGATAGTGTTTTTGTGTCTTTGTATCTTGTTTGTGCTTACCCGAACCTTTGGAGCTCCGTTGTTGTGTTCCCTTCTTACCGTCGTTGGCGCCACCCTAGACGTAAATTGAATTCCCAAAACTTGACTGTAAGGCTCATTTGAGCCAAGAGAGGGCGTGTAGGGCGTGTGTGTGGTATAGGGTTGCTTAGGGTATGTGTTACGAAATGCAATGGTTGTGAGAAAAAACATGATAATTGAGTGTTAAAACTAGGATAATATGGATAAGTTGTAGAGATCCAATTCCTCTATCAGCTCCAGGACTGGTTGTCCTCCTGATATTGTAAATGAAGAAGATCACATTGTTGAAGATAGTGAGCTTCCTAATTTCCGAAAATGGAACATCCCTAAAGTGGATACTAAAACTATTTACAAAACTAGTTGGGCTGAAACCACTTTTCATCCTGTTTACAAAGTTAGAACTGTTGAACAAATATTTTCTATTTCGAAAGTTCATGAAAAATGTTGTTTGTTTTCCAAATGAAATATTAATGATTTCATTACTAAAAAACTCAGTTATTTACATATTGGTATGGTTCAAGTTGCTATTAAACCACTCACCCGAAAGGGTATTAATGCTTCTGTTCTCATGTGTTTACGAGATGCTAGATTTAAGATATTTAAAGATAGCATTCTTGGTATGATTACTGCCTCTTTGTATGATGGTCCTGTTTATTTCAACTGTTATCCTGATCTTACTCTTGCTTTGGATGATCCTAATATTGTTAAAGCTTTGACTTTGAATATTGCTTCATCTGGTTATCACATGGATGAAGGTAGTAAACCTTTTGCTTTGATTTTCCGCATTTATTACAAATTGTTGGGTACTCAATTAAATCCTGGTGCTTAAAATCATAGAGAACCTTCTGGTAAAACAATGTTAATCACATGTTCAACTCCTGATGCTAAAGTTCAAGTTCCAAAAATGATTCAATGGCAAGATATTAAGCTTCCCACTGAATGGTTGTTGGAACAAGAATCCCCTGTTCTTAAACCTGTTTTTGATGAGCTAGATCTCACTCATATTCAACAATATCTTGATGGTATTGTTAAAATAAGTTTTCAAAACAACCAACCCTTGAGGATCAACAAAGGAAGGCATTCCTTTGTTGGATCTGAAAGTATTTCAAAAAGAGATCAAGATCTCAATGATTTTTTACAAAAGAGTTTTGAAAACCCCACTAATTTAAAATTAAAAGGTGTTTCAAGTGATAAATCTCAAATCAGCGCTGTTTTCTATTCCACTAAAGCTGAACCTTCTTCTCCATATGGCAAATTTGCTAATAAGGAAGAAGATGACACTAAATTTGTTTGTCCATCTGATTCTGATTTTCCTCCTATTGAAAATCCTGTTAACCAATTAAGAGTTTTAACTGTTTTGAATGAAAATTTTGAAGTTGATTTGGTTCCCCTATATGATGAATTCATGCTTGTTAAAAATAGAAGTAAAAGAAAATATTTTCAAAAAATTTTGTTCAGTTTGAGAAAAACCGTGTTAAAAGAAAATGGAAAGAAAAAATGCATCAATTAAAAAAACATATTTTGTTCTTTGATTTTCTTGAAAATTATTATGTTTCAAAAGATAGTTTCAAAAAATCATTTGAATGTGATAAAGAAATCAAATTTTGTTAAAAATGACAAAACCATTGTTAAATCTAGTCATCCATCTCTTGAGACTATTTTGATAACTACTGGCACCACTGATGTTAAAGCTTTTCCTTTCAAAATTGCTGATGATTAAACTCCTATTGTTAGTCTTATTGAACAAAACAATTTTACTAATGAGTCTTTGCATGTTCTTGGTCAACAGCTTGACCGTATTGAAGAAAAAATTGTTGAAAAAAATGTTTCTGTTGAAAAATCTACTTCTGTTCAAAAAACTGTTTCTATCAAGACTGAGGAACCTTTGATTAATCTACTCAGTCATGATAATAAATTCAAGTTCAAAACCTCCAAATCTAAAACTCTTTAAATTGTTGAAAAAATGCTTTCTGATTTAAAAGTCAAAACTAAGGGTACTTCTACAAGTACTCATGCTGCTTGCACTATTTCAAGAAATGATAAAGAAATTTTTTCTAATGAAAATACAGATTCTGATACTGTTTCTTCTGTTTCTGCTAGAAAGGTTTTTGAAGATGATTTACCAAAAATCAAAAGATTTGTTGGAAATTCCAAACCCATGTTTCTTACAAAAAATTGGTATTCAAAACCTACTCCTCCTAATATACAGTTTGAAGAAAGACATTTTCAAACCCAGTTTTCTATTTTTGCTGATAAAATTTATGAATGGAATATTGATGGTTTTTTTGAACAAGAAATTATTAACAAAATGGGACATATGTCTATGGTTGGTATTGCTTACCAAAATAATCATGATTTTGACCAACTTGAAATTGTTGATTTGCTTGCTAACGATTTTTCTGGTACTCTTCGTGGATGGTGGGATTCTTATCTCATAGAAGAATCCAGAGATTCTATTAAACATTTTGTTAAAAAGAATGATGAAGGTTTGCCTATTTTTGATGATCGTATTGGTCGGGGTATTCCTGATGGTGTTAATACCTTGATTTATACCATTATCAAACATTTTGTTGGTACTCCATATAATGTTTCATCTCGAATTTCTGATTTGTTAAATAACCTGAGATGTCCTACTATGTCTGATTATAGATGGTATCAAGATGTTTTCCTTTCCAGAGTTATGCAGCGGAAAGATTGCTTCAAGCCTTATTGGAAAGAAAAGTTTATTGACGGTTTGCCTCCTATCTTTGCTCATAAGGTAAAACAAGAATTAATTGGTAAAAATGATTCTATTGATTATGATAATTTAACCTATGGTGATATTTTAAGCACTATTAAAAAACTTGGTATTAATATGTGCAATGATGAAAAATTGTTAAAACACCAGTTAAAAAATAAAAGAAAAGCTAAATATGAAATGGGTAATTTTTGTGTTTACCCCCTATCACTCCTTCCAGGCAAAAGGGTAAAAAACATGACAAAAGTCATAAAAAACATAAAAAATACAAAACTAATTTTAATGATTTTTATGCTAAAAAGAAAAATGTTTCTAAAAAGTATGTTAACCAACGATCAGGTAAAGGTAAATGTTTCAACTGTGGAAAACCTGGTCATTTTAGTAAAGATTGTAAACAAAAACCTGGTAAGTTAAAAAACAAGTTTAACATGTTAAAAATTGATGATAATGATCAAGAAGAATTATTCAGAATCCTTGAATCAAACAATTCGTCTGATTCCTTGGAAGATGATTTTTCTTCTTCAACTGATTCTTGCTATCATTCTGCTGATGATTCCTCTAATTCTCCTAATATCAAAATTGGTTGTAGAGATTCCTGTTGCAATGTTATTAAATCTGTTAATACTCTCACTAAAGGTGAAGAAAATGAAAGTCTATTGGTTAAATTGATTGGCCAAATTGAAAATCCTGAATTACAAAAAGAATATTTGGATAAATTTAAGAAAAACTTATTAAAAGAAGAAACTAGTAAAAAACTTAAATCAACAATAAGTTTTGAAGAAACTTTGGAAAGATTTAATGCAAAGAAATCCAAAGATTTAACTGTTAATGATTTGCAACATGAAATTAATATTGTTAAACAAGATATAAGTGAATTAAAACATGAATTTAAAAATATTAAAAGTGATAATCATAATCTTAAACAAGAATTGTTAATGTTAAAAATTGATCAAAATATTGATCAAAATAAGTCTGATAATGAACAAGATGAGCACAAGGATGGAGATGAATCCAGTCAACAGGCTCTTCTTTCTGATAAAGGTAATGCTGATGATTCTCAACTTGCTCTTGTTAATAACATACTTCCTCCAAAATGGTTCACAAAAGTGAAAATTGTTGTTTCCCATGATTATCATTTCACTGTTATTGCTATGATTGATTCTGGTGCGGATAAGAATTGTATCTAGGAAGGATTGATTCCTTCAAAATATTTTGAAAAATCAACTGAAAGATTGGTTTCTGCTAATGGTTCTCAAATGAAGATTAAATATGAACTGAATGATGCTCATATTTGCCATGATAATGTTTGTTTCAAAATTCCTTCTGTTCTTGTCAAAAATATGACTGATAAAGTGATTCTTGGTTTGCCATTTATAAATGCTTTGTATCCCTTTCTTGTTGAACATGATGGAATTACTACTGATCCTTTTGGACAGAAAGTAAAATTCAAATTTGCTTCAAAGCTTGAAACTGATATTAATGATGCTTTAGATCTGTCTTATGATTTTCCTACTAATATATTTGTTCATGAACCAAGGATGAGTTTGTGCCAATGTTTCACTGACAATTTTAAAGGTAATACTAGTAGTGCCAAATTGTCAACTATTACCAATTACCCTAATATTCTCAATGATTTTTTGTAGGAATCAGGCAATGATGCGTGGATAAATACCACTAATAAGTGGGATAATAATAATATTTATATTTATACCACTAGTAAGTGGATTATTATGGCTCTCTCTAAAGAGAGGAAAAACAAGGGAAAAGCTCCTGCACAGGACTATTCTCAAAACAAAAGGCTCCCAGTGGGAGAACCTTTTAAAATGCATGAAGGCGCATCTTCTGGGGTAAAACCCAGTGGATCAAGCCATTCCCCCCTAATCAATATATAGCTCCATGCATGAAACTTACCCTCAAAGTGGTAATTCACAATCTACAATGGGATAACCTGTTCATGGTGGGGTCCATTGCCACCAACACCAGAGGGATATCCTACACCATCACCACCACGAGGGTTGGGATATTATCATCATCATCATGGGCACCCACAACCACAAATGGTCACACAGCGAGCTGGGAAGAATAATGGGAATATTGGGTTAGAAATTTAGAATTGGGCATTGCAGTGGTAGGAGGAATGCTTGGTGGATGTTGATGGTAGAGTTGGTGTCTAAATCTAATGATGCAGTTGCTAGTGATGCTGGTCATGATGCAGCTGCAAATAATACAAGGTAGGATGCTGCTGGTTTTAATTCTTTCGTAGTTTTTTTTGGTCTAGTTATTATTGTTAATTTCTAATCCAACTATATTTTCCAAAAATTTACAATCTTTGTCGTGTTAGGAAGATTTTCTAAGATGCAACTATTAAAAAATTGCTTGATTCTGGAATACTAGTTTGTAATTAAAGCAATTGGATTTTTTTTTTTTTTTTTTTTTTTTTTTTTTTTGGGTTAAAAGGAAATTTCAATCAACTAGGCCAAAATGGCTAAATTAGTGGCAATAAGCCTACAAAAGTTCTCCCAATTTACATCAGAATACACAAAAGACGAAATCTCATTAGATGGGGAGATATCCAAGATCACAAAATCCTCCTGCATTACACATCCTTGCTTAGCCAGTGCATCTGCAACTCTATTGACTTCGTGAAACACATGCTGCACTTTGCAGTGAGGAAACCTGCTCATTAGCAACCTGCAATTAGCCAGCAGAGAGGAATAGAACGCATTAGAGGGGGTTTTGGATTGAACTAGCTCCACAACAACCTTAGCATCTAACTCAATTTCCAGGTTTTGCACTTCGATCTGATTTGCAAGCAACAATCCATCCCTTAGTGCCCAAAACTCAACTGTGATGCTAGTTGTGAACCTGATTGATCTAGCAAAGCCTTTCATCCATCTACCATCACTATCTCTAATAACCCCACCTCCTCCTACCTTGCCCAAATTACCAAGAGAGGCCCCATCTGTGTTTAACTTACACCAACTTGAGAGAGGTTTTTTCCAACAGACATTACAAACCACCATACTCCTTTGGCTCTTGAGTTTTCCCACATAGTAATAAAATTCCAAAGCTTGGCTTGAGCTAAGTTTGTGCAAATTTACATTCAAGGTAGTGTTATTGAAGACCATTTCGTTTCTATGCTTCCACAAATTCCATATAGCAAAGGTAAAAACATAGCTCCACGACATTAAAGAGGGGTGAGACATCTTGCTTTGACAGTTAACCCGCAGCCAACAGTTCACATCCATATCAACAAACAAGCTAACCATCTTTAGGGGGACCCTAAGTTTATACCAAAAATCTTTTGCCATAATACACTCTCTTAACTGATGGCTTATGGTCTCCAGGTAGTTATTGCATAAATGGCAGCAACTATCTGATATTATACCTCTCATGGCCAGCATAGACCTCATAGGCACGCTGTTGTGCATACACAACCATAGAAAATTTACAATTTTTGGCAAGGTATCTATTTTCCATATCCACTTCCCTTGGAATGGTATAGTGTTCTGTTGAGGGCCATTTATAAGAGCATAGGCAGACTTGGTGGTGAACTCTCCATCCTTTGAATGTTTCCACATAATAACATCTTCCCCTCTACCAACCTGCTGCCTTGGAATAGCTTTAATCCTATCCTTAATACTTGGAGGTAGCTCAAATGATAAAATCTCCCACTTCCACCCTTGTTCTAGCCCAAGGAGCAAATCAGACAACTTCAAATCCATTTCCCTTCGTGTCAAAGGGCCTTCAATTAGCTCTCTCAAGGAACTTCCCCTTACCCAGCAATCAGACCAAAGTTTAATCCTTTCTCCATCACCAATCCCCCAACATATTCCATCGGCAAAGGTTTGGAAGACTGCCTTGATGGCTCTCCAATTAGGTGAGGCTGGGAGCTTATCTGGGTCCCTAGTTCTCCTTCTGTCCACCGAGCAATACTTACTTAAGATCACTTTAGCCCAAAGACTATCTTTTTCCTAATTCATTCTCCAGTTTGGCTTGGCTAATAATGCCAAATTCTTAGCTTTGGCCGCTTGAATCCCAAGGCCTCCCTCTTCCTTTGGCCTAATGATCTTGCTCCAACCAACCAAATGCAGCCTTCTCTTTTCACTAGTTGAACCCCATAAGAAGTCACGATTAATTTTGTCTAATTTCTCACAAAGATGGGCAGGTAGGGCAGTAGCTTGCATAACATAGTTAGGAATTGATGACATTACAGATTTCACCAACACGGACCTTCCTGCAAAGGATAAGAACCTTACTTTCCAACCAGCCAGTTTATTCATCACCCTCTCCACAATAAAATTCAGCCTATTCCTTGGAACCCCTTTATGGTTAATCGGAAACCTAAGGTAATTCCCAATATTAGCCGTGGCTTGAATTCCCAGTCTTGTACAGATTTCACTTCTAATTTTAGCTTGCACATTGGGAGAAAAGTAAACTCTTGGCTTCTCCATGCTCACCTTTCGACCCAACTCCTCACAAAACTCATCCAACACTTCTGAAACAGCTATACAGGATTCCTCATCCACTTTGGCAAAGAGTATTAAATCTGCGAAAAATAGAAGAGAAATTCCTATATTGTCCCGGGAAGCTTTCAAAGGTTTCCACACTCCCTCCATGCATTTCTTCTCAATTAAATGGCCTGGGTACTCCATGCACAAGATGAACAGATACGACGATATAGGGTCCCCTTGTCTAAGCCCTCTCGAAGGATTAAAATCCTCCAACGCCCCACCATTAAACAAAATAGATATCTTAGTTGAAGTGACACAACTCATTATCACCTTAATAATGTTTTGGGGGAAGTGGTATGCTTGAAGAACTTTGTGGATAAAGTACCACTCTAGTCTATCATACGCCTTCTCCAAATCTACCTTAATGGCCATATACCCCTCCTTACCTTTTTTTTCTATCCAAGGCATAGAAGAGCTCTTGAGCAATTAAGACATTATCTATTCCCTTCCTCCCAGGCACGAAAGCTGATTGGACCGAAGACACAAGCTTGCTAATATAAGGTCTAATTCTTTCCACTAAAATCTTTGATACGATCTTATAGACTGAATTGCAAAGACTGGTCGGTCTATAGTTATTAGGGGATTCAGGTCTTTGACACTTCGGAATAAGAGTCACAAGGGTATCATTGAGGTGTTCCGGAACTAAGCCATCCTTGAAAATTGCCTTCACCTCCTAACAAACTAATTTCCCCACTTCATGCCGAAAATGCTGATAAAAACCAACATGAAGACCATCTGGCCCTGGGGTTTTAAATGGTTTCAATGCCCATAAACCATTTCTAACATCCTCATCAGAGACTTCCCTACCCATCCAATTTTTCTCTTATTCGGAGAGAAAGCTACAAGAGAATTTAGAGACTGGGGAATAACTCAAAATATGCTTCTTCATTGCCTCTTCTTCCACTATCCATTCCCCTGTACCATCCTTCAAACACCTTATTTTATTTCTCTGCCTCCTAACTACAGTAGTCACATGGAAATAAGAGGTGTTTCAGTCCCTAAAGGCATCAACATTAATCCTGGACTTTAGTACCCAGAACTCTTCTTCCTGAAGCAAAATAGAGGAGTACTCATCAATAAGTTGTTTCTCTAGCCTCATAAAAGACTCATTAGGATTTTCAGCCAACGCCTTTTAAGTCCCATTTAATCTAGCTAACACTCTTTTTCCTCGCAAAAAGGTTTCCAAAGACCTCATAATTCCACTTCTTAGCTTTCCTAGTAAAATCTGAAATGGCCAGTTGTAAGGGGGCTTCCTCGGGCCAAGCTTATCTAACAATCCTAGGGAAACCCGGGTGTAGAAGCCACATAATCTGGAAACGGAAAGGCCTCACCAATCTGTCCATATTGGGTTTCCAAAATTCAATCAAAACATGGTGATGGTCAGAGAAAGTTTAGGGAGGTGGGTAATGACCGCCTCAGGGTACAAAATTCTCCAGAGGGGATTGGCAAAACACCTATCTACTCTCTCCAAAATCAGGTTCGAAATCTGCCTCTTATTGGTCTAAGTATATTTAGGCCCAACAAATCCAAGATCAACAAAACTGCATGAATCCAAACATGCTTTAAACTTTAAGGCCCTGTTTAAGTTAATATGATTCCCCCCAAATTTGTCCTCCCCACAAAGCACTTCATTAAAATCACCAATCATAAGCCAAGGAAGATTATGCAACTGCCCTACCTTTTCTATATTGGACCAAAGGATTCTCCGTTTAGCTAAACGAGGGCTAGCATAGATTAAGGAAAATAACCAAGAAAGGTTTGAGGCACATACCTTAACGGAAGCGTGAATCTCCTGTTCTATTGCTGATAAGAGATTAAATTATGCATCCTTCCTTTTCCATAGGATCCATAAGCCATCAGCGTACCCAATAGAATTCGTGGTGACAAAACCATCAAAGGGGAGCCCTTCAATGATCTTTTCAGCTCTGCTTCCTCCTACTCTAGTCTCGGTAATAACCATAATCGAAGGATGGTGGTTCACAGCCATTTCAAACACCCTCCTCTTAAAATACGAGTTTAAAGCTCCTCTACAATTCCACATGAGAATGTTCATCTTCACAAACTGACCTAAGGGAACCTCAACTTGACTAGGATTCATTGTGGCAACTTTTAGAATACTCCATCCTATCCTCCTCAACAAATCCTTCGAGTTCTTCCACTCCGGTTTCCATATCATCATGTACTTCAGTATTCCCACCACATCTTCCCTGCAACATATCAACATATCGCAGTTCTTGACCGGAGCAAGAATTTGAATTAGCTTCAACATCAAGTGGTTCCCCATAAAAGCTCTTGCCATTCCCCTCGAATCCACTAGTTTCCTTGTACCAACCATTCGGATTCGTCGAAGTGAGGCACTACCGATGGCCTTCTCTGGATGCTTAAAGCTTACATCTCCTCCCATGATATCAGTGGAATGTTTGTTATGAAATTCCACCAAGGATTGGGCGTCTGACCCTAAGTCGGGTGGTCCAAAAGGAGAATCCCTGACCTGAAGCTCGTCAGAGTGATGGGGAAGATGTTCTTCCATGCCTGACCCATTTCCCCTTCACACCACCCCACCTTCTCTGTCGATGCTGATCTGATTTGAAGGATGATCTCGTCAGGCACCACTACTAGGCTGTTCTTGTGCCACATCGCCCAACCACCTCGTGTTAAACTTCTTCAACTCAAGCAGTTTCCTTCCATTCTCGCTGCTCTGCGAATTTTTGAGGAGGAAGCTCTCTGGGAAGCTGAGGGGTGTTGTCTCTTCAAAACCTTGGATCCTTTCACCCCAATAAACATGCTGCCTCATGATTTTGTGCCCGAGGGAACAAAGTGATGTTTCCTATCAGTCCAAATCTCCTCAGATCTTTGTACTGGCTTGCCGCTCAAAAGCAACCTTCAAGATTGCCCAAATCTTTATTCGGCGTTGCCCTTTGGTCAGGAACATCACATACGGCACGTGTTGAGTTAGGGTGATTAGAAAACACCTCCACTTTATTGGAATTGACTAAACGCCATCCCTTAAATCCTCACTATTTGCCTCTCTTTGGACAAAATTACCCTTCGGGCTAATGTCTCCCTTTTGATCACTCCCTAAGGGAAATCTCGACCATCCATTTCTAACTGAATTCTTTTTCCTTGTCACCAACATCCAAGGACCAAAGTTAGGATCGGATTGCTCTTCTTCCTCATTCCCTTGGTTCGGGCTTCTCTTTGCTTCACTCTCACTCCTTTCCTTTTCCTTGATTTGGTAGTAACAGTTCTCTTGTTTGTGCCCAAGCCTTCCACAGGAAAAACAACGAGAAGAAATAGCTTCATATTTTACTTGTTGCACCAACCTACCTATCCTTATGGAGTTGATTAAAGACTTCTCCAGATCAATTTGTATACAGAGTCTTGCATAGCTTCCACGTGATCCTATGGCACCAATAGCACTACCTATTTCCTTCAAAACTTCCATATCATAAAACTCAATAGGCAATTCAGGGAACCTCACCCAAACTACTACTAATGTTAGATTATCTCCTGAGGCTCTAAAATAAGGTTCCCAAGGCTTAATGGCCAAAAAATGCTCACCAATAAACCATAGGCCTCCATGAAGAACTTTTTCATAATCATCTGAACTATAGAACTTAATTAAGAAATAGTCTTTCCCAAGGTTAACACATTCCATCCTAGCTGCAGGTTTCCATAAGGCATTGATCTTGAAAGTGAGATAGCTGAATCCAATAGTTCTACCGAACACTTTCACTATCAAAGCCTTTGACCATAGGGCTTTGATACGAGCCTTAGTTTCCTTTGATAGCTTTACTTCTGCCATCCCTTTGATGAGAGGTTCAACTTCTGCATCCGACTCCTCACTATCATCCCAGTCGTTGTCCAGCTTGAAGGCTTGCTCATAAGCTCTAGGAATGTCTCCCACAAGACTATCTCTATAATTAACAAGAGTCCGTGGTGGGGTAAATTGCTTTGCTCCACTGCTCTCCTTAAACTTCTTGACACTACGTCCTAGCTCATCTTCTTCCTCACTCGACCTTGGGGGTTCATGACAATATTCTGCTTCCATTTCTAACGCTGGGAACCTCTGATAAATACCTACATACAATTAAACCATTCTCTTCTATTAAAGCAATTGGATTTTGACTATTCAAGCTGAAGATATAGAAATAAAAATGCTATAACAATTTTTTATCGAAAATTTTAGGAAAAATTATATTTACCACCCTAAACTATACCCTAGATTACAATTTACACCCTAGACTATTCAAATGCACATTTTGCATGCTGAACTTTGACATTTGTCACACTTTGCACCATGAAGTTAATTTTACTATTATGTTAGACGGAAATTGAAAGCACATGACTTGCACAAGATTTTTGCTTAGGTGATACACAGTTTAAAGATAGAAATACCCTCTTCTCAATCAATTAAAAACAAAAGCTCTCTTAAGTGTTGCATCTCCTCCTCCCTCAAATCAAAAATCTATTGCAGCACCTAATACAACAATGGCGGATGCAACATTTGCAGCCAGCCACAGCTCGTTCTGTGCTAAGGAAGTGAACAAGGGTGTATCTACAAATTCTACACTGCCACCAAGGACGGTCCAATTTTTATTTATTTATTTTTTTTAAAGTCATTCTATATTTCAATTTTGTATTTGGGCCCCCTTCTCCCCAATCAGCCTAGTTAGCCTAACCCAAATAACAACTATCCAACCCAAAAACTTAATAAAAGCAATAAAAATATTCATTATAGTGATTGTATTTTAGAAAAAAAAGTTATTTTACCACCAAAGAACAAAAAAAATCATGTGTTATTGGAGAAACTAAAACTAAATGTTTTGCAATTACAATAAATACCAGTTGATTGTAGCAAGTTGTTAAAAATATTTTATTAAGATTATATATTTCTTCCTTCAATTAAAAAACTCAAATTCTCTCTCTTCCTTATTATTTTAATGAGTTGTTTATATTATTTTAAATGAAGTGATTAAAAAAAAATAGAACATTTGATATTGTGTATATTGCAAAGTGAGGTGGTAAAATAAATAAAGTAATTTTTTGAGGTACTAAAGTTAAAATTTTTAGCATCACCGTTGTGAATACTCTAACTTCAACAAAAAAAAAAAAAAATCCTAGCCAGCTTAGTATTAAAAAAAACATTATTTTGTTTTGTTTTTGTCTTTATTGGTAGATGATTGCATCTTAATGTATTTAGAAACAATGATTTTGTATACTTATAATTTTTTAATACTATATGAATGTCTATTTAAAGTTTTTTTTTTCTTTATATTCCAGCTCCCACTAGTTTAAAATTCTGGGTCCATCCCTGACTGCCACTTAAGTTCTTAAGTCTTGTGATGGTACAAGCAGGTCACATTGTGATCCACCTTTTAATGTATTGAAAGTTTTGAGTACAAGACATTCTTTTGACTCTAATGAAGAAAACTGATACCTTGTTTGTTCAAAGCTTCATCAATACTTCAATGTATATTTTAAAAAGAAAGAAGATAACATTTTTTTTATACTATAGGTGTGTACTTCCTCTAATGCCACAGTTGTATTAGAATACAAGAGTAAATAGTACCTAGAACCTGTGAGAGGGGAAGAGGAGCTACTGGACACGCATATCTGAGAGCTGTTTGGGGATTTAGGGTTAGACAGATTTTTGGCTTAGGGGAAGATGATATGCTATGCACGTGAAAGAGCTTTTATTTTTAATTTATTGGGAAGAGGGTGTTTTGTCTTTAAACTATGTGTCACCTAAGCAAAATCACATTTTATCAATTTCTGTCTAACATAATAGTAAAACTGACTTTGGGTGGAAAGTGTAACAAATGTCAAAATTTAGGGTGTGAAATGTGCATTCAAATAGTTTGGGGAACAAAGTATAATCTGAAGTATAATTTAAGGTAGTAAGCTGTAATTTTCTCAAAATTTTAAGACTATCTTTATTATTGTGACCGAAACCATTTTTTTGGGGAAAACAATTTCATAATTAATGAAGAATTATGTCAAAGAAGGTGGGAATATTTTTGGAAAAATTCAAAATATATGGAATGGCAAAGAAAATTGAACTAGAAAAGGAATCTACATAATTATTATTAGGCTTGCGGCTTACCAACACCCCCCCCCCCCCCCCCACCCCAATAGATCTCTTCCAAATATATAACATGAGAACAAACTATTTTTCTTCAAGGTTTTTTTTTTTTTTTTTCTCAAGAACATTTAATTTCATGGACAAAATGTTTTTTTTTTTTTTTTTTTTATGGGAATGGACAAAATGTTTTATATTGACAAAAACAATTATGGCCACGTACATATTCATTTTTGAAGGTTTCTTGTGTCTAAGGTTGGCTATAATCACTCAAGTAATGTTGGGAGACAATTTTTTTTTTTTTACAAATTGTTAAATTGTAATTAGAACAATATTAATTTCACATAGTGATCAATAACTAGCATCACATCTTTCACATGAATCGGTCACAAAACGCCATCAGCATTTATGGGAAAATAAAATGAAATTTTAATTTGTATCCCTACCCTTAAAGCATACAATCATTCACGTATATGCAAATGCATTGTTCAAGTATGGCCTCACACACATGCATGGCGGGATACGTACTTTCGCCATGGTGGTATGGCATTGCATCTGGGGGCTATATCACCGTAGAAACTTGGATTAATTGTCTGATGCATAAAAAAATTGTTACTCATCATGAAAGTTGCATTTATCTTATTTCTTGGAAAGAAAAACTTGAAAGGACACACACCTTATTTGATGCAAACATCTCGTAGGAGCTTTGCCAAAGTTTTTTGCCCGTAGGCCTTATTTGAGGTGGTGAAGGATATGATAGAAATTTAGCCAAGTCTTAGCTAGGTTCAATTTTTGAGTCACAACAATTTAAATTGAGAATTGTGACTCAAATATTCTTAATAAAAAAACTCTTATCAAACACACTTTTTGGGGGGAGCCCACAGTTTTCACTATTTAAGCACTGAGAATTGTTGTTTGAACTCACATATCAAATAGGCTTTAAGTTATTTTGCATATTTAACTAATCAATTTAATTAGTAAAATCTCTTATTGTCGAATAAGAGATATTGCATAAGCTAGAAACCAATTAAAGTTTTGGCATGATGATAAAAAATAATTATTATGAATTGAGCATCATAGATTGAAATTCTATATATATATATATAGCTATTTACTTCAAAGAAAAAAAAATATGATTTTTTTTCTCTTTTATTTTATGTCAAAATATGAAATTTTATAATTATGATAGTTAGGTTCTAAAGGTTTAGGAATTTATGTATTTAGAACTCTAATTTGTAATATTGGCAAACCATGATCAAAACAACATGTTTAGACTTGTTAAAGTATGCTCAAAGTTGATTAATTATTGTAAAGTTGGAATCGAGAGACTGTAGATACATTGGGGCATTTCGGTCTGGCTCGATCGATCGAAGAATATATTCGATCGATCAAAAATCGACCAGATTGCGTTTTTCTGCAGTTTTCCAATTCAGCCCTAACTCTTTAAAACATTTTGGGTTTTATGTTTTTGCCCTAGGTATATAAGGCAAAACCCTAGCCACGTTTTTGGGGTTATTTCAGTTGTATTGTTGCTCATACATTGCTGTTTTGTGTAAATCTCTTATGAGATCTAGAGGAGCTTTCCTTTACACAAAGCTTAGGGTTTTCTAGATGGAGATTACTTCAACATCTTGATGATCAACTTGGTTGCTGCCTTTGAAGCTTAAAGAATATCAAGCGTGGGTGCTTGTAGCTGATTAAAGAATTCAAGAAAGAAAGAGTCCGTGGATTCGGAGCTTGCATGGGGTCGTGTCAGTAAGTTCTATTGGTAGGTAGTATTAGGAAGTCGAGCGGGGAGCTTGTAAGTCCTTTTGTATGAACTTCAATTCTTTCATAGTGAATTCAGTTTTGCCTTGAGGATCGGTGGGTAAAATCCTCTCCAGGTTTTTTACTGGTTTGGTTTTCCTGGGTGATCATATTGTATGTTATTTATTATTCCGCTGCTATATATTTTCATGATATGATTGTTTAATTGTTTTAACCTAGAATTGCTTAATTTGACTAAGTAACAACTTGGCTAATTAACTAGGCTACTCAATCTGGTTGTGTGTTAAGGGGTCTAAAACCGTTCAATGATAGTTATTAATAATATTTTATTATGATTGAAATTGTATATGAAATTAGGGAAATTATTAGGTGTTTTTGAAGTAAGGTAACATGGCACTCCATTTTGTGAATCCTACCATGAATTTAATAAGCGAGATTCATTATTGATGTGAGAGCAAAGAACACCATATCACTGTGTTCTAGTAACACTTAATAATTACTCAATATTCTATATTTCTATAATTTAATGAAAATATGGCTGGACAACTTTTTAATGAAGGGTTAAATATAGAATAGAATTTAAACTATATATATAAACTTAAGCAACGTTGTACTACCTAATATTTTTTAATTGGATGAAAATTTTGACAAATTCACTATTGAATTATACTCTCAATGCTTGCAAAGTTTCAAGATGATCAAATATCAATCATCATTTCATCAATCAATTTTTTGAATTCAAATTTTTTGTAGTTTCAAAATATAAATTTAATAAAGTTTTTGGGTGGTGAATTATGTTTTTTTTCTATTAATATATGTTTTCAAATACAAATCAAACAATGGAGAAAGTATTATAAGTTTAATAACATTTAAACATTAAGAGATAAGATCATTACTAAGTAAGAGATAGAGGAAAAAAATTCTTTGAAAATATTTCTACTATTTTTTTTAGGTCTCTTTAAGTAGTTTTCATGTGCATCGCACTGATTAGTGACTAATTTTAATATAATATCAAAGTTAGTTTTTAAACTTAGACCCCACTTTTTTCTCCATCCTGAGCATAATTTCCCATAAGTATTCCTGTTCCTTACTAGCGATGTCATATATTGACATTCAATGCTTTTCTCTCCAGATTCATTCTTTAACCACTCTTTTGTGTCACAAATTACACGATTTGGTTTGTTATGGGCCGCTTTACATAATGTTAGAAGAATTGTCACCAAAAAATGCATCACATGCCCTCAAGCATCACTTGCATCTTGTCACATTTGTATACATGCACCTAGCTTCTTGCGCTCTCACACATGCCACCTGTCAGACAAGCATGGATCAACCTCTAGTCATTTCACAAAATATGATGCTCTCCATTTCAATCAAATTGGAGTTCTGAGTTTGTTTCGAGGTTAAAATTTTAGTTCTTGAATCTAATACTGTTAAAACTGCCTTAACATTTAAAATTTTGAATGATGCAACATTATATATATTTTTAAATTTGTAATATCTAATCTGAACCATGAAATAAAATCTTATGAAAATGATCATTTTCCTCATTTCTCATTCCACACGCCTAAACACCTCATGCACCCCAACATTGTCTTCCCTATTGATAGACTACAAGTGACACCTTCTTACTTCCTTATCTATACCACTAGCAATTTTGCTCTTTGCCAACTTCCCACCACCAACATTGATACCCTTTGTCTTTGTCTTATTTTGGCCACCAATGACACCATCTTCAACCGTCTTTCGACCACTTGGAGATGTTAATCCACTGTCTTTTGACTATCTGCCAGACCAAGCTCTATTCACCATAGGTTTCGGGGTTTGTATGGACTCTGATCTTGTAAGTTCATATAACATTTGGAAACTAGAGCGGCTAAAGCACGAACTACCGCCAAAACTTTTTCCAATATTGCATAAGCATAGAACTGCATACTAAGAGCACTAGCATTAACTCTTATAAAAATTTTAGCATTTAGCATTTGACACATAAAAAATTCACTTTATTTACTTTGATACACTATTTTACATTCCCTCTACATCACATCTCCTATTTTTACCGTCTCTTATTTTTTTTATTCATTTCAGTATCTCTCTCTCTCTCTCTCTCTCTCTCTCTCTCTCTCTCTCTCTCTCTCTCTCTCTCTCTCTCTCCACACCATAAACCCACAACTCACCACCACTGTGAAACCTTGGCCTAGCACCATCGAAAATCCACCGCCAAAATTGCAACCCACCACCACAAGCTTTCACAAAACCCAAGTCAAATCAAAACCATTAAAAAAAAAAAAAAAAAAAAAAAAAAAATAAAAAAAAAAAAAAACTTCATCATTGATCTAAGAGCATGAAGCAAGGTGGCTATGGTCATGGAGAAACCACAAATCTTAAGAAAACCAACCGCAATTCACATCCAAAACCCACAACCCACGACCACCTTCAACGCACATCCAAAACCACCTTCAACATAACCTACAACCACCCAATCATCGTAAACATAGCCGTTGTCGACGACCCATGAACGAATCTCAAAATCGGACCATTGAATGAACAATTGAAGCCATGGCCACAGCTGCCATCGACGACCCACAAACCAACCGCAAGATTGGACCACCGAGAGAGAGAGAGAGAGAGAGAGAGAATAAAAAATTAGAAAAAATCTTACTACATTTGGTTGTACCCATCTCATATTTGGAACTTCACTATAGCTTCATGCTAAAACTTTTGAGATTTGAGACATCAGATGAAGGTGAGTTTTTTTTTGTGTTTAGTGTGCTAAATGCTAAAAGGCTTCTATTTGCAACATAATTCTAGCTCTTCTGAAGCCACTAAGGTGATCAATATCTAGTAAGCTTCCTTATGAGATTTTGAATATTATAATTAAATGCTAAAGGGCCTCTATTTGCAACATAATTCTAGCTCTTTTGAAGCCACTAAGGTGATATATCTTCTTTTTTTCTTTTTTTGATGAACTAAGGTGATTAATATCTAGTAAGCTTTCTTATGAGATTTTGAATATTATAATTACTAATTTATCTTGTAACAATACCACATGTTTTGGTGATTTAATTAGCCCACATCTGCATTTCACAAGGAGTACCTATATGAGCACAACAAAATTTTACAACATCTTTACAATATTTTAATTAAGTTGTAAACTCATCATTGGTCAAAATAAAATGAAATTATAATAAATAAATATATATATATATATATATATATATATTGTTATGTCCTAAAGACTTAGAAACTAATGTATTTAGAATTCTAATGTGTAATGTTGGCAAACCATGATTAAAACAGTTGTTAGTTTTGTTTAGACTTGCTCAAAGTGTGTGCGTTGTATGTAAAGTTGGAATCGAGTGGCTATAGAAGTATTAGTGACTTTCGGCCTGGCTCGATCGATCGAATCTCGGGCAGAATGTTTTTTCTGTAGAATTTCCAACTCAGCCCAAGCCTATTAAGGATTAAAGTTTCAAATCTAATTCTCCTAGTATATAAAGAAAACACTAGCCACGTTTTTTAGAGTAGTTCCAGTTGCTCATATTGTAGTTTGTGTAAATCTCTTGGGAGATCTGTGAGGAGTTTTCCTTTACACAAGCTTAGTATTATCAAGAAGGAGATTTGTTCAAGAACTTGATGATCATTTAGTTGCTACCATGAGAACTTAAAGATACACAAGCAGGTGTGTTTGTACTTGCTGGAGAATCCAAGAAAGAAGGAGTCCGTGGTTTTGGAGCTTGCACATGATCGTGTCAGTAAGTTTCTACTGGTGGATAGCAATAGAATATTAGTGGTCTAAATTCTATTGTAAAATTTCGATTATTTCATAGTGGATTCAGGTTTACCTTGAGGATAGCTAGGTTAAATCCTCCCCAGGTTTTTTACCGGTTTGGTTTTCCTGGGTCATCATATCATTGTGTTATTTATTTTTCCGCTGCTATGCATGATATGATTGTTTGATTGTGATAACCTAGATCTAAAATTTGGACTAAGTAATAACTTGGCTTGTTAACTAGGTTAATCCAATTGTTTTTTAGGTTGTATTTATTAAAAAAAAAAAAAACAAAATCTAAAAACATACAAGTGGTATCAGAGCAAGTAGCTTTCTTATTTTAGATCTTTTGATCTAAGAGCTGATCCTTGACCCCTGTTGTCGTGGATAATTTGAAGTGTTTTTCTGATCATGTTTCTATTGACCTTATTAATGCCTGTGAAACTCTTCGTATGGAATTATTGAAATCTATGAAAATTGCTAAGAAATTCAAGGAAGAGTTAAAATTGGCTAATCTTGAAAAAGAGGAATTGGTTGTTAGATTAGATGAATCTAATAAAAAGAATGAATTTTTGAGAAATCAAATTTCCTCTCAAGATGAGAAGATGAAAAGCTTGAAACAAGAGTTAGTTGAATCTAAAGCGAAAATTGAAAATTTGACTAGTACCATGCTTGCTGTTGATAATAGAACTGTTTCTGTTTCTCTTAAGCCTAAAACTGAGAAAGTTTATATCCCTCCTTTCAAGAGGAATAATAAAGAGAATGCTTATTTTGCTAGGTTAGACAAAGGTAAAAGTTCTGATGTTAACGTTGAAATTTCTAAACCTATGTCTAAGCCTACTGCTTGTGTGCAAAAGAAATCTGTTTTTGTGCCTACCTGTCACCTTTGTGGTGTTGTTGGTCATATTAGACCAAATTGTTCTTTGTTGAGGCAAAAACCAAAATTTGAGACTAGAATTGTTGTTAGGAATAATGATATTCCTAAATTTGTTCCTGTTTGTCACTTTTGTGGTGTCTTCGGTCACATTCGTCATAATTGTCATAAATTGAAATTTAAGCATTATGTGTTTCAATCTAGGATATGTGATGATATTTCTCCTACCATAAGTCCATACAAATTGGTGTAATCCCTCAAATACACTCTACTTCACATGGATTTTCACCTACAAAGCCGAAGACTCGTGTTATATGGGTGAGAAAAGATTCTCTAAGGTGAGTGTTGCTAACTTGTCCCTGATTTAATTCTTTCAATTATTTGTGGACATGTTTTGTTTCTGTTTTTGGTTGTTTTGTTTTTTAGTTTTTTTTTTTATTATAAAACATTGAAAATTTTCAAAAAGACAAAAATATTTTATTTTGTGTCTAGTTTTATTTTTTGAGAATTACATGAATTATGATATCTCTCTCTTGATTTAGAACATACTTGATATTGTGGAGAAACTTAAATAGTATGTGTTATATAATTACTAAACTATTTCTGATTTTGTATGAGTATATACTAGTTTGTACATGTACTCATGGGTTAATTAAGAAATTGATATTTCTTGTTTGTGTACCCTCTATAGCTTAGTTACGCACTATCATGCATTGCTTTGCATTGTTCATTTAGCATAATGTGTGCTTTTTGTTTTTGGTCATAAATTTTTTTAAAACCAAAAGATATTTGTGTTTTGTATTACATATCATGGATTTGTAATCACGGTTTGTCATATTATTTTTACATAACAAGTCTTTGTACCTTGTTTAGTTTTGATGAGCTTATTTCTTGCACTTTACTAGTTTGAGGTTTGTAGTGCATGTTGTGTGGGAAGATGTTTATAGTTTTTGATCACATGATCTTGATTTTGAAATCACATGCCTTTGATTGTCGGACTTGAACCTTGTGAGAGTGCTTTTTTTCTCAGCACACAGGCCCAAGTAGAGACAAGGATCCCGGGCCCAAATACTTGTTGTTTTGGTGGACTGGGCTTGGTTCACCGCAGCTAAATGGGGTTGATTACAAACCAAGTTGTGCGCAAGTCACATAAAGCTCCTCAAGACGAAAAATGCAATTCCTCCTAAGCAATAAAATTTCATTATAAGTGTTTTAGTCTCGTAAAATGACCATTTACTCTTACGAAATAAGTAAAATAAGTGTTCATAATATTCACAATGAGAAGGAGATTGAAATAGAGTATTTAAGGCTTATCTTTTATTGTATAAACATTTAAAAGAGTTCCTTCACTTGGGACCCCGGGCATACTGTCGTGGGATCCCGGGGCGTACTAGGCCTGTAAGAACCCAGAATGCTGGTTCTCTGAACTATATGATCTTTCTCCATGTTTATTATGCAATAGAGTTTTGTCCTTTCCTTTTACCTCTATAGGTGCTACATAAAACACATTATACAATACACATATCTTCAAATAATTGTTAGTTTCTTAGATTAGGATATACATTTTAATACATATACATATATGTAAATGAATTTCATGAGATTGATTCAGCCACGAGGATCTTGGCCCCAATTCTCACAGACTTAGCGCTTTTGCACAAGACTTGTGAGATTTGGAACTCAAGTTCAAGTGGCTTTGCTTGGGCATTGTCTTCCAAGATAGTTAGGTGAGAAGGATTTTTGTGGGAGAGAGTGATATCTGATGTGCGTATGTTTTGACATATGTTTCTTTGGAGGTTAAGTGTGTCCAAGGCCCAAGTTGAAGTGAGGACCCCGGTAAAAGGATTCAACTTTTGGCTGACTAAAAGGAAAACTAGCAAGCAAGAATATATGTATTAAACAGCAAGAATATATGTATTAAACAGCAAGAAAGTAGCAACGAAATGCAAAGTAATCAAGAAATACATAAAACAGTGGTTAGGGATCCTCGGATTAATGAGAGGTACTTTATTAATTTTTCTTTGATGATAGATACAGTGTGTTTACTAAGACGTGATACAAGGTTCAAATAAGCTCAAAAATTACAAACTTTGATGGCTATCCAAGCCTCTAAGACTTGGAAAGTTTGAATCCTTTTGAATCCGAGTATGTGCTATAGTGGCTGTTTTTGGGATACCGGGAGATGTTTCTCTGTTTTCCTTGAATTTGACAGAGTTCTCTCAATGATTCTGTTATGATCTCTTTACTGCTTGCCTCCTTTCAACGTTGGTTGCTTCTTCCTTTTATAGTGTGGCTTTAGGGCTCCGAGGTACCAGTGATTTCTCTCTTTTGCCCCTCCCTGGGTACTAGAGCTCGTGCTGTGTCAGTTACCCAGAGGGTTGGTCTTTCCCCTGTTTCTCATAATTTTCCTCTTTTAGTGCTGCCAAGCAAAAAGCCTCTTGCTGACTTTCTATTCAGAGATCCCCTCAGGTTGCTAACCTTAGCTATTGGCCTTTTTTACCTTTTCAGCTTTTGGCTGCCCTCATTTCTTGTCATTTTTCCCAAGTAGTTGGAATCTTTTACTGCTGGGTTGAAGGTTTTCCAAGCCACTTCCCCTTATAGTTCTTCATTCTGGGTTCCCTGAGGTACCAGCTTTTTGTTCATGAATTGTCACTCTCCAAGCTTTCTGATTCTTTGCTGCACCACTGGGTGCTTAAGAAGGACATATCTGTTCTTCATTTCTTGTATTTCGTGGTACTCCTTTTGAGTTGTCTCAATCCCACTTTAGCTGTGCTACACGTCCCGAGGATCCCGAGCCTCTGGGTATCCCGACCCAGTTCTTTCACTGGATTTTGCTGGATTTTTTAATGGTCTTTTTTGCTAGAACTCTGAATATACATAGGGCCTTGATGTCGATTCTTCTTGCTGCACGAATTGGGCCTTCTTTACTTCTCATGGAATGGGCTTTATTGTGAAATTTTGGACCTCAACATTTGCCCCCCCGAGCTCGTAGGTTACCTGTAGCCCACGCGCGAGAAAATAAATTGTTTTTGGACACTTTCCTGCTTTGTAAAACCAATGTGTAGATCAAATAATTCTTGAGGGAAACTCCAAAGGAATTGCTACACTTCCTTCATGGAATGAACTAACATGTTGCCAAAGATTAGAATTCACCTTCATGTTAATATTAAGCTGTAGATTGGTATTCAATTTTCCATAAAACAAATCAATTTTGTCAGGCCAACAATGAAGTTTTCATATATAGCCAAAATTATATTGGTATTGCATTTGATGCCAAGAGTATATTTCTAGCACTAGTGTTTTTTGCAAGTAATTCTAGGATATACTTTTTTGAAAGTAGCATATAAAAAATTAAATCTCAATATAAGATAGTATTGCTTTGTCAACAAGATTTTGTTTGCTTTTACAAAATAGCTTGAGTGAGGGAAGCCCCCAGGAACTTTGCCAAAGATATTCTATGCATTGTAGTACATGCTTGCTATGGCTAAGGTGAATAACACCAAGATGTTTTGCCACATGAGGATTTTTAGTCCATGAATAGTGACTTACCAATGAGACCAAGATATCATAAGTCATTGAATCATATAAACATGCTAATTTAAAGTCTAATCAAGGCTAGCTATTCTTCTCAAAATGTATTAAGAGACAAAAACTTCCCTGAGGACACGGCTTAGAATGCTTAAGAACATCTCCATGCCTTGCTTTAACTAAAGACCTTGCTCTTCTTGTGGATGCTCTTGATCTTTGCCTTATTCTTTTTCCAAATTGTGAGAGATTGTATAATATTTCAGATTGCAGCAAATTATTCACATATCATGCCACCAATTATATTGCTATATACCATATAGTTCATGAGACAAAGAAAATAGTAGTGGTTGAACTTATGGATAGTAAAGTTTGCACTAGGCTTCTCAATTTTCATCAAGTGAAAGATATATCTAAGGATAATTTTTAATCTTATCTTAGCCCCCAGTGTATGCACTGGAAAAGCCAATTGCCAAATAATACATAGTAATAAAATTATTTCATGTATATGAAACCATGTGAGGATTTCAACCACACAAGAATTCCAAATTTTGATTTTTGATAGTTGGTCAAGTAAGAAGACCAAAATATTAGAATTTTTACTTTAATCTACATGAATAAAGTATTAGTGCATGGGTGATACCTCTTGCACAACTTTCTGCAGTGTTTTGATATATTCAAACATGGTATTAATGAGTGGGGTTACCGAAAGGGTACCTTTCTTTTGTTGAATTGAAGTACCTCCAAGCCTTTGGTGAGTTTACACCTTGTAGGAGGAGGGAAATGTTGCTAGCTGGTTTGCAATGTCATTGACTAATCTCTTTGTATAGAGATTTGCAAAAGTATGCATGCTTTTGCGGCTTCGAGTGATGTACTCTTGGAATTTTTTTTTTTTTTTTAAGCTATGCCTTCCTTGCTTCCTTAGGCTCCCTTGAACCAATTTCTTTCAAGGAGGTCAATCTTGTGCACTTTATACACCCATTTTTGGGTTTTCATACCCACTCGAGGCTCTTTCTCTTTGTACCCTTCGTTGGGCTTTGCTTACAATTTGCACCCTTTGCTGGGATGTGCTACGGCTTGTACCTATTGCTGGTACGTGCTACAACTTGTACCCATTGCTGGTACGTCCATTGCTGGTACGTGCTACAAGTTGTAGCCATGATTGGGATATACTTACAGTTTGCACTTGTACCTATTGTTGGTACATGCTACAGCTTGTACCCATAAACTTTTGCTTTTGACCATTTTCTTGGTCGTACTTGGAAACTTTTACTCTTGGCCAATTTCTGAGCCATGTATTTAGAAAATTTGTTCTAGGCCAAGTCCTGGGCTAGGTACATGGAAAGTTTACTCTTCCCAAGTCCTAGGCCAAGTCACTTGGAAAATTTTGTTTTGGCCAAGTCTTGGGCCAAGTACATGGAAAGTTTGTTCTTCCCAAGTCCTAGGCCATGTACCCTTGGAAAATTTCTATTCTGATCAAGTCCTGGGCTAGGTACATGGAAAATTTGCCCTTTCCTAAGTCCTAGGCCATGCCACTTGAAAATTTTATTCTAGCCAAGTCCTGGGCTAGGTACATGGAAAGTTTGCTCTTCCCAAGTCCTAGGCCATGTCACTTGGAAAAAATCTGTTTTGATCAAGTCTTGGGCTAGGTACATGGAAAATTTGCTCTTTCCCAAGTCCTAGGCCATGCCACTTGGAAAATTTATTCTAGCCAAATCTTGGGCTAGGTACATGGAAAGTTTGCTCTTCCCAAGTCCTAGGCCATGTCACTTGGAAAAAATCTGTTTTGGCCAAGTCCTAAGCCAGGTACATGGAAAGTTTGCTCTTTCCCAAGTCCTAGGCCATGTCACTTGGAAAATTTCTGTTCTAGCCAAGTCCTGGGCTAGGTACATGGAAAATTTGCCATTTCCCAAGTCCTAGGCCATGCCACTTGGAAAGTTTGTTCATGGCCATTTGAATTTTTCAAAAAGGTTCCTTCGTAGCAGCCCCCCGTTCTCAAGTGGGGTCACTAAACTGATTTCTTTTCTTTTCTTTAAAGGGTTGAGGATTTGTTTTCTTCTCCAAGGATCTTCTAAAATACCCTCTTTTGGCTGTGAACAAATCCTTTGTGGAAATAAACTTCTTTTATGAGTCATCTAAGGTTGCTCTCACTAGTGAACTGGTGGCCAGGAGCTCTACCAAGATGATTCTGTCATGGTGTTCTCTTCAAGTGGGGGATCCTCTTACGGGGATCCTGGAAGAGGAAGGCTTCCTCTAGGCATGCTCTTTGAAGGCTATCTTCACAAACCTCATAATCTGTTTCTTTACAAGGATCTCTACCGCTACTACTTTTTTTTTTTTTTTAAAGATCTTCTTACTCAATAGGTACTCCTCTTCTTCGGGGAATTGGGTCAGTGAGTTTGCTACAGCTTAGCTCTTGACAGCTCTGGGGATCCTTCCGACCCATATTGTATCAGGAAATTAATATTAACCACCGGGCTACTCTTCAAGATCGCAAGGGTTGATGGAGGAGGGCTTTTATTGGATGAGAGCTTGTCACCAATAAGATTTGGTGGGATGAAAAGTAATGATTCAGTTGTTGAGATGCATGACCGCCATACACGCCCTTTCTATGTTGGGATACCTCATTCCGGTGTCCTTCAATGCTCTGTATGCTTGGGATCAAGATCCCAGGTACAACAATAGTGATTTTGCCATGGACTAGTACCCATAAGGTAGGCAAATGACATCATGATCTGTTGAAGTTTTATGATTGGATGCTCAGCTCCCTATATGAAAACATTCTCCCTTTTCAACAGTTTGGATAGTCCACTAATGACCAAGGCTGGTCTTCGTGTGAACCTCCTAATGTAAGAAACTCTTTCCAAGAAGCTCTTGAGTTCCTTGACCATGGTATGCCTCTTCATAGTTGATATTGTTGTTGTCTTAGCTGGATCTATAAGGAGATCGATGTTAGGCAAAGGAAATTTATCCTTTGGACGTGCCTTATTTAATTTGAAGGAGTTCATGCCAATAAATCTTCATATTTTTCAATAGCTCCACTAGTTGCTCTTTTTTTTTTTCTTTTTTTTTTTTTGTACCGATAACTGACTGCTGATTAGGATAGGCCCCGGGTTCCTTGGGTCAGACCCCAAGTTCACCTCTTCTAGTTTTTCCTTTGGTAGGATTTATGCCTTCCTTTCCATATCCATAAGTTTCTCCGAGATCTTCAAAAGCAGTATATTAGCCTTCCTCCTTCTGTCTTTTTTCTGTCTAAGGGATCCCTCGAACCATGGGTATTGTTTCCTTCTTCTGGGATGGGAGCCCCTCGGGATCCTAGAGATGGGATATTCTAACTCATCGTATCCCCAGGTTCCTCCAAGATCTCTTCCTTGGCTATCATGTAAGATGGTGGTCCAGGATCCTTTTGTAGGCTACATTCAGGTCTTGCATGCCTTCATAAGTAAAATTCTGCCTTCCCTCCAGGTTTCTTCTTCTTCTGGGATAGGAGCCCCTCGAGATCCTCGAGATAGGAGCCCCTAGGATCCTAACAATAGGATATTCTTTAGCTGGATCCGATTCATCATAAAGTATATTTTCCACAAAGTTTACTTTGTGCTGGATGAAAGGACTAGGATTAGCAGTGACTTTTGTGGACTTCCCATTCAATCCCTATTTCATGTACTAGTGGTACACTGAGGGGATTAGGCAATACTTGTGATGTCATGGTTGGCCTTTAGAGCTAGTTGTAGGTGTCCTTCAGTGGTCTTTATCTCCTCCAAATCTTGTTATTTTCATGAGTGGACCCAATTGTTGAGCTATAAGAAATGATAGATGTACTATATAGTTGTTGAGCTTTCAATAATGTTGATTTTGCTGCTGACTTGCAATATAGTGTTTCTGTTGATTTTCTTCAAAATATATTCAAGGCCCATCGCACAATAGGCTTTAGCCCCCAGGACATGAGGTAGTTGTCGAACCATGCTTGATCCACCTTCTCTTGATGCTATTGTGGAACATCTATCAAATTTTTTTTTATGCCTCCATTTTTTTTTATAACCATTTAACTTTGCTGGATCCATGGAGGTACTTCAACTTTGTTGGAACCAAAGAATTGTTCCACTTTGCTAGAATCAGAAAACTATTCCATCAAGGAACAACTCGAATTTTTTTTTTGGAACCAAATAACTATTTCATTTTGCTAGAACCATGGTTGGAACCAAGGAACTACTCAACTTCTTTGAAATCAAGGAGCTGCTCTATTTTTGTTGGATTTGTGTCTAGCCCCAGGGAACTACTCAGTTTTTTTTTTTTTTTTTTTTTTTTTTTTACTGGAATCAAGGATCTCATTTGGAATCAAGGATCTCCTCAGCTTTGTTGGGATCAAGAATCTCCCAAGCTTTGCTTCCTGGAGTCAAGGATCTCCTAGGTTTTGTTGGAATCGAGTGTGTACTTAGCCTTGCTGGAATAAAGGATCTCCTTAGCTTTGTTGGGATCAAGGATCTCCTAGGCTTTGCTTCCTAGAGTCAAGGATCTCCTAGGCTTTGCTGGGATCATGGAACTACTCCATTTTGCCAAATCCATGGGCGGAGCCAAGGAAACTTGTCCATTTTGTTAACCTGCGCCATATGATATTATTATCAAGTTGCTGCAAAATTATTTAGCCCCACAACGTGAGGCGATTGCTTTGCTATGTAATTTACATCTCATCAAGCCTCTTTGATTCGCTTACTTCTCTTTCTTTCTTTTTTTCTTTTTTTTTTTAAAAGAAATAAAACAATATTATGATTTTTTTTTAAAAGAAAAATAAATCAGCCCCAAAATGTGAGGCAATTGCCTTATTATGTAGCTCATATAATCTTTATTTCATCAATATTTTTTTTTTATTTGCTCACTTCTCCAATTATTTTTTTTAGCAATGAGACAATGTTTTGATTGTTAAAATATTATTACATGACCCCTCTTACCCCCTTTTTGTAAAGAGTAGAATCCTCATGAGAAACAAGATTTTGCTTCTTCTAGCTGAGTTCAATATTTATTTTCAACCTTTTGGTTGTACTCTATAGGTTGGCTGTACTCTCAAAACACCTTTAGTATTAGTTAAGTTTCTATGAGACCAGTGAGTTGCCTTTGGAGACCAATGGTACAAAGTAGTTTCACACCACCAATACCTCATTTAACAAGCATCTTCAAGTTTTGGACTTCAAAGTTTAGGACTAAACTAACTGTATAAATGCTAATCAAACTGACCAGCTTTCTTCTCAATAGTATAAAGGAATTATCCAAGCCAAAATAATTTTTAAAACAAACATGAGTTTTTTGTTAAAAAAATTTTAATTTTATTTATTTATTATTTTTTGAAACTAATTAATTCAGCTAGGCAGTTATCTTTTATGAATATCCTTAAATGAAGTCCATTTAATTGGAGGATGAGTATGACAACTAAACTTATCTATGATTCTATATTGTGTAGAATAAGTGTCTACTTCTATTACTAAACAATACAATGCTTTTGCTTTCATGCAACACAGTGATAGCTATCCATTTGAAAACCATAAACTTCAGTCCATTATGTTCAAAATATAAAATGGAGAAAATAATGACACATAAAACTTATTTTGTGTTGCGAAGTTCCCAAAAATTCCATATAGAGTCCCTCGGTGGGACATTCTTTGGAAGAAACCGCATTTTTGGGATCTTGGTGTTGAATGCACTAAGAGGAACTTTCTTTCGTCTTGGTGTTTCCTAGCTTTGGAGCCATGCTTGCGAAGGGACTACTTCTTCCCTCTCCATTTTCCTTGTCCCCAGTGGAGTCGCCAAAATGTGAAAGTGCTTTTTTTCATAGCACACAGGCCCAAGTAGAGACAAGGATCCCGGGCCCAAATACTTGTTGTTTTGGTGGACTGGGCTTGGTTCACCGCAGCTAAATGGGGTTGATTACAAATCAAGTTGTGCGCAAGTCACATAAATCTCCTCAAGACGAAAAATGCGATTCCTTTTAAGCAATAAAATACCATTATAAGTGTTTTAGTCTCGTAAAATGACCATTTACTCTTACGAAATAAGTAAAATAAGTGTTCATAATATTCACAATGAGAAGGAGATTGAAATAGAGTATTTAAGGCTTATCTTTTATTGTATAAACATTTAAAAGAGTTCCTTCACTTGGGACCCCGGGCGTACTGTCGTGGGATCCCGGGGCATACTAGGCCTGTAAGAACCCAGAATGCTGGTTCTCTGAACTATATGATCTTTCTCCATGTTTATTATGCAATAGAGTTTTGTCCTTTCCCTTTACCTCTATAGGTGCTACATAAAAACACACTATACAATACACATATCTTCAAATAATTGTTAGTTTCTTAGATTAGGATATACATTTTAATACATATATGTTGGGAAATTTAGACCCCGATTGATAAAATTAACAAGTTTTAAACCCAAGTTGTTAATTAGATTTATTATGAATAAACTTGTTAAAAACAAACAAACATCAATATCATGTCAATAAAGAATGCAGCGGAAAAGTAAATAAGACAAGATATGATGACCCAGGAAAACCAATGAAACCACCAGTTTCACAGTAAGAAACCTGGGGGAAACCTTCTCGAAAAGGAATTCACTATAGTAAAGAGAAGTTTCAGATCTAGTACAAAACCTTTGTCCCTAGACTCTACAATCCCCATAGATGAACTCAAAACAGAAACCTTCTACTGCTTCAGAACCTCTGAACTCTTCAATATATGAACGCCACCCTTTGTGATGCACGAATCCCAAGTACGTGACTAACCAATTGCGCGGATCCCAGTACGCGACTTGAATCACCAACTAGAAGAAGATGTTGGCTGTAAAGTTCTTCACTTCATCAACAATAAAGATCAAGAAGCACTTGGTTACAAAACCCTAAGGAGTAAAGACGCAGTAGCTTCTTTTAGAGAGAATAAGGCATCGATCACCTTTTGCATATGTTCTCCTTGTATTCTCTTATGTGATGACAAAATAAGCTTTATATAGGTCTAGGGTTGTGAGAAAAGAAACCCTACACAAATACAAAAGCCTGGCCCAAAAACAGAAATCTGAATTTTCGTAACCTCGACAGATAGCAGCTATCGAGGAGGTGTCGAGAAGGTGTCGAGATTTAATGAATCTTGACAGATAGCAGCTATCGAGGAGGTGTTGAGAAGGTGTCGAGGGGACAGAAACTTTCTCGATCGATCGACCAGCTATCAAGAATCTATTGTAATTGCGATAAGGATCAGCTGAAGAACTCGACAGATGGCCAGGTGTCGAGGAGCTATCGAGAAGGTGTCGAGATTTAATGATTTTGCACTTCAGCTTGTTTTTCTTGGACAGACTTGATGACTTCAACACTTGATCTTGAAACCTTGTTTCTTGAAGTATTAAAAACACCTAGAACTACCCAATTACAAGTAGAGTGCGTTTTGTCAAAAGGATTAGCCAATTTACATAAATAAGTGACATATGTTCTTAACAAGTGAAAACACATATGTCCTAACAATCTCCCCCTTTGGCAATCCGTGACAAAACCACAACAAACAAATGAACATATGAGAGAAGTCATAAATCACTCAACTCATATTCACTTGTTGAATACAATAAAATCTATCCTAACACAAACTCTTGAAAAACTTTGCAAGAAGAGAGTTTATGGCAAGTAGACTTTGACAACCTGTATTTCTGAAACACTTTAAACAAAACTCATCAAGGCATCTTTGTGTGAAACAGAAATAATAGATTGCATACAAGTATAAAGAACATGTATATAAAGGTAGAGAAGAAACAACACATGAAGAGAGAGGTGAAAGAAACATACACCAGCATATAAAGAAGATAAGCACAATGTATGTAAACATGGTCACAAGACCCAATGTACAAGAAGAAGGAAGTAAGCACTCCCCCTAACAAGATGAAACACATCTCCCCCTTACAAAGGAATGTATTTCTCCTCCTAACATGTAGAAACCACAAAGTCTCCACAATTTCTCCACCTTACATGTAGAATCTTAAAAAAGAAACCACATATTCTCCCCCTTTTTGTCATGATTGACAAAGGGTACAAGAAGCTAGAAAGCTTCACCCGAGAAACATAAAGATGATCAAGGATGATCAAGGGGGCACAAAGAATCCATATAAATGCATGAATGTAATGAAACAAGATGCTATGGATGACAAGATAATAGAAGGATGCAAAACATGTGAAAAAAAACAAATCTCTCAACAAGAAAAATGTTAAGCACATAGATCCCAAAACACACACACACACTAAACAAGTCTAACCAATTTTATATTTCAAAAACAAGTCAAGACAGTTTAGTGAGTATACATTAACACATGTAAACACTTGTGATGGCCAAATCACATTGTACCTGCACATGTATCAAGAGTAGCAAAGAATATTGCGTGTTGTGTGTGAAAAACATCGCAAGATTGCATATGTGTATACATGTTATGACGATCTGAGATATGAGAAAATAACTTTAACTCACACACAATCATAACTGTTTGATGGGGACTATCACCTTTGAGGTACATCCTATAACTCCCACATCTCC
This sequence comes from Quercus aquifolioides, assembly GCA_019022515.1. NCBI lineage: Eukaryota > Viridiplantae > Streptophyta > Magnoliopsida > Fagales > Fagaceae > Quercus > Quercus aquifolioides. The sequence continues at coordinate 33,445,938 of CM032336.1, forward strand.
TAGAAAACACGCTTGCAATCATATTTAAAGCATTTTAATCTTTTTGCTTTTTATTTTCTTTGCATATTTTCTTTTAAGCATATCATGCATGGGCATAAAAAGAGAGAAAAGAAATACCCAACATGTTAAGCATAGACATTGCACTTTTGCTATGCCGAAGCATACGGATGTCTTTGACACTGCACTTTTGCTATGCCGAAGCATACAGGTGTCATACTATGATTGGTGGGCAACAGTGGTGAGATGGTCATTTATGCCTTTCTCTTAGGATTTTCTAGTCCTACCCGTCAAAAAGAGTGATATGAGTGTTAAGTTTAAGAGATAACTTAATCTTACTCATCACAAACAAGAGCCACAAAGCTCACTTGCTTAGTTGTGCATAGAGATGCTCATCTAAGCTACAAGAGATACAAAGTTTAGAAAACTTTGTTTCATTGGCCATCCAAGGTACACAAGTACCAAAGTACACAAAACACACACTGTTTTTGTATTTTTCTGATTTTTCAATTTTTTATTTATTTTTATATCAAAAACAAAAATAAACAAAACTGAAAACAAACAAACAAAAACATGTTAAACAAACATGAAGCATGAAAGAAAGATGCTTATGCATGAAGGCATGATAGAGAGATGTAGATGCATGAAAGCATGATTCCAAAAGCAGATAAGAAATCAAGCAAAGAGAGTCCTACTTTAGATAGAAAGAATTAAAGCAGAGGACAAACAGAAAAGACAATTAAGTCTTAGGCTCCTTTCTCACCCACACAACACGAGTCTTTGGCCGTGAAGATGAAAAGGCACGTGTCCTAGTATGTCTACTAAAGGACATAGAAGAATTAGAATTCTCCTGAAATTGAGTTAAAAAGCTCAAGACTTTTAATAACTCTCCAAACAAAGGTGTAGGTCCTTGAGAGGAAACCTGTGACCGTTTGGACAATTGCTTATGAGGATACAACTTAAAGCAATTAGGACGAATGTGTCCAGCAACACCACAATGATGACAAACATGAGGCTTAACAAAGGATTTAGATTTCATACCTTTATTACCTTTCTCAGATTGGGGCACAAAGACAGTCCTTGATCCAGAAGCCGTGGAAGAGGAGGGGCCGGAGGAAACAGCATATCCTAAGCCAGTCTTATCAAAACTAGGCTTTTGAGCACTCAAGACCTCATCAAGCTTTGCACTAGACATCCTCTCTATTTGAGTTCTAGCTTGACTAAGCTCAACCTCAAGATTCTTGACCTTCTCTTCTAATGAGGCGTTCTCCACAACAAGAGTCTCAACTAACCTTGTAGTCTCATCTAGTTTGACTAACAGATCAGTTTTTTCAATTTTTACCTCATTAAGCTCTTTTCTACAAATATAAGAAGTCTTTTCAGATTTTATGAATTCAGTGCATAGCTTATCATAGGCTTCCTGAAGGGTCATCTTCTTAGGTACTTCATCATCAGAAGAATCCTTACTGTCACTAGCACTCTCCACAATCACCTTATCAGTTGAGGCAGCAAAGGCCATAACGTGACGACATTCATCCACAAACTCATTAGAAGAGTCATCCTCAGTATCACTCCAAGTAGCAACCAACCCTTTATCTTTTGACTCATTGGTCTTTTCCTTCATGAGGTAGTTTGGACATTCTATCCTCATATGACCAAAACCTTTGCACTCATGGCATTGAATAAGGGGTTTCTCATTCTTGCCCTTCCTAGAGGATTTAGGTTTCCTAGGAGGTTTGCCCTTATCCTTTTTCCTAAACTGAAGAAGCTTGATAATCTCATCAGTTATGAAGGTTAGATCCTCATCCTCGTCTTCACTTTGATCTTCATCTTCAGAGTCCTCAATCTCTTCCTCTATAACATTGAGAGCCAAGTTTTTACTCTTTCCACCTTTTCCCATTGAGCCTAATCCCATCTCATAGGTTTGAAGATTTCCTACAAGCTCAGTCAAAGGAATTTGATCAATGTCCTTGACTTCTTCAATGGCAGTGATCTTGGCATGGAATCTTTCAGGTAAGGACCTAAGGATTTTTCTAACAATTTTGGATTCTGCAATACATTCTCCAAGGTTGAAAGCAGAATTCACAATATCCTTGAGTTTGGCATAGAACTCATCAAAGGTCTCATCCTCCTCCATCCTTATTTCTTCAAAACTACTAGTGAGTTGTTGAAGCTTCACAGTCTTTACTGCCTTGGTACCTTCATAGGTGGTCTCAAGAATGGTCCATGCTTCCTTGGCAACTTCTGTGGATGATATCTTCTTAAATTCCTCATTGGTCACCCCACAAAACAGAGCATTCAAAGCCCTACTGTTGAAATTTGCCGCTATGATTGTTGCATCATCCCAATCCACCGGCGTTTCCTTTGGCTTAATCCAGCCAACTTCAACAGCTTGCCATACCTGTTCACCTAGGGCCTGCAAGAAAACTTTCATACGAACTTTCTAGTACGCATAATTAGTTCCATCAAATAAAAGAGGTATAGATAAAGATTATCGACAATATGGGTCAATGGATCACACTCAGGAAATTAATCCAATCAGAGTGAACCCACTCTGATACCACTTGTTGGGAAATTTAGACCCCGGTTGATAGAATTAACAAGTTTTAAACCCAAGTTGTTAATTAGATTTATTATGAATAAAACTTGTTAAAACAAACAAACATCAATATCATGTCAAAATCATGCAGCGGAAAAATAAATAAGACAAGATATGATGACCCAGGAAAACCAATGAAACCAACCAGTTTCACAGTAAAAAACCTGGGGGGAAACCTTCCCGAAAAGCAATTCACTATAGTAAAGAGAAGTTTCAGATCTAGTACAAAATCTTTGTCCCTAGACTCTACAATCCCCGTAGATGAACTTACAGCAGAAACCTTCTACCGCTTCAGAACCTCTGAACTCTTCAATATATGAACGCCACCCTTTGATGCACGAATCCCAATACGTGACTAACCAATTGCGCGGATCCCAGTACGCGACTTAAATCACCAACTAGAAGAAGATGTTGGCTGCAAAGTTCTTCACTTCATCAACAATGAAGATCAAGAAGCACTTGGTTACAAAACCTTAAGGCGTAAAGACGCAGTAGCTTCTATCAGAGAGAATAAGGCATCAGTCACCTTCTTATGTAACGGCCTTTAAAATAAGCCTTATATATGTCTAGGGTTGTGAGAAAAGAAACCCTACTCAAATACAAAAGCCTGGCCCAAAAATAGAAATCTGAATTCCCGTAACCTCGACAGATAGCAGCTATCGAGGAGGTGTCGAGTAGGTGTCGAGATTTAATGAATCTTGACAGATAGCAGCTATCGAGGAGGTGTCGAGAAGGTGTCGAGGGGACAGAAACTTTCTCGATCGATCGACCAGCTATCGAGAAGCTATCGAGATTGCGATAAGCATCAGCTGAAGATCTCGACAGATAGCCAGGTGTCGAGAAGCTTTCGAGAAGGTGTCGAGATTTAATGATTTTGCACTTCAGCTTGCTTTTTCTTGAACAGACTTGATGACTTCAATACTTGATCTTGAAACCTTGTTTCTTGAAGTATTAAAAACACCTAGAACTACCCAATTACAAGTAGAGTGCGTTTTGTCAAAAGGATTAGCCAATTTACATAAATAAGTGACATATGTTCTTAACAAGTGAAAACACATATGTCCTAACAATATACATATATGTAAATGAATTTCATGAGAATGATTTAGCCACGAGGATCTTGGCCCTAATTCTCACAGACTTAGTGCTTTTGCACAAGACTTGTGAGATTTGGAACTCAAGTCCAAGTGGCTTTGTTTGGGCATTGCCTTCCAAGATAGTTAGGTGAGAAGGATTTTTGTGGGAGAGAGTGATATCTGATGTGTGTATATTTTGGCATATGTTTCTTTGGAGGCTAAGTGTGTCCAAGGCCCAAGTTGAAGTGAGGACCCCGGTAAAAAGACTCAACTTTTGGCTGAGTAAAAGGAAAACTAGCAAGCAAGAATATATTTATTAAACAGTAAGAAAGCGGCAAAGAAATGCAAAGTAATCAAGAAATACATAAAACAGTGGTTAGGGATCCTCGGATTAATGAGAGGTACTTTAGTAATTTTTCTTTGATGATAGTTACAGTGTGCTTACTAAGACGTGTGTGAGAGTGCCTTTTTTCTTCAGCACTATGGCCCAAGGATCCTGGGCCGTGTAAGATGTTCTTGATGGACTGGGATCGATTCTCCGCAGCTAAAGGGCTGTTTTAAGAATCGATTGGTGCACAGAACAAACTTCCTACAATACAAACAGCTAACAAAAAAGAATATTCGTATTGAATGACATTTTAACAGTAAAGGAAATGCATAATAAGTGAAATATAATGTAAGAACAAGTTAGGGATCCTCTAATTAGTGAGGTGTATTTCATTAGTTTCCTTTAGTTGTGATTACAATGCTCACTAAGACGTGGTGCAAGGTTCAACTGAGTTCAAAAGTTACAGACTTTGATAGCCATTCAAGCTTCAAAGACTTGCAAAGTTTGAACTTGTTGAATCCGAGCGTGTACTGTAGTGGCTGTTTCTGGGATACCGAGAACAAGTTCCTCTGTTTTCTCTTAAGTTTACAGAGTCTCTTCTACAATTTTTATGAGACTCCAGAAAGGCAATTGTGAATGCCTTAAAAATGATCTAATCGTAAATGAATTCTCTATCCTTTCTCTGAATTCGGATCCCCCTGTAGCATGGATCCCTCCCTCCTTTTATAGCACAGCTTCGGGCTCCCGGGGTACTAACGATTTCCCCCTTTTGCCCCTTAAAGTCTGTGCCGTGCCTGGTTGCTTCAGGATCATGTCGTTTCCTTTTCTTCATAGTCTCTTTCTTTTTGTTGCGACCAGATGAAAGTCCCTCAGCTAGCTTTCTATTTCTAGATTTCTCCGTTGGCTGACCTGAGCCCTTTTGGCTTTTGCTCCAGCTTTTCCAGTTGTACTCTTCCTTGTCTCTTTCTCCAAATGGTTGGAACCAAGCTCCTGCGTTTTGCTTTGTACTTCCACTGCGTGTCTGGGTCATAAGGTCCGCGTGCCTTTGGTCTTTTTTTTCTTTCTTCAAATCTGCTTCAATTTCACTTCGCGCGTCCAGGGATCCCCTGCCAACTGGGGGGGCTTCTGGGATCCCGACCCAGTTCTTCCTTCTGGACTTTCTTTGGTTCGCTGGTTCTGCCTGATTTGGGCCTTTTTTCTCTGGATTCCAGCCCTCTGGGCCTTTTCCCATTTCTTTCTTTCTTTCTTCTCTTTTTTCTTTATTGTGAGAGCCCACCCTTTATTATTTATTTTTGTGCGAAATGGGCCCAACGTCTTTTCTACTTCTTTGGGCCTATTTGTGGCCATTTAATTTTTGAACCTCAACATTTAGCCCCCTGAGCTCATGGGTTGCCTGCAGCCCATGCGTGAGTTTTCTGCAGGATTTTCTATTGTTTTGATCTTTCTACGGGGATCTTGATCTTCCATTTCTTCGGTATCCTGGCTCCTTTGCTTCTCTTTTTGTAAATCCTCCTTTTTTCATGGGACGTGGCAGTTGAGTTGAAATAAAACTCCCACCACCTACTTTTACGTTTCCCATAACACTCATTAATAACTGCTGATAACTTCTTCCCTTTTAAATTTAATTCCTGGCAACTGGGCGTCTTTCCACACGTTGTCTTCTCTAACTACTCTTATTCCTTCATTCTAGCATTTTCTCATTACTCTTTTTCCTTGTCTACTTGAGTCTTTTGTTCCCAGCCTTTTTTCTTTTCTTTCAATCAGTCTCGTCGCTAACTTCTTTCCAGATACCCATTACTTCAATGGCTTCTTCCTCTTCTCGAAAAAGAAAGGAGCGTACTCCTAGTCCTTTTGAAGGTGAAGGCTCCTCTAGTTCTGCGTAAGATGAGTCTGTCGTTGGGCGCCCTGCTTTTCCTTTGTGAGACTCCTAGTATACTCCTAGCTTATTCTTTCCTCGAGTGTCCCATGGCGAGACCCCTCCATCCCCTCACGCCTAGGTATTCTCTGGTCAAGCAGGTTTTGTTGGTTCTGCACAAGTTCCAGACCCTAGGGAGATTTTTGATCTCCAAATCAGGTAAGGACTTTGGGAAGCGATCCCCATCTTTTTCGATTTGTCGCTGGAAAAAACCAAGGCTGGCCCATTTGGGTGGATAATGAGCTTTCTAACAAGGAGTTTGTGGGCCGCTTGGAGCGTGCCGGCGTCCTGAAGGCAGTGGCTATTTCCAGGAATCTTAAGGGTTTCAGAGATGCCAAAGGCCTTAGGCATTTGGTGCGCCGTTGGTGTCCTGCTCTGCACACTTTATCCTTTTCTGTTGGTGAACTGACTATTACCTTGGAGGACGTGGTCAATAATTTTCTCCTTCCGGTGCTTAGGGATGAAAACCCTTTTGATATCAAGCTTTCTGATGAGGATCTCGAAGTGGAAGAGAAATTATTTGCTCACTTTGGTGGACGTACTGCTTCTTCTGGTGGGAAACTGGCCAGGATGGGTAGGTGGGTTATGACTCTTTCACGTGAGAAGGATAAGGAAGTCAGGCGTGCCGGGTTCCTTGCATTCTGGCTTAGCAAGTTCCTGTTCAGCGAGTTCCCCGGGTATGGAATCAAGTCCACTCTTTTTCCTTTGCCGATTAAGTTGGCTCAGGGCGCTCAATATCCTCTAGGCCCCATGTTTTTGGGCCATGTCTATTCTCAATTGGATCAGCTTCACGGAGATGAGGCTGAGGGTGATTCTTGTTATGTTATCACTTCTTCGCTTCATTGCGCCATTCTCCAGGTATTTATGTGGGATCGTTCTTCAGTTACTTTAGCAAAATGTAGGAATTTAAAGTTTGTGAAAGATAAGTTTCAGGGATCCCCTGATGTGGTAAAAGGGCTTTATGGCAGCTCCACTGACAGCCACCCTGTTATTTTCCGTTGGCTGAGTCTAAAATGTGGCAGTCTTAACTTGGTGGAGTTATTTGATTAAGCAGGCCATTTGAATTGGCGCTCCCCCCGGGAGTTTGGCCCTAGTTTTGTTTGCGATTCTGTGCTATCTCCCTTTCTGATTTCTACAGGGAATATTTTTGATTTACGTCGCGGTGATGAAGGTAGCTTAGCCTACTTGGCTTGCATTAGTCCTTCCTAGCTTCCTGTGCTTTCCTCGACTGGCCCACGGTACACCCATTACTCAGCGCATCGAGTACTTTAGCAGTTCGGCTTTGATCAGGATATTCCCCCAGTGTTTAATGACATAGTTCCCTCTCTCCCTTCCTTGGATCCATTCACGAGACTTCAGGCATTCTCTTATTGGTCACGACGGAGTCCTCAGTTTGTAGTGCCTAACTCTCAGAGAGGAGTTTTTGCCTCTAGTGGCTATGCTGGTTATTGGAGGAGGGTTCAGAAGTCCTTTGCTGATTATGCTGGTTCTGAGACGATTGGGAGAGTCCCCAACCCTGGCATTTCTTCTGCCCCAACACCCAACAAGCGTCTGTCCTTGCCCACTGCTGGTATTGTTTCTACTGCTGTGAGCAGCAAAACTGGTTTCGCAGAATGGCATGCTTCCAGGGAAGGTTGGGTGACTTATGCGCGAGATTTCCCAAAGACCTGGTTGGGGTGTGACCTTGTTGTTGGTGCTTCTGCTGGGGTACCACTTAAGAAAGGGGCAGTAGAGGCCGTAAGTGCTAGCACTCCAATTGGCATAAGTAAAGAAAAAACAATTAAGCAGGAAAAGTTGGATGAGGTCGCGGCTGAAGAGAGTGTAGAGGATGTTGGCCCTAAGTCAAATAAGAAGAAGAAGACTGGGAAATCCCAGAAACAGTTGATACTTGCTGAGGAGAAGGAAGTGGAGCAACCTTTGGCCATAAGGGGCCGGGTGAAGACTAAGGTAGAGTCTTCTTTTCCCCAGGCTCCTGTGAGTCCTTCAGTTCATGGTTCCTCGGGACCCTCTGGACGTACCCGTAGTAAACAACAGAGACCTGGAGACCCTGTTGAGAGAGAGAAAAGGGCAAGGCCTCTTTCCTTCTTTACTCTTTTAGGTTGCAGTTCTGTTGTTTCTTTTCCTTTTCTTTTTTTTTGAACTAATGAGTGATTGTCTTTCCTGCAGTCCAAGAGTAAGCTAGATCCTAGGAAGGGTAGAAGCCAATCTTCTGGTGAAGATGTGGTATGGTTTTCCTCATCCGTGTCTTTTGCTGCTTTCCTCATATTCATTTCACAAGTGTTATATACCCGTGCTGCCCTGTTGCTCATGCCCTGTCTTTTTTTTTTTTTTTTTTTGTTCCCCCTCTCTTTTTTTTAGGTTGAGGTTCCTCCCCCTGTGGTTGGTGAGACTTTGGAGGAGGAGATGGCTGCAGCTGCATTCCAGAGTAGGGAGGAGGAGGCTCCCAGTGGTGGCATAGCTGAGGAGACCGGGCAACCAATGCAGGATGTCCAGGCTGCCCAGGATCCTGAGGCTCCCAAGCTTCCCGCGTCCCCAGGTCCTCAGTTTGAACAGATTCCCAGTCCTGTCAAGACCGTGTTACCTCAGACTGGGTTAAGCACAAGGACTTTGGGAGGCGCATCATCACCCGGGCAAACAGGTGAGCCTTTCTTTTCTTTTATATAGCTTTTTAGCTTTATCTCTTTTGCACCCCTTCTTTTTTTTTGAGTTCTTCCTTTTCTTTTCTTTTTTCTTCCTCTTTCCAGGCCAAGCCACTGCGAGATCTGCCTCTGGTGCTGCTACTTCTTTGGAATCGGAGGATTCTGAAGGTGGGGTGTTGATTGTCTTACTGCATTCTTTCTCTCTTTCTGCCCTTTTCTTGTTTTTTATTTTGTTATGGCGAAGCCCCCTGTGTCCCTGCCTTCTTTTAGTTGTTTTGCTGAGGCTTCCTCACCTTTTCTTCAACTTGCCATGTGTTCTTTCCCAGAGTCCTTCAAGCAGTCAAAGGAGCAAGAGGAGGGAACTCCGCCCCAAGAGGCTGATACTGGTTTCTCTTCTACCTTCTTTTGTTCCTTATCTTTCTCTTTCTTTCTTTTTTAAAAGAAAAAGCTAAGTTTGCCCCCCCTTTCTCTTTCCTCTTTTTTTTTTTTTGCAAGAGTTAATATCAAAGATCCTGAACTTGTGGTTCCTGAGGGGGGTGTAGGATCTACTCAGGTTGCTGGCCCTCATGCTGTTCAGGGGGTTGAAGGTTCCTTTGGGACTCCAGGCGATAATGCCGCAGTGGGGGAGGCTCCAGAGGTGGTTGTTTCAGATCCTGCTTCAAGGCTCCCCACCTTTTTGGCTCGCTTTGATCTTCTGGAGTTCAACAACCTCCCTGCCAGTCACTTTTTCGGGCCCTCCTATGGCAGTTTCCTGCGGTTCTCTGTGCCTATGGAAGGCCTACCACTGCTAGAAGGGCTGTTTAAAAGTCATGGGGACTTTACCCTTGGTTTCAGAGGAGGAGTATTTTTGGGGAACATTCTGATGGAGCTGCTGTGTGCCGTGCTGATTTCTTTGAGAGATTCTTCGCTAGACTCTCTATCTGAGGAAAAGCTCTTGGAATGGAGGGGAGTTGTCCAGGATCTCTTGGAAGCCAAGTTCAACCTGTCCTTTTTGCTGGAGTATCTGCGATCATTAGCCCAAGTGCTTTTCCAGAGGCAAGCTTCTAAAGGCATTGATGCTGAGATTGCTGCTGCTGAGGAAGCTTTGGCTCATGCTCACAAGACTTTGCAAGATCTGAAGGTCAAAAGGCAGAGGGTTCTTTCTTCTTCGGCTGTCCTTGCTCTCGCCTCGGATGGTTCCTTGTTGGCTGGCCTCCTTTCTTTGCTTTCTTTTTTTTGATATGTATGGACAATTTGGGGTTGTATAAATTTTCTATTTCTTTGATTGGACAATGCTTCTGGTTCTTTTTTTTTTTAGATCTGCCTTGAGACTGCTTCCATGTATTTGTGCTTCATGATGGCTTCTAAGTGTTGCTTCTAATCCCTTTTAATGGCATGTGGATCTTCTTTTCTTGTCTCTTTTATTTTTACTGAGTCCTGATCTGTGATTCTCACAAGTTTTGTTGTAGGTTCCAGTCAGGTACCCACTCCCCTTTTTTTTTGATTGCGCAAGTACTGAACTGGGTACATTGGGTAATATATATGTATATTTTTTTTTGTCCCAGCTCATGAATCTTGGCAGGTTTCTTTTTTTTATCAAGTACTGGGCTAGGTATCCTTAGTATATGCCTGGGATCCTAGACCATGTATTTGAGACTTAGCTGCTTTGTAGCTATCTGTGGGGTGATCCTGGGTCATGCATCAAAAAGATTTCCCCAGGTATCCTCCCTCTTCTTCTTGGTTACGCAAGTACTGAACTGGGTACATTGGGCAATATATTTATTTGTCCCAGCTCATGAATCTTGGCGGGTTTTTTTTTATCAAGTACTGGGCTAGGTATCCTCAGTATATGCCTGGGATCCTAGACCATATATTTAAACTTAACTGTTTGTGATTATCTGTGGGGTGATCCTGGGTTATGCAAGAAGATTTCCTCAGGCATCCTCCCCTGATTTCGTCTGTGTTAGGACTTTGTGATACTTAGGATTTAATAACTGAGAAAAAGAAGAAATTTCATTGAATTTAAAACATAAATGTCATTCAAGGAATACAGCAAATCTAACGAAGATAGTAAGGATCACGTAATGTCCTTCTACCTTGAGTCTTGAGCAAAATTTAAACAATAATATATATAAAAAGAAAAAAAAGACAGAAACACTTAGCAGGTTGGAGAGCTTGGCAAAAAGGGTTCCAGTGTACTGAGACCTCTCTCTTCTCATGCGTAGTATTGTTTCAGCCACTTCCCATTTATGGGCTCTGTCAGGATTGTCCCATCTTCCTTTGTAAGGTAGTAGTACCCACTATCATGGGCCTCCCTGATGATGTAGGGTCCTTCCCACTTTGGGGCAAATTTGGAGGGTCCCGGTAGGTTTCTTCTTACATGCTTTGCTGTCCTTAGTACCAACTGCCCTTTAGTGAAAGTCCTCGGGCGTACTGCTTGTGCATATGCTCTTGTCATCCTTTATTGGTACCTCTGGCTTCTTCTCCTGGCTAGCTCTCTTTCTTCCTCTACTCCTTCCAGGTCTGCTAATCTCCTTTCATTATTTGTGTCCTCGGTGTCCTCCTGACTTTCCTCGAGTACTACTCTTGGTGTGGGAACGATTAATTCTACTGGGCTGATGGCTTCTGTCCCATAGACCAAGGAGAATGGTGAGAATCCCGTGGCTGTTTTCACAGAGCTCCTGCATGCCCAAAGTACATCTGCCAGGTGGTCGCTCCATTTTCCTCCATACTCTTGCTTCATTTTTTTAAGGATCTTCAATATCACCCTATTAGTGGCCTCTGCCTGGCCATTTCCTTGTGGGTAGTAGGGTGTAGACCTTCCATGCTTGATGTAGTAAGCCTCAGTTAACCCCTTCATGTCTTTATTTATGAATGGGGTTCCGTTGTCACTGATCAATCTCCTGGGGATCCCAAACCTTGTAATGATATGGCCTCGAATGAAGTTTGCTACAGCTGCTCCAGTGGCCTTTTTCAAGGGGATGGCCTCTACCCACTTTGTAAAGTATTCAGTGGCTGCCAAGATCCATATGTAACCACTGGATGGAGGATTTATAGGCCCTATGAGATCAAGCCCCCAAGTGTGGAAAGACCATGGGGTTGTCATATCCTGTAACACGTTTGGGTGAGTATGGATGGCATCTCTGAGGACTTGGCATGCGTGGCAGGTTTTGACTATCTCCTCGGAGTCCTTTTTCATTGTTGGCCAGTAGTACCCCAACAGTAGTAACTGTTTATAGAGCCTCCTCTTTCTTGGGTGGCTTCCACAATCACCAGAATGGACCTCCCTGACTACTTCCCTGGCTTCCTTTGGTCTCAGGCATCTTAGGGGATCTCCGCTGTATCCCCTTTTGAATAGGATCCCGTTTTGTAAGAAATATCTGACCGTGAGCTTCTTGAGCTGGTGGGCCAGTGTCCTGTCAGTTGGTAGGATCCCTTGAGCCAAGTATTCCATGAAGGGAGTCCTCCAATCTTCTGTAACAAATACAGCATAGCTTTCTTCCTTGTCCACCGAGGATTGGCATTCTTGACATTTTTCCTGTATAGTTGATGCCTCTTTGTTCATATTTGGCCAGTAGTACCCCATGCGCTGCATCCTCCTATATAGACTGATCTTTTCTAAGGTCCCGCAGACTTGGGCATGTAGCTCTTCCAACCTTAGCTTCCCCTCTTTCTCATTGATACATCTGGATAGGATTCCTCCGGGCAGTCTTCTGTATAGTTCTCCTTCTATCAGAGCGTAGTCCCTCAGCTCCTTGACACTCCCTCCGGATCCTGTTTCTTTCATTTTTTCTTTTACCTCGCTCCTCCAGTCCCACTGCTTTGACTCTCCGGGGGATATCTGTTGGAGGATTTTTAAGATGGAATGCTCCTGCCTTCCTATTCTGACCAGAGTGTCTTTTCCCTTGAATGGTACTTGGGATCCAAGGTGGCAAGCGCATCTGCAAACTTGTTTTCACTTCTCTGCGTGTACTCTATGCTAAAGGTCAGGAATTCCTGCTCCAGCCTCTGTGCCCATGTCCTGTAGGCTGCCAAACTTTGTTCTCTTAGTGCAAAGTCACCTTTCACCTGAGAGACTACAAGATTGGAATCTCCCAGTACTCTTATGTGTTTCACCCCAATACTGAGTGCTATAGTTAGCCCGGTTAAGTACGCGTTGTACTCAGCTGCATTATTGGAGCAGGAAAAACCGAGCTTGAAAGATAGAGGTATGGTGTCCCCATTTTCACAGCTCAGTACAACTCCCACCCCATTTGAGGTTGCTGTAGCTGACCCATTGAATCTCATTGTCCATTTCTTTCCTGGGATTTCTGCTACTGCTACTTCACCCGGGATCTCTTCACTTAGCGAGCTTTCCTCCTTCCCTGGGAACTGTGCCAGGAGGTCAGTTATGGCTTGACTCTTGACGGCCTTGGGGGTCCTCAGGCCTATGTCATATTGAGAAAGCAGGACCAGCCACTGTGCTATTCTTCCCGTTAGGAGGGGCTGATGCAAGAGTGCTTTTATGGGGTGTGACTTAGTCACTAAAAGGATTTGGTGAGCTGAGAAATATCTCTTCAACCTCTGTGATGCGTAAATAACCACTAGGCAAGCTTTTTCTATCCTGGGATACCTGGTCTCGGCATCCTTGAGTGTTCTGCTCACATAGTAAACAGGTTGCTCGTTCCCATCATCATCCTCTTGCGCCAGCAGGGCTCCTATTGCTTGGGCATTTGATGCTAAGTACAATAGCAGGGGTCGCCCACGTACTGGTGCCTGGAGAGTGGGTAGATGATTCATGATTTGTTGGACCCTTTGGAAGGCTTCCTGTTGTTCTGCTCCCCAGGTGAACTCAGTTCCTTTCTTTAATAGCTTGGATAAGCCTCCTGTGACTGAAGCTAGTCCTGGCACGAATCTCCTGATGTAGGAGACCCTTCCTAGGAAGCTTTTGAGCTCCTTCACTGTTGTTGGTCTTTTCATAGTAGCAATGGCTGCAGCTTTGGCTGGATCTACATTTATGCCTCTATGATGTACCAGAAACCCAAGGAACTTTCCTGCAGATACTCCAAAGGCACATTTCATGGGGTTCATGCGCAGCTTGTACTCTCTGCATCTTTTGAAAACTCGTTCAAGTACCTGAAGGTGTCCTGTCCTAGTTTTTGACTTGACCACAATATCATCCACATAGTCTTCCATTTCCTCATGCATCATCTCATGGAAGAGGGTTGTCATGGTTCGCTGGTATGTGGCTCCTGCATTTTTTAGGCCAAAGGGCATCACAGTGTAATAAAAATTTTCGATTGGTGTCCTGAATGCTGTCTTCTCGGCATCCTTGGCAGCCATACGAATCTGGTTGTACCCACTATACCCGTCCATGAATGAGAACATAGAACTTCCCGCAGCTGAATCCACAAGGAGGTCAATATTAGGAAGAGGGAACTCATCTTTAGGACACGCTTTATTCAGGTTACGGAAGTCTACACATCAACGGATCTGGCCGTTCTTTTTCTTCACAGGTACTATGTTAGAAAGCCATCTGGGGTGCTGAATGGGCTTAATAAAACCAGCTGCTAGCAGCTTCTTGACCTCTTGAGTTATCTGGGCTTCTACATCAGTGTGAAAGACCCTGGCTGGTTGGATTACTGGTTTAACTCCTGGGTCCACATTGAGGGCATGGACCACTAGCCTAGGATCTAGACCAGGCATCTCATCATAGGTCTATGCAAACACATCTGTGTATTCTTTGAGCAAAGCCACCAGTGGCCCCCTTTCTTGTGTTGCCAATTGACTACTGATGAAAACAGGCTTCTGGGATCCCAGCTCAGCCCCCAAGTTTACTTCCTGCAATTCTTCCTCAGGCTGGATTTGTGTCTCTTTAATTGGTTCCTCTGGGACTTCCTCTTGGGCTATCATACATTCTGGTGGTCCGGGACCTTCCTGCACGATGCACTCAGGTCCCGCGCGCCTTCACAAGCGGTATATTAATCTTCCCCCAAGTTCCCGTACTACTACACACTCCCGGGATCCTGAGGTGCTGGGCTCCTTCTTTTGCCTTTTTCTCTTCAGGAGGTCCCTCAAGTCATGGGTACCTCCTCCTTCTTCTTTTTCCAAGATAGGTGTTCCTGGGGTCCCTGGCATGGGACTCTCATCATCAGGTTCTAACTCATCATAGAACATTGTTTCTACAAAGTTTACTTCTCCTTGGCTGAAAGGGTTATGGTTGGCAGGGATCCTTACAGGCCTCCCATTCAATCTCCCCTTAACACACTGATGGTATGTGGATGGTATAAGGCGGTGCTTATGGAGCCATGGCCATCCCAGCAGTACATGGTAGGACACCTCTGAGTTGATTACATGAAATCTGGTCAAGGCTACTATTGGCCCCACCCTTAGAGCTAGCTGTATATATCCTTCGGTTGATTCTGCTGATTCTCCAAATCCGGTTATCTCCATGGGAGCCCCCAGGATCCTCCTTCCAGCTAAACCCACGGCTTCCAAGGTACTCAGGGCTATGAGGTTGAGTGATGCCCCTGTGTCCACTAGTGCTCTCCTGATTTGGACACCATTTATGGTGGCCATTAGGTAGAGGGGTCTGCGGTGGTCTGGATGCTCAACCTCCATGTCTTAATCAGTGAAAGTTATGGCATTGGTTGTCTCCAGGAAAGCTCGACTGGCATGTGATTCTGCTGTGAAACATTTCATTCCTGAATCTACTGCTATAGTCATGAGAGATTCTGTGGCCACCCTCCTTGCTTCTAGTCCAAACCCCAGCTGATTGAATAGTGATTTGAACTTGGGATTCTTCTGGAGGGTCCTGACTGTGTTTGGGTGAAAGGATCCTCTTGGCTCTTTTGCTTCTGCCGGGTTCCCATGGATTACCACAGCTACCACCCCCTTTCCTTTGTGGTTGCGCAGGGGGTTTCTTTGTACTTCTGGTTCCTTCTGGGTGAGCTCCAGGGTTCCTTCTCTTAGCTTCCTATGAAAAAGCTTGCGGAGGGTCCAGCAATCCTTGGTGGAATGCTTAACATAATTATGAATCCTGCAAAACAAAGGATTTTTCCTTTCTTCCTCGGTTGGTGGCCTGGACACAGTGAATGGCCTAACCACTCCATCCCCGATCCATTTGTCCAGGACGTGGTTTAATTCTTCTACAGTACATGGGATCACTAGTGGTTCCTCAAATATTTTTCCATCAGGCCTCTTCCTTTTTTCTCCCACCGATGCTGCCATGGCTTGGGATACTGGCGTCCTCTTCGCCCTCATAGTTTGTGCTGTCCTTCTTGTTCTCTGTAACAGGTCGGCGAACTATGTGATACATAAATTTTCGAGGTTGAGTCTGTAATCGAAGAGCATGTTAGAGATGCAAGTCTCCACAAGCTCTTTTTCTTCTTGGTCTCCATAACAGTCTAGGGACACATCTTCAAATCTTTTGATGAACTGGACAGGATCCTCTCCAGGCCTCTGCCTCACCATCTGAAGGCTTTGGAAAGTGACCTTGTCCTCACCAGGGTAATATTTTTCACAAAATCTTTCCATCATTTCATCCCAGGTCTTAATGGACCCAGGTCTCAGTGTGGTTTACCAAGTGTACGCTCTGTCCACTAGGGACTTAGCAAACTCTCTTAGACACAGCTCCCAGTCTCCTGCGTAGGGGCCCATAGTGTGGACAAACCTACTCACGTGTTCTACTGCACTTCCATTCCTTCCATCAAAAGGATGGAACTTTGGTGGCTCATATCCCTTGGGGTATGGCTTGCCAAGGAGTTCTGGTGGGAATGGGGGATCCTGAGAAAATTGCTTGGGGGTCCCGGAAAGTTTTTCCCTTTCTTATTCCAAGAGGGCACTGACATCTGCCAGTGTTAGGTATTGGGGGTTAGTTCCTCCTCCCACTGCTGACCCTCCCTCTGGTTGGGTTCCATCTTGGTTGCCCACATGGGGGGCATTGTCTCTGACTTCCTGTGTCTTGCCTTCTTTAAGAAGGCGAACTTCTTGTTATAAATCTTTCAACATTGCAGTCATCTGAGCTATAGGGTCTAGCTCCTGCCTTGCATTCCTCTGTTCTGACACGGCCTCGTGCTCTGCTAGGGGCACCTCACCTCTTTGTCTGGAGGCCACTTCATTTTCTCCCACGGGCTCAGAGGCCGTGGGTGGCACATTAGCACCTTTACTGTTCCTTTGTCTTGGAGGCATGTTCTGCGAAGGGATTGCTTCTTCCCTTTTCTTTACCCAGTCCCCAGCGGAGTCGCCAAAATGTGATAGTGCCTTTTTTCTTCAGCACTATGGCCCAAGGATCCTGGGCCGTGTAAGATGTTCTTGATGGACTGGGATCGATTCTCCGCAGCTAAAGGGCTGTTTTAAGAATCGATTGGTGCACAGAACAAACTTCCTACAATACAAACAGCTAACAAAAAAGAATATTCGTATTGAATGACATTTTAACAGTAAAGGAAATGCATAATAAGTGAAATATAATGTAAGAACAAGTTAGGGATCCTCTAATTAGTGAGGTGTATTTCATTAGTTTCCTTTAGTTGTGATTACAATGCTCACTAAGACGTGGTGCAAGGTTCAACTGAGTTCAAAAGTTACATACCTTGATAGCCATTCAAGCTTCAAAGACTTGCAAAGTTTGAACTTGTTGAATCCGAGCGTGTACTGTAGTGGCTGTCTCTGGGATACCGGGAACAAGTTCCTCTGTTTTTCTCTTAAGTTTACAGAGTCTCTTCTACAATTTTTATGAGACTTCAGAAAAGCAATTGTGAATGCCTTAAAAATGATCTAATCGTAAATGAATTCTCTATCCTTTCTCTGAATTCGGATCCCCCTTGTAGCATGGATCCCTCCCTCCTTTTATAGCACAGCTTCGGGCTCCCGGGGTACTAACGATTTCCCCCTTTTGCCCCTTAAAGTCTGTGCCGTGCCTGGTTGCTTCAGGATCATGTCGTTTCCTTTTCTTCATAGTTTCTTTCTTTTTGTTGCGACCAGATGAAAGTCCCTCAGCTAGCTTTCTATTTCCAGATTTCCGTTGGCTGACCTGAGCCCTTTTGGCTTTTGCTCCAGCTTTTCCAGTTGTACTCTTCCTTGTCTCTTTCTCCAAATGGTTGGAACCAAGCTCCTGCGTTTTGCTTTGTACTTCCACTGCGTGTCTGGGTCATAAGGTCCGCGTGCCTTTTGTCTTTTTTCTTTCTTCAAATCTGCTTCAATTTCACTTCGCGCGTCCAGGGATCCCCTGCCAACTGGGGGGGCTTCTGGGATCCCGACCCAGTTCTTCCTTCTGGACTTTTTTCTGGTTCGCTGGTTCTACCTGATTTGAGCCTTTTCCCTGGATTCCAGCCCTCTGGGCCTTTTCCCCTTTCTTTCTTTCTTTCTCTCTTTTCTTTATTATGAAAGCCCACCCTTTATTATTTATTTTTTGTGTGAAATGGGCCCAATGTCTTTTCTATCTCTTTGGGCCTATTTGTGGCTATTTAATTTTTTGAACCTCAACAACGTGATACAAGGTTCAAATAAGCTCTAAAATTACAGACTTTGATGGCTATCCAAGCCTCTAAGACTTGCAAAGTTTGAATCTTTTTGAATCCGAGTATGTGCTATAGTGGCTATTTCTGGGATACCGGGAGATGTTTCTCTGTTTTCCTTGAATTTGACAGAGTTCTCTCAATGATTCTGTTATGATCTCCTTACTGCTTGCCTCCCTTCAAAGTTGGTTGCTTCTTCCTTTTATATTGTGGCTCTAGGGCTCCGAGGTACTAATGATTTCTCTCTTTTGCCCTTCCCTGGGTACCAGAGCTCGTGCTGTGTTAGTTACCTAGAGGGCTGGTCCTTTCCCTGTTTCTCATAATTTTCCTCTTTTAGTGCTGCCAAGCTAAAAGCCTCTTGCTGACTTTCTATTCCAAGATCCCCTCAAGTTGCTGACCTTGGCTATTGGCCTTTTTTACCTTTTCAGCTTTTGGCTGCCCTCTTTTCTTGTCATTTTTCCCAAGTAGTTGGAATCTTTTACTGCTGGGTTGAAGGTTTTCCCAGCCACTTCCCCTTATAGTTCTTTATTCTGGGTTCCCCAAGGTACCAGCCTTTTGTTCATAAATTGTCACTCTCCAAGCTTTCTGATTCTTTGCTGCACCACTGGGTGCTTGAGAAGGACATATATGTTCTTCATTTCTTGTATTTCGTGGTACTCCTTTTGAGTTGTCTCAATCCCATTTTAGCTGTGCTGCACGTCCCGAGGATCTCGAGCC
This sequence comes from Quercus aquifolioides, assembly GCA_019022515.1. Lineage (NCBI taxonomy): Eukaryota > Viridiplantae > Streptophyta > Magnoliopsida > Fagales > Fagaceae > Quercus > Quercus aquifolioides. Next base: position 33,464,685 of record CM032336.1, read on the forward strand.
TCTAGCAGCCTGGGTATCCCGGCCCAGTTCTTTCACTGGATTTTGCTGGTTTTTTTAATGGCATTTTTTGCTGGAAATCTAAATATACAGAGGGCCTTGATGTCGATTCTTCTTGCTGCACGAATTGGCCCTTCTTTACTTTTCATGGAATGGGTTTTCTTGTGAAATTTTGGACCTCAACAAACCTTTTAAGAAATGCATAAATAACCATCTCACCACTGTTCACTAGCCAATCATGAACACCTTAGTGCATATCATAAGATTCTGTGCTCGAGAAAGTGTAGCACATGCACAAAAAGAACATAAGGTGTAGCCTCGGTTTAAATGCTTAAAATTGGTGTGTACATTATTGGACTTAAAGCTAAATCAAATAAATAAAATTGGTGTGTACATTATCCTGGCTGTAAAGTTGTGATTTACAACTATGTTTTATATTGGCTTTATTCCATGACAAAATGTGTTGTAATTACTTTAATTCATTTCCTTGTATTTTGTGGGATTTAATTGTATTGGGTTTAGTATCAAGTTGGTGAAGACTCAAGCTTTATTGAAGATCAGTGGATCTCGCGGGTGTATCGCTGGAAGCTAACCCGCGACAGAGCCATGTGAGAAGCACATGACTGGAACCTGAAAAGTCGTGCCAGACTGTCGTTTTCACAAGTGTCTCGCGGGTAAGGCCTTCCCGCGAGATAGTCGCGAAACATTCTGCCTGGAGGTTTTTTAAGAGTGACTTTCTTACCCTTCACCCATACTATATATACCCTCATTACCCACAAATGTAGTAGAGGCTATTCAGAGAGAAAAACCCTAGATAGGTTTTCTACAACACACACACCCATCTTTTTAGAGAGAGCTACTCCTCCTTAGTGAGAAATCATAGTAGTCTCTTCTCCATCCCTCTCCCATTATCATAGCTTGAGAGGAGGTTTGTACCCAAACACAACCCACACCTATTCAGAGTGTAGAGAGTGTTTTGGAGTTGCTGGGAAGCATTGGAAGAAGCCAAGGATGGCAGATGCAACATGGAGCTTGTTGCGGGATCCGGAGAACTAGGACAAGACACGGTTCCGAGAAGCCTTGTTGGAGTAGGAGCTTGGAGGGCTTAGGTACATCGGGTAGATTAGGCTTGGAGGGTCTCTTGCTAACCCATGTATCCCAACTGATTGTCTAGTGGATCAATTTCCGCTTGGAGGGCGGCAGAGAGGTTTTTCGCCGAGTTCTTCGGTTTCCTCTTCGAAAACACGTCTCGGTGTTTTCTGTGTTTGCATCTCTCTTCCCTACTCTTTTATATTCCATTATACTGCTGTGTTGCTTAGTTTATGGATTAGAGTAGCTTTGTGTTCATCCGCTCGCATTTACACTATTCCGCACTTAGTATTAAGTTAGTGTAAAATCTATCGAGCCGTAATTTTAATTGGGGGTCTAAACAGCTCTTGTGTTTTCAACACATTTTCGAGCTTTCACTGGCTATCTCGAATAAGTTTCTGATAAATTAAAATTGGTGTGTACAATATGAGGCAAAATCAAGAAACTTACATGATTGCAAGCTTATGATCTAGGAGATGTGAGAGTTATATGATGTAACTCTTTAGCTGATAGTTTCTCTCAAATTTATGTGATGAATTTTGTAGAGATTGTGATTGATTACTATTCACATATCACCTCACATGTATCTCAAGCTTTTGCTAGTTGCACACACAACACAAGTTACTCTTTACTAAACTTGGTACATTATATTGTGTGTGATCTTGTCGTAGCCATCCAAGACTATATGTTCCTTGATTTTGATGCAAAATGTGTTTAATGTTTGAGATTTGGAGACAAATTGGTTGAAAAACTTGTTTTTGGAAGATCTGGGTTGAATTCAAGTGTTTTTGAAAAACTTTTAATCTCATACTCATGCATTTCATTCATGAAATACCATGCTTTGAGGAGTTTTTGCATAAAATTGCACTATTTTTCAAAAGTCTCTTTTTTTTTTTTTCTAGATTTTCGATTGATCGAATCTGACTCTCGATTGATTGAAATTGCGATAAAAATTTTGGTTTGAATCTGCCTGGCTCGATTGATATTCGATCAATGCTCGACCAATTGAAACTGAAAAATTTTCAGTTTCTAAGTTTTTGACCAAATTTTTTTTATACATCATTTGTGTTTAGGATTCACATGCATTACATTGTTTTTCTGTATCCATCTTGCAATCTTGCAGTCATATCTCTCATTGTTTTTACACATAACATGCATACACTTTGCTAAATTGGGTACTCGACTTGATTTAAAAATTGATTGATTAATTTTTGAGTTATGTACTTGTTAGTATATGCTATTTTTATGTTTGAACTGCAAAAAATATTTTTCTTAAGAGATATGATGGATAATCAATGTGCAAATATTTTCTCTATTCATGCAACTATTTATGGGTCACATAGTGTTAAGTTTGCATTTATTGAAAGAGAGAATATTTATTTCATGTGTATCCTCAACTTATCAACTTAATTTTTTTAAGTTTGGTTTGTGTCTTTTTATTTTCCCCACCTCTAAAATTTTTCCCCAAAACTTGTTTTGTTTTTCCTATTTTTATTGGGGGGGGGGGAGAAGCTTGTTTTTACCCTTTGTTGTTCCTAGGGGGAGTTGTCTCTATTTTCTATAGAGTTGAATTGTTTTGTGTTCCCTTGATTGTCTATTTTCTCTTGACCTTTGTTACTCTTTGGTTGAGTTATCTTTATCAATTTGTGACAAAAAGGGGGGAAATTTAGATGTAATGTGGGAATATGTGTGGAAATTACAAGAATGTTCTGTTTAGGGGGAGTTAACATTGCTTTTTATGTATCTAACTTAGAGCATCCACATCAGTTGGTGGATACTCTTCTATAATACAAAAACTTCCTCATTTTACACATTTTGGCCAAAAAACCTCCCACATCAGATCGTGTAAAACTGTGTAAAGTCTTCTAAAAATTTCCATAAGCTATAGTAACCGTGCATATATACACGGTTACTATAGCTCGTCTATAGATTATTTTAATAATTTCTAATTTCGCTCCTTTTTTTCTCTCTCTTCTCCATCTGCACAACCAACCCCTCATCATCTGCTTCTTCCTCTGATACACACATTCCCACAGAAAAAATCAAAAATCAACCACAAAATCAACAACAAAATCACCCACAAACACCACAAAACCAAACACACCCACACACGGACACACCAATGGAGACAACACACCCATACATGGACACACCAATGGAGACAGAGAGAGTGGATCGGCGCTTGTGGCGGATCGGCGTGCTTGGATCGGCGTTCTTCTCGTCGTGCTTGGATCGGAGTTCTTCTCGCCGTGCTTGGATCGGAATTTCAGATCGGTGTCGTGCTTGGATCGGAGTTTCAGATGGAAATTTCAGATCGGCGTTTGAATTTCAGATGGAAATTTCAACTTGGATCAGAGTTTCAGAAAGAGTGGATCGGCGCTTATGGCAGATCGGCGTGCTTGGATCAGATGCTTGGATCGGCGTTCTTCTCGTCGTGCTTGGATCGGCATTCTTCTTGTCGTGCTTGGATCGAAGTTTCAGATCAGCGCCGTGCTCCCTGCTTGGATCAAAATTTCAGAGAGTTTGGAACAGAGAGGAGTTTCAGAGAGGAGTGAAAATGTTGAAATAGAAAAGTAAGAAAATGATAGAGAGGAGTTTCAGAAAAGTAAGAAAATGATAGAGAGGAGCTTCAGAGAAGACTCTAGAACAAAGTCTCGTGAGTGGAGAGAGAGTGCGTGAGTGGAGAGAGAGGGGTTGAGATAAAATAATAATAAGAAAAGTAAGAAAATGATTATTTAAATAAAAGAAGTGATAAAATAGATGAACTGATGTGGGTATTTCGTAAAAATGAATGTGTAAAATAGAAAAAGTAGGTTTTTAGTGTAAAAATTGATGTGTAAAATGAATGAACTAATGTGAATGCTCTTAGGGGGAGAGCTAGTTTGCATATTTGTTGATATACTGTTTTTCTGTCATACATGCGTTTATGCATTTTTTTTAGTGTTTCAGGAAATATGCAGGTTGATTCAATTGAGCTGCTGTCTACACTTGAAACTGATGGATAGTAGTTAGGATTGGATTTGTTATAACGAGCATTTTTTTGTAAAGGGCTTTTCTTTGTAAACTTTGAGCTTTTAGTTGTGTTTTGTCATGGATTGCCAAAGGGGAAGTTTGTTAGATTCTAAAGACTTAGGAACTAATGTATTTAGAACTCTAATGTGTAATGTTGACAAACCATTATCAAAACAGTTGTTAGTTTTGTTTAGACTTGCTCAAAGTGTGTGCGTCGCATGTAAAGTTAGAATCGAGTGGCTGTAGAAGTATTAGTGACTTTCGGCCTGGCTCGATCGATCGAAGCTTAGACTCGATTGATCAAATCTCGGGCAGAATGTTTTTTCTACAGAATTTCCAACTCAACTTAAGCCCATTAAGGATTAGGGTTTCAGATCTAATTCTCCTAGTATATAAAGAAAACCCTAGCCACATTTTTTAGAGTAGTTCCAGTTGCTCATATTGTGGTTTGTGTAAATCTCTTGTGAGATCTATGAGGAGATTTCCTTTACACAAGCTTAGGATTATCAAGAAGAAGATTCGTTCAAGAACTTGATGATCATTCAGTTGCTGCCATGAGAACTTAAAAATACATAAGCAGGTGTGCTTGTACTTGCTGGAGAATCCAAGAAAGAAGGAGTCCGTGGTTTCGGAGTTTGCATGTGGTCGTGTCAGTAAGTTTCTACTGGTGGGTAGCAATAGAATGTTAGTGGTCTAAATTCTATTGTAAAACTTCGATTATTTCATAGTGGATTCAGGTTTACCTTGAGGATAGCTAGATTAAATGCTCCCCAGGTTTTTTACCGGTTTGGTTTTCCTGGGTCGTCATATCATTGTGTTATTTATTTTTCCGCTGCTATGCATGATATGATTGTTTGATTGTGATAACCTAGATCTGAAATTTGGACTAAGTAATAACTTGGCTTGTTAACTAGGTTAATCCAATTGATATATATATATATATATATATATATATATATATCAGTGGCAGCTCCACTTGTATGCGAGGGTGGTCATAGACCACCATCACTTGCCTTTTTCTTTTTCTTTTTTTTACTTAGCAAATATATATATATATATAATTAGTTTAAATTAATCTGTTCACAAGAATTTAAATTCAACAAAAATAATAGTATTGCTACATCCATAATACTTTCACAATAAATCTTATGTGGTAAGCTGTTAGAAATTATTGTGACCACTTTATTATTCTCATATTAGCTCTTATTAGTCTTTTTTTTTTTTAGTACAAAAAATTGTAATATTTCATGTATTTGCGTGTTTTTTTTTTGTGACATATATATATATATATATATAAATTTATCTCTTTATTAAATTTTGTATAATTTAAGTTTGGTAGACTATAATAGACACAATAATGTAACAGTTATTTCTATAGTTTAACTATTCTGTAGTTTGGTTATATTTTTATTACAAGGAATAGTCATTCCTTATGAATAACTATTCTTTAGAATGATGAATAACTATTCATCTCTAAAAGTGATGTAATAGTTATTTCTTAGTAGGTGTATTAATTTTTAAAATTAATATATTTCTAAATAAACAAACTTTCCATATGCACATAACAATCATAAACATAAAAATAAAAAATTATAAAAAAATAACTAATCTCTCTTTCAAATTTTAAAAATATTATTTTTTAGGAAATATAATTATATGAGTAAGATAATTCCTAAAATATATCTTAAGTTTGTTTTAAAATGCTTTCATTTCATTGTCTTTAGAGTTTTATTATTGTGTTGTCACCAAACAAATGAATAGTAATAAATATTATATTACAACATTTTGTATTTCTTGTAATACCTATTCCTATTCCTATGTAATTACTGTTATAGTCTACCAAACGTGCCCTTAGTGATTATCCTAAAAAAATTCTTAAAGGCGCCACTGATATATATATATATATATACACTATCAAGTCGTTGTCGTTGTAGTATAGTGGTGAGTATAATTCGGACAAATGAATGGGCGCGTTTGCATAACGACAAATGAATGGGCGCGTTTGCATAACACTACAGCAGCCTTTTTTGTTTTAGCTGAGATAGTTCATAATATCCATCTTCTTTGAGAACCACATGGGCAGGTGGTTTACTTCATCTGTTAAATCTGTGGCCTTTAACACAATGACACGTGTCTTCATCAATCTCTAATCAATAGGTTTAATTATAAAAATTGAAATTATGTCCCATGCTTGTCGTTTTGCACACTGTGACTTAAACGGGTGTCGTTTGGTATAGTATTACGCTTCTCTTTACACTAGTATGTACATTGGCTTAAAACTACGTATTTTTGGTGAGATAGTCACAAGTACAAAATTATAATGAGATAGGGGATAAGATCATAAGAGTCAGGGTTCAAGTCTTCAAAATAGAGTTTCATACACATATACACTTAAATTATGTTAAAATAGAATTTCTATCACGTATATTTTTGTCATGTAAACAAAAAAAAAAAAAAAAAAAGAGTTAAATGTGTTAAAAAAAGAAAAAAAAAAAGAAAAAAAAGAAGAAGAAGAGTTAAATGTGTTATGCTATAATAGAATTTCTATCACGTATATTTCTGCATTTAACTTTTTTTTTTTTTTTTTTTTTAATGAGAAGAAAGCAAGTTGATTTTGTTTAAACTAGTGAATCACTCGAGTGTACATGATTGAGATTGAGATAAGAGGGTATATCCTCCATTTTTTAAGAATATCGTGAAATTTAATTGCCAGAGCATAGGCCAAGCCATTGCACCGGCCGGCATTTTATTACATGGCTGAAAAAATGCTATTTTTAAAGCCAAGGCTAACACTTATGATTCAGATGTTATGTTATCGTAGAGGCTAGAACATTTTTCTAGTTAGCTTCAACTTGATTGAGTTTGAAGGGAGAGAACCGTGTTGGGGTATGGGTGAAGCTCGGGTTGGGGTTTGTTGATGTGGCAACGATGTATACATGATAGGTGACGTGGCAAAACTCTAACGTGGCAGATGATAGCGCTTCTGTGATGTGATTGTGACGTGGCACCAAAGGCTTGATTTGCGGACATGGTAGGGGCACCCTAAGGTTGAGATGGTGACATCTTTGTGTGACACATGGCATTGGCATATAAACCCGTTGGACTTATATTCTAACACTCCCCATGTGTTCTATTAGCTAGTATATGCTCGCGTAGAGGTGAATATAGTATACTCTTTTGCAAATAAGCTAGAGACATTGATATATGGACGCAAAAAAGATAGGTTGATGTACAATTTTCTTAGAAAGCTGTGCCTAATATGGATAAGAGTCTTTCAATTTGGGATTGAGATCAGGTGCAATTTGCACCTAATGCAATTCTTTTGAATGATTGAGATTGATAGTTGTAAAAAGCTATTTTCAATCTCAACCATTAATTAAAAAAGTAAAAAAAAAAATTTAAAGAAATAAAAAGTGAAAGTTAAAAAGGTGAAAAGTGAAAAAAATATGTGAATGAAAATGGTGAATTGCAGCCAGTGCAATACCCCGTATCCTAATCCTTCAATTTGCATGCCAGAAAGTTGAATAATGTCCAACAAACATAATAAAAAATTCAAACTACGTACACTCATTTTGAAAACTATGTGCATATTACGTACGGTTGGCCCATGTGAACCGGCAACTTAGCTGCAGGTTTTGTTGGGATAATTTAATACGCTAGCATAAACAAAGAAAAATAGGCATAGATGATCGATCAAGTCAAATTGATCTATCATCTATGCTTATTTTTCAGTATATATGGAGGAATCGAGAAGAGAAGAGATACTAATTAGTATAATATTCCAGTAGGCTGTCTACTGTCATCTTTTGAATCTCTACCAAACGTTATATAATAACTAATAAGCTCTTGTTGCTTGTATTCTGCGGCGTTAAGTGGTTGTCTCAAATTCAACGGCCAAAACAGATTTTATTTTTATCTTTTGTTCATTAAATATACAATTATGAATTATGGAACTAAAGTCAGGTTTGAGGTCAATTGGGCTTACGGATTACTCATGCCAGATTCTTTCTTTTTCTATCAAGAATGTATTGACTTCTTGTGATAAATTAATTGATTAATTAACCAAATTTATTAATTAATCAAATTAACATACAAGATGCGTGGTAGCACAAACAAATCACCAATTAACTAAGTATGCAGTGGAAAATAAATTGACACGGTGATTTGTTTACGAATAGGGAAAACCTACACAGAAAAACCCCACCAGGTGATTTTAAGGTCACCACTCCCGAGAATTCACTATTATCAAAACAAACGGTTACAAGTAAAGGAATCCCAGTTCATTATACCAACCTACAGTTGAATTCTTACCCCAATACCCAATTGAACTTATTATGTAGTGACAATCTCTCTTTTTTAATGCACGGCTCCCAGTACGTGACTAATCAATTGCGCAGATCCCAGTACGTGACTTAATCATCAACTTGAGAAGAATGTTGGCTACAAAGTTCTTTTGTTCATCACACGATGAAGATCATGAAGTTGCTTGGTCACAAAACCCTACGGTGTACAAACACAACAGCTTCTTTAAGAGAAAGAAGAACTATGGCAAACTATGTTTTTAGTCACACTTTTCTTCACACTTGTGGAATTGTGCTCTTGTGCAACTTGTGTAACCTCTTACAGCCCTTAAAATAATCCTTATATATGTTTAGGGTTGTGAGAAAAGAAAGCTCAAACATATACCTACGGATTGGATGAAAAAAAGCTCTGAAAGACTAAGTTTCATAAACCTTGATAGATAGCTATCTATCGAGCTAGTTGTCGAGCCACGAGTTTCAGCATCTTTTAAACCTAGATAGATGCTAGCTATTGAGCTTTAAAATCCAGTACTTTCTCACTTGATTCTTGGACAGACTTGCATGGCTTTAACACTTGAACTTGAAACCTTGTTTCTTGAAGCATTAAACACATCATAGATTTACCCAATTACAAGTAAAGTGCATTTTGTCAAAGCATTGGCCAATTACATAAAATGTTGACATATATTCCTAACATTGAATCACATATGTCCTAACACTTTTGTTTAGGTGTTAATGTGTGATACATTCCCATGTTTTTTGTTTGACTACATTATTAGTTGAGTCCAATACCAACACACAAGTTTTCCATGGTTTTATTTTATTTTTATTAATTATGGGAAATGTTAACTAATACCCTAAGGGCATTGGTTTAGGAACTATTTTTAGAACTATTTTATTGAGAAAATGATAAAATAATAAATGTTGTTGATAGCTTTTTATATTTCCAATAAAAGTGGTGTCAAAACTTTCCTATTATGGTTTATTAACAACTATCCTAAGGCCATCCGTTAACATGACCCTTTTATTATTGCAAAACAAGAAGTTTGGAGGAGATTACCTTTTTCTCTAGCCCTTATTTTCCCTTCAGAATAAGTAAGGATTTGTTAAGGAGAAGATAGTGCAAAGAGTCCAGACTATGTACTATTGCTGCATCCAAAATGTGGGTGGAGAGATTGGAGATGGGATAGGACCTATTGTTGGTGTGAGTGTGTTTCAAACACTTTGTTTATTATTACTAGTCCCACAATGGTCTCGAGTGAGCTTCCTTTGTGTTTATAAGCCATTTTATGCCTTTAATGATATCTTTATTCTTTAGACATATAGTGGGCTTATAACATTAACAATAGAGTTGTCAAAAGCACTCGAGATCTATTTTAGCAACTTAAACCATAAAAACCATGCTACATCAAAAGTTCTATATCTAAAAATTTTCCACTTTCGGCTATAGTGAACTCTTAATATTTTTTAAATGATTTTTTAATTCTCTCTCTCTTCCCCCCCCCCCTCTCTCTCTCTCTCTCTCTCTCTCTCTCTCTGTAGCAACTCTTATATTATTTTATTGTGTTGTTTATATTATTTTAATGTGTTGACTGCTAAAATAAAATCATTGATGTTAGGTGTTTTGTAAAATGAGGTGGTAAAATAGATAAAGTAGGTTTTTGAGGTATTAAAAGCTAAAACTTTTAACTCATTTGATGTGAATGTTCTTATTGTGGACTTGGGCCTTATGCATATCATACACGTGTTTCACTTTTGCATCTCGCATGCATGCATGTGTGGATTTTGTATATCCTGTACCCGGCATATATGCCGAGCACCTCACAAAAAGGTGGGCCCCACAGTGTGTGGGTCCTGCCTCCTTGTGAGGTACCCGGCATATATGCCGGGTACAGGATATACCGCCTCGCATGTGTGAGGTTCCAATTAGTTTTTCTTTGGGCTTTTATTTTTTTTCTATTTTCCAATGTGTTGGGTATTTATAAGTACGCGTTTGGCATTTATCGGTAATTTATGAGTTATTAGTAACTGTTAACCATTGCATATTTTGCCTCCATTCCATGTTTTACTACTGAAAATTATTGGTTTTCATTTATGATATATAAGGGTTACTTATAAGCCTTGCTCTTTTGAATTTTTATGAAGCTAATACCAATTTCCTTAGTCTATCACACATTTTGTATCTTATTTTTCCTGTAGATGATTAAAATGGTCTTATTTCACATGTTGAACTATTTCTTTTAAACTATCCTCTCTTTGATAGAAAGTAGTTAGGTTGAATTGTATTTAAGTCTGTTTAATTTAAATGGGCTGTTTTTTTTTTTTTTTTTTATAACTTTGAGCATTTCATTTATGTGATGTGTTTTGTCACGGATTGCCAAAGAGGGAGTTTGTTAGGTTCTAAGACTTCAGGAACTAAATGTATTAGAACTTCAATTTGTAATGTGTTGGCAAACCATGATCAAAACATAGAGTCTAGGTTTAAGCTGCTTAAAGTGTGTTTATTTGTAAAATTGGAATCGAGTGATTGCAGAATTTATTGGACTGAATCTGCAAGGCTCAATCGATAAAAAATTAGACTCGATCGATCGAATCTCGGGCAGATTTATTTTTTGCAGAATTTCCAATTCATCCCAAGCCCGTTTGACGTGTAGGGTTTTATGTTTTACTCCAAGTATAAAAGGAAAAACCCTAGCTACGTTTTAGAAGTCTTTGATGTGCTGTGTGTTGAATCTCTTGTGAGATCTAGAGGTGTTTACCTTCATACACACTTAGGGTTATCAAGGTCAAGATTCATGTCAAGAACTTGGTGATCGCTTTAGTTGCTGCATAAAGAACTTAAAGAAGATCTAAAACCTTTGAGTGGAGTCTCAAAGTCACAAGTAGGAGAACTTGCGGTTGCAGTGGATCAAAGAAAGAAGTAGTCCATGGACTCAAAGCTGTCACGTGGTCGTGGTAGTAAGTTTTCTACTCGAGGTAGCAATAGGATGTTAGTGGTCTAAGTTCTATTGTAAAAACTTCAATTCTTTCATAGTGGATCTGTTTTACCTTAAGGATAGCTAGGTTAAATCCTCCCCAAGTTTTTTACCGGTTTGGTTTTCCTGAGTTATCATATCGTGTGTTCTTTATATTTCCGCATTATTTACGTGATATGATTTTATTGTGTTAACGTAGATCTGAATAATTTATCTAAGTAATCACTTGGCTAAATAACTAGGTTAATCAACTTGTGTTTTAAGGGGTCTAAAAACGTACAAGTGGTATCAGAGCAGGTTAGCTCTTGTGTTTTTAGATTTTTTGATCTAAGAGTTGATCCTTAACCCCTACTGTTATGGAACATGATCACTCTCTTGTGATCCCACCTCACTTTGATGGGAACAACTGTGCCTACTAGAAAGTAAGGATGAAAGCATTCCTGAAATCTATTGATGAGAGAGTTTAGAATTCCATTGAATACAGATGGGAGAAACCGACTATTCCTGTAAGCGAGTGGTTAACTTCTCAGAAAGAAGCAGCCGCTTTTAATAACAAGACCATGAATGCTATTTTTAATGCTGTTTCTATGGAAGAATTTAAGAGAATCTCTAATGTTGAGGTTGCGCATATTGCTTGGAATATTCTCCAAACTATGCATGAAGGCACAAAGGCAGTTAAGATTAATAAACTGCAGCAATTAACTACTAGATTTGAAAGTATTAGAATGTTTGATGATGAATGTTTTGATGAATTCTATGCTAAACTGAATGATATTGTTAATTCTGCTTATAATTTGGGTGAAATCTATGATCAACCTAAGATTGTTAGAAAGATACTTAGATCTTTGACTGAGGACTTTAGACCCAAAGTGACTGTCATTACTAAAAGCAAGGATGTGGACTCCATCTCTGTTGATGAGCTTGTAGGATCTTTTCAGTTCTATGAGCTAGACCTACCTAAGACAAACAAATCCAAATCAATGGCTCTTAAGTCAGTTGATGATGTTGATGGGAATGGATTTGATGATGATCTCTCTTCTACAGAGATTGCATATCTTGCCAAGAACTTTAGAAACTTTCTTAGGAACAACAACAGAAGGGGAAGAGGTAAAAACAGTACTGAACCTAGGAATTTAAGAGGAATGAACCCACTAAAGTCAACAATACTGATAAATCTAAAGAGAAAGTAGGTCAAACCTCTAATAATTCTTTGGGTCAACAACGTTTTGGTTGTCAAGGGTATGGTTATGTAAAATCAGAATGTCCTACATTCTTGAGATCAAAGGGTAAAGCTATGGCTGTAACCCTTAATGATGATGAAGTTTCTAATCATGATTCTGGTAGTGATGAGGATGGAAACTTCATTGCTTTCACAGCTACTGCTGTAGTTGATGAAAGTGTTGTGGTTGAAGAGAACCCTTATGATGGGGAACTCTCTGCGAGTGCTAATCTGCAAGAAGCTTTTAAAGGTTGCTGCAAAGGATGCAGTGAATGTTGACTTAGGTTTAAAGAAAATTGCTTCCCTTGAGCTTGATAAGAAAAATTTATTGTTGAAATTGTTTGATGCTAATGAATTGATTGATAAGGTGAAGACTGAAAACATGTTGTTGCTTGATAAGATAAAGAACTTAGAACTTGAACTATCTGTTGCTAGAGAACAAACTAATAGGTCTACTAGTTCTAAACTTAATCACATGTTGAGTGTTCAAAAGTCTCCCTTAGATGAAACTGGTCTAGGTTTTGCTAATAGAATCTCTGTATCTGAAACTCATTTCATAAACTTTGTTTATTCTTCTGAGCCCTCCAAGAGTGAGATTGTCAAACCAGTAGAAGTTACTCCACCTCCTAGGAAGATTAGGGTTGATCTTAAAGAGTCTAAGCCTAAGAATCCTAACCTCTCTAAGGATAAGTTGCATGATAGACCTTTGTGGGTATGTCATTTTTGTGGAAAGACTGGGTATATTCGTCAAAACTGTTTCAAGTTGCAAGTTGCAAAGCGAGCAAATAAGCCAAAAGTACCTGTGCCTCAAGCACAATATCCTATGGTACTCATTGGTGAATTGGTAAAGGCTTTAAACCTTTATACCAATCCTAGAGTTGCTCATCATTCTAATATGAATAATAACTCCAATGTAAGAGTTGCATCTAAAACATTTTGGATGCAAAAAGCTCAATCTAATTGAGTCTTTCTAACATGGTCCTTGTGCTTCATCTCAATATTCTTTATGACCATTCTTCTTTTGCTGTTTTGGTTTCTTTTTGCTTATAGGATTTGCATTGCATTACATTCATGCATTTCATAATAGGTTGTTTTTGTTATTTTTTTAAAATAAAAATAAATAAATAAATAAAAGGAAGGAAGGAAAAATGTATTTTGCATTATTTATCTTAGATTTATAATCAAGGTTGGACATATTATCTTTACATAACATGTTTGTGTACCTTGTTTAGCTTGGATGAGCTTATTTTACTGCACTTTGCTAGTTTTAGCTATGTAGTGCATGTTGTCTGGGAGTTGTTTATAGTTTTTGATCACATGATCTTGATTTTGAAGCCACATGCTTTTGATTGTTAGGACTTGAACTTAATGACAAAGGCATAAATAACCATCTCACCACTGTTTACTGGCAAATCATGCATCTAAAAGTTTTGGATGCAAAAAGCTCAATCTAATTGAGTCTTTCTGATATGGTCCTTGTGCATCATCTCAATATTCTTTGTGACCATTCTTCTTTTGCTATTTTGGTTTCTTTTTGTTAATAGGATTTACATTGCGTTACATTCATGCATTTCATAATAGGTTGTTTTTGTTATTTTTTAAAATAAAAATAAATAAATAAATAAAAAGAAGGAAAAATATGTTTTGCATTATTTTTCTTGGATTTATAATTAAGGTTGGCCATATTATCTTTACATAACATGTTTGTGTACCTTGTTTAGCTTGGATGAGCTTATTTTACTGCACTTTGCTAGTTTTAGCTATGTAGTGAATGTTGTGTGGGAGTTGTTTATAATTTTTATCACATGATCTTGATTTTGAAGCCACATGCTTTTGATTGTTAGGACTTGAACTTAATGAGAAAAGCGTAAATAACCATCTCACTGTTGTTTACTAGCCAATCATGAACACCTTAGTGCATATCATAAGATTTTGTGCTCAAGAAAATTTAGCACATGCACAAAAAGAACATAAGGTGTAGCCTCGAATTAAAACTAAAATTGGTGTTTACATTATTGGGCTATAATAAAGATGACACAATGAAATGAAATTGGTATGTACATTATTTGGCTAAAATAATAATTTCAAATGAAATAAAATTGGTGTGTACATTATGAGGCAAAACAAGAAACTTACATGATTGCAAACTTATTTTCTAGGAGATGTGAGAGTTATATGATGTAACTCTTTAGGTGATAGTTCCTTTCAAACTTATGTGATGGATTTTGTAGAAATTGTAATTGATTACTGTCTACATATCACTTCACATGTATCTCATACTATTACTAGTTGCACACACTATACAAGTTATTCTCTATTAAACTTAGTACATGATATTGTGTGTGAATTTGTTTTGGCCATCCAAGATTATATGTTCCTTGATTTTAATGCAAAATGTGTTTAATATTTGAGTTTTGGGGACAAATTGGTTGAAAGACTTGTTTTTGGAAGATCTGGGTTGAATTTAAGTTTTTTTGAAAAACTTTTAATCTCATACTCATGCATTTCATTCATGAAATACTGTGCTTTGAGAAGTTTCTGCATAAAATTGCTATGTTTTTCAAAAATTTAAGTTTTCCAGATTTTTGATCGATCGAATCTGTTGCTTGACCAATCGAAATTGATAAAAATTTTGGTTTGAATCTGCCAGGCTCGATCGGTGCTGGATTGATGCTTGATTGATCGAATCTATTTTTTGATCGATCAAAGCTTAATTTCGACCGATCGAAATTCGGTCAGTGAGTGTTTTAAAAAGAGTTTGCTCACGTGTTCTTCATACTATTCAAACTTTTTCAAACACTCCTCTCACTATTTTTCTCGACCGATCCAATCTAGAGCAATTTTTGTCGTTTTCTTCCTCAAATCTTTCAAGGGTTCTTGTCTTCAAGCTCTAGTAAGTCCTTTTTACCCTTTCTTTTTCATTAAAATCACATGTTTCATGCATTTTCATTGAAATTTTCAAACCAATCATTTTTTTTTTTGGATTTGAGATCATTTCAGTTGTTTTTAATCAATCTTGTTCAATGGGTTTTTGTTGTTAGATGTTGTTAACATGATTCCCTTACATTAATTTGGTTAATTTGTTGTTTTAAGAACAATTGAAATTTCTAGGGCTTGAAATTTTGTGAAATTGGGGATTTTATTCAATTGGGCTAAAATTGTCTTGTGTTATTGATTGATTATATCATTATATGATGTTTTCTAACTAGTGTAATGATAAATTGATCAATTTGGTTTAATTTTTGGAATTGGGTTTTTCAAAATTTGGGGTTTTTAAACTAAAACTCTGTGTTCAAGTCAATTGATGGTCTATAAATTAAAATTGAACATATTTCAATGCATTAGAGCATGCATCATATGGGCATTCATTACATGCATCATATAGATTGTTATTTTCTGATATTTTTTATGTTCTAACCTTCTCTAATGCAATATGCCCTTGGTTTTCTTTCTTTGTTTTGTATCTTTCTTTTCCAACCTTTAGCATCATGGTTAGGAAGACTAGAGCTAAGAAAACCACCACCCCTTCTATCCCTGTTTTTGAGAGTGATAGGTTTAGAACCGAGAAAAACCAAGAAACCTATAAGAAGCTTAACATTTTTAGGTCGGTTTGGGCTGAGCGTAAGGTCATACTAGATGAGTTAGATTCAGAGATACATAGGGACTTTGAGCGTAGGGGTTGGTTACCACTCTTAGAGGTTAAGCATCCTCCTCCGGCTGCCTTGATTAGAGAGTTCTATTTGATTAGAGAGTTCTATTTGAACCTCTCTGTCCACTCCGATGATTCCAACACTCAATATGTGAGGAGTTGGATAAGGGGTGAAGAGTATGTCATTACTCTTGTTGTAGTGGCCACTGCTCTTGGTGTACCTTTGGTATGTATTTTTGTATTTTTGAGAGATGTGTATTTTTGTATGCTCTTGCTACTGATGCTCTTATGAGTTTTCCTACTCTTTTCATTCGATCTCTTGTTGAGGTTCAAAGGAGTAGTGCAAAATCTCATGGTCTTTTCTTTCCAGTTTTTATCCATAGGATTCTGTTAGATTTAGGTTTAGAGTACTTCCCCGCATTTGAGCCCATTCATATCATAGCTCCTATAGGTGCCACCTTTCTTAGGCAGAGAGCAGCTCAGTTGAAAGCTAGCTCTAAGTGCCCTAAAGTCGAGTCTTCTACAAGTGCTGCACCTATGCCTCCTTTTAGTGACCCTACTGCTGAGGAGTTTGTTGACCCTATAGCTACTATTGATCCTCCTGCTTCTTCATCGAGTGACTCATCCTTGCGGAGCATGTTGGATACTATCATGACCATTCAGGCGGCGCATTGTCAGCTTCTCTTGGATGTGCTCACTGAGCTTCAGGCCTTACGAGCAGATTTGGTGAGTGCTAGAGGTTCTACTCCACAGCCTCCACCTTTTGGTGATGAGTCATGATTGCCCTTTGGCAATTCGTCACAAAAAGGGGGAGTACTTATGCATCTAGATAGGGGGAGTTTTGTTTTGGTGTACATAGATTGTACCTAGGAGCTTCTTTGATGTATTTCATTTTTTTTGGCTTTATGATGTATTTATCTTTTATGGGTTGTATATGTTAGGGGGAGACACTATGTTTCTTGTTTCTTTTATTGTTTCTTGTTTCACATATGATACATTGTTTATTGATTTATATTATGATGTTATTCATGGTATATGTCTTATTTTATGTTTTGTGAAATCAAGAATTTATTTTGTTTTACTTGTATTTTCCACACATGCGTTTATGTGTTTTTTGAGTGTTTCAGGAATTTACAGGTTAATTCAGTGGTGGCTGCTGTCTATACTAGCAACTAATAGACAGTAGTTAGGTTGAATTGTATTTAGGGCTGTTTAATTTAAATGGGCTGTTTTTTTAACTTTGAACATTTCATTTATGTGATGTGTTTTGTCATGGATTGCCAAATGGAGAGTTTGTTAGGTTCTAAGACTTTAGGAACTAAATGTATTAGAACTTCAATTTGTAATGTGTTGGTAAACCATGATCAAAACATAGAGTCTAGGTTTAGACTGCTCAAAGTGGGCTTATTTGTAAAATTGGAATCGAATGATTGTAAAATTTATTAGCCTAAATTTGCAAGGCTCGGTCGATCGAAAATTAGACTCGATTAATCGAATCTCGGGCAAATTTATTTTTCTGCAGAATTTCCAATTCAGCCCAAGCCTGTTTGACATGTAGGGTTTTTTGTTTTACTCCAAGTATAAAAGGAAAAACCTTAGCTACGTTTTAGAAGTCTTTGATGTACTGTGTGTTGAATCTCTTGTGAGATCTAGAGGTTTTTACCTTCATACATACTTAGGGTTATCAAAATCATGATTCATGTCAAGAACTTGGTGATCGCTTCAGTTGCTGCATAAAGAACTTAAAGAAGATCTGAAACTTTTGAGTGGAGTCTCAAAGTCACAAGTAGGAGAACTTGTGGTTGCAGTGGATCAAAGAAAGAAGTAGTCTGTGAACTCGGAGCTGTCACGTGGTCATGGTAGTAAGTTTTCTACTCGAGGTAACAATAGGATGTGTTAGGACATATGTGGTTCACTTGTTAAGGACATATGTGGTTCACTTGTTAAGAACATATGTCATTATTTTATGTAATTGGCTAATCCTTTGACAAAACGCACTTTACTTGTAATTAGGTAGTTTTAAGTGTTTTTAATACTTTAAGAAACTGTGCTTCAAGATCAAGTGTTGAAGTCATCAAGTCTGTCCAAGAAACAAGCTGAAGAAGTGCAAGTTCATTAAAACTCGACAGCTAGCATGTGTCGAGCTTTAGAAAGCTGCTCAAACTTGTGTGCTCGACACCTCCTATCTGTCGAGGTTTAAGAAAAACAGATTTTTCTGTTCTGTTTTCTTGGGATCCGTGTTTATTTGTTTGGGCCTTCTTTTCTCCTAACCTTAGACATATAAAAGGATTGTTTTAAGGGCCGTCAAAAAGTACACAAGTTGCACAAACATTGAGCAAAATCTGTTCAAGCAATTTGTGACCGGATACAAAGTTTTGCCCTAGTTCATCTCTTCTGAAAAAGTTGTTGTGTATGTGCACCTTTGGGTTTTGTGACCAAGCATCTTCTTGATCTTCATCGTGGATGAACTGAAGAACTTTGCAGCCAACAACTCTTTCTAGTTGGTGATTGAAGTCGCATACTAGGATTCGTGCATTGGTTAGTCATGTACTTGGGAGCCGTGCATCAAAAGGGGAAATTGTCACTACAGAACAAGTTCAATTGGGTATTAGGGGTAAGGATTCAACTGTAGGTTGGTATAAGGTACTGGGATTCCTTGTAACCGCTTGTTGTGATAATAGTGGAATTTCGGGAGTGGTGAC
Source organism: Quercus aquifolioides (assembly GCA_019022515.1). Taxonomy (NCBI): domain Eukaryota; kingdom Viridiplantae; phylum Streptophyta; class Magnoliopsida; order Fagales; family Fagaceae; genus Quercus; species Quercus aquifolioides. The sequence continues at coordinate 33,483,629 of CM032336.1, forward strand.
CTGAAAATCACCCGATGGGGTTTTTGCCGTTAGGTTTTCCCCATTCGTAAACAAATCACTGTGTTATTTATTTTCCATTGCATAATTAGTTTATTGGTGATTTGTTTGTGCTACCCCGCGTTTGCATGTTAATTAACTTAATTAATTCACTTGACTAAATTAATTGGTTAATTTATCATAAGGGGTCAATTCATTTTTGAAAGCTCGAAAATGTGTTGAAAAACACAAGAGCTGTTTAGACCCCCGATTAAAATTACGGCTCGATAGTTTTTACACAACTTTAATACAAAGTGCGGAATAGTGTAAAAGCGAGCAGATGAACAAATAAACTACCCTAATCCATAAACTAAACAACACAGCAGTATAATGGAATATAAAAGATTAGGGAAGAGAGATGCAAACACAGAAAAAACACCAAGACGTGTTTTCGAAGAGGAAACCGAAGAACTCGGCGAAAAACCTCTCCGCCGCCCTCCAAGCGGAAATCGATCCACTAGACAATCAGTTGAGATACATGAGTAAGCAAGAGACCCTCCAAGCCTAATCTACCCGATGTACCTAAGCCCTCCAAGCTCCTACTCCAACAAGGCTTCTCGGAACCGTGTCTTGTCTAGCACCCCGGATCCCGCAACAAGCTCCATGTTGCATCTGCCATCCTTGGCTTCTTCCAATGCTTCCCAGTAGCACCAAAACGTCACTCAACACTCTCAAAAGGTGTGGTAAGTGTTTGGGCTATCAACCTCTCAATGGTGTGGAAATGGAGAGGGAAGGGTTGAGGAGATACCATAAGCAAGTGTATAGAGAAAGGTGGGGATGACAATCTCTAATTGCAAATGTGTTTGGCTAGGGTTTTCTCTCTAAAGCATTCCTCAACATTTGTGGGTAATGGGGGTTTATATAGGATAGGTGCAAAATGTGTGAGTCAGTCAGTACAGGCTGGCAGAACAGCATGTCTCGCGAGAAGGCCTTACCTGCGAGATACTTGCGAGAGACAGCTGTCTCCATCTGTCCTGACTCTTCGCATTCCAGCATGTGCAAGGCACATGCTTCACTTCGCGGGAAGCTTAGTCGTGACATACCCGCGAGATTCCATCAGCTTCCAATTTGCTTGAGTCTTCACACACTCTCTATCACACACCCCTTACATCAATTCCCACAACAAATACAGGGTATAAACAATTGATAGTAATTACAATCAAATTTGGCACGGAATAAAAGCCAACAAAACACATAGTTGTAAATCACAACTTTACAATCTCCCCCTTTGGCTATTCCGTGACAAAACCCTAAAACAGACTCTAGACTTAAACGTGAGTTTGGGAACACAGGCAAAACTCACTCACACTTAATTCTAGATTCTGATAAGCTCTTGAAACATATGAACAAGTAACTCCTGAAACACAACAACAAAATATTATCATTGTATGCAGAAAACTTGAAAAACATATGGAGCATTAAAAGCATGATCAAGCAAGATGAAATAGAAAACACTAGATCATGGCAAGATCAAACAAGTAATCACTATACAGAAGTAATTACTATGCTCATTCACACAAGGAATGAACATCCGGATATGCAAGATGATAAGCTCATATGAAGAGTACCATTTGCAAATCCAACACTCAACCAATGCAAAATACTTGAAGTATTTGTATCTAGGAACAATCCTACATGGGCACAAGAGTGTTCATCACTCAACCAATGCATAGAACGTATATGCATCTAGGAACAATCCTACTAGGGCACAAGAGTGATGTAGTGAAGTAAATGTATGACATTAAACTTCAATAGCACAAGCATAAAGGCTGCATAAGCAAAGTATTGCAAATACATGGCACAAACCATAAAAGCCTACAAAACATGCAATGAAACAAAACAACCCTTAAAGCTTACAAAAGCAACATGGGTACATGCAAAGTATGCTACAAAGCATAGAGAATATCACAACAAATATCTGAAATAATACTTAAATAAAGCATAGTATCAAAGCTTTAAACACAAAGCAAGTAAAACAGTTATAAACACTAAAAATACTGAATAAAAAACCGTTTTTAAAACCAATAACCAATGCTACTGTGTATCTAGGCTATACTCCCCCTAACACTGTGCAAGCTCTTCTCTAGCTCCTCCTTAGAATTTTCTCCCCCTTTTTGACCGGAATGGCCAAAGGGCTAGAACTGGTCGGACTCGGAGTCTGATCCGTGAGTGGAGGACAAGTCCTGAACCTGTGATGCTAATGCGGTGATCTGTCCCTGAAGGTACGCGAACTGATCTGCTGTATGCTGCACATGGGAGTCAAGCACTGTCGACATCTGGTCCATCTTAGCAAGCAACTGATCAAGTTTGCTTAAGCCTAATGGTTGAGCAGAAGATGATGGCTGTGCAGATGGCTCTGGAGCCGAGGTGAACCTGTCAATCTCTTCCTCTGTATCTTCAGCTTCCTCCTGCTGAACCCGTCGTGGTGGTGGTATGGTATGCACACCAGTCTTGGAGCCTCTAATGTGTGCAGTGCTCCTAGTCAGTGTGTGACCACCAATGGGGTAATCCCTCGAAACAGCTGTGAGACCACTGGGTAGCTTGAGCTTTGTCTTGGCAATCAATCCCATGATCAAAGAGGGGAATGGCATCACAGTTCGGGAATTCTGCTTTGTGATGCTTTTCTTCAAGACATGCATGATATGACCACAAATGTCAATCTCCTTATGTGTATAGAGATCATACAGGAATCTTGTTCTCGGAGCAGATAGAGTGGTGAGATTGGTGACTGGATACAGATTGTGAATCATCACATAGCTTAATGTCCTCATTTCTGGAGAGAACTTGAGAGTGTCCATGGATGATTTCTTTGATACACCACCAAGGACTTTGATCATATCATCAATCTTACCCAATCTGTCCTCATAAGCAACTGTGATTTGTTGAGATGGAGGACGAGTCTCCAAAAAGTCTTGGATGCTCTCTCTAGTAATCTGAAACTCCTTGTGTCTCACCCAGCCATCAATACGATCTCCGTCGACAATGGCATTAGAGAAGAACTCCTTGATAATCTCTGAATATACCACTCCAGTCGGGTTGAGCAGCTTGGTCCACGTTCTATCCTTGAATACTTCAGGGATGCAAGTGCCCTCAAGAGTCTCTAACTGGACTACCCGTTCCATGATGATCGTCTTGTCCTTGTAACAGTCATTGTACTTCATATCAGCCTCTATAGACCGGAAATGTTCAGAATCAGTTCGGGCTCTCTTTGAAGTCGATTTCTTCCTAGCTGCATGCTTTGTGGGAGACATCTGCACAATTTCACAAAGCAAAGAAGGAACAACAATGCACAAACACAAACCAGAAGACAAACTTCATTAGATTCAAGTTAGTGCTAAATCAGACATAGACTAACTGAAAAACAGAGCAGGATAAACACTAAACATCATGCTAAAAGACTCCAACTTATAAGGCATAACTACAATGCAACAAATTAAGAAATATTGCAAGAGTGTGTGTCTGTGTGCATGTGCTGATGAGTGTGTGCGGCATGAGATGCATGAGGGTGCCTAAGTGTGCTTAGTTGTGTGCCAAAAATGTGCAACATGAACAAAGTGATTGAAACACAAAATCAATGACCAAACCAAGTAAAATAAGGTCAAATAAGTGAGAGTCCATGGATTGAAATCACTTGATTTCAAAATAGCACAAAAATGTCACTCGGACATTTTGACAAACACTTAGTGTGCGCAAATGCAAAAACTACATGAATAATGCATGAACATGTGAAAATCTACCCTCAATACAAGATAAAATGCCACAAGGGGCCAACACAAGAGCAGAAACAACTAATGGAACACAGCCCAATCAAAATAAATGAGAAAACTTCACCCAATTTTGAAAACCAACCCAAGGATTCGAAAATCCCCAATTATCAAAACCCTAACAAAAATTCTGCAAAAACTAAGTAAAACTTGAAAAGAAGAGGTTAAGAAACATACCTTGAAGAAGAAAATGCAGAAAAAATGCTTGGATTGAAGGGAAATGAATGAAATAGTGATTTTGGGTTGAAAAACTTTGAGAGAGGTTGAGCGAGGGAAGTTTGATAGTTTTGAAAAACTGTCACATCAGCTATATAAAAACTGAAAACACGCGTTTTTCGCGGGTTAGAGAGTAGCGACATAGTCGCGAGACAGTCGCGAGAAAGGCCACTGAAGCACAAATTTTTTCGCGAGAAGCATTAGGTCGCGAAACAGTCGCGATACAGTCGCGGTAACTTCTGTCTGAAATTGGAAAAATCCAATTTTAGCCAAACAGCATTTCGCGAGTAGCTTTTGGACGCGAGACAGTCGCGATACAGTCGCGAAAGTTTCTGTGTGACATGTTAAAAGAAAATTTTCCCTCAACCCATTTTCGCGGGAAGCTTTAAGTCGCGAGCTTCTCGCGAAACTACCCCTGGACCAGTTTTTGAAGACACACAAAAACATGCTTTTTAATGAAAAACAAATGACAAGAAAGTATAAAATCACTTTCAAAAACAAATAAAACACTCAAAAATCTTTTTGGGTTTGATCAACAAAGATTGAGCATGTGAAAACACATTTAATCAAGTACAATCACACAAATGAATAAGGCATTCATTGAACATAGACTTGTGTGTTGTGTGTGGATATCAAAAATGAGATAGTCCTTAGTCCAATGTGAAGCTTCAATGATCAATTCAATCAAGGCATACACAACTAGCACTAGATTATGTGACCTATCTCAATTATAGAAACATGCATATATGACCTCCCACACGTACTTGATAACAATTCATTGAAGCTTTTCATTTGGCTCCATATTTAACATATCATTTGCAACTTTTGAGCAAAGAGAATCTCATTTAGAGAAAGATGCCTGAAATTTTTGATATTTCAATTGATGAGTTAGCCTTTGGCTTGTTGGGCATCATACATTTTATTTTGGTCGCTTTCCCTTTTTCCTAGTCGAATACTAGTTTGTGCGACAGGCTTTTGCAGCTCTATATCTCTTTTCATTTGGAGATTTACAATTAGAGAGCTCTTTTAAGCAAAAAAAAATAAAAGTGGGAAGATATATAGGCATGAGTCTATGCATGTCTCAAGATCAACAAAACCATTCACTAATCATTCATGACAAGGTTGAAGATCTATTTACAACAGTCACATAGATTTCAGAATTTCTTCCACAATGATATGAGTGCATGAGAGACAAGCTAAGCTCGTTAAATGCACAAAGCCATAAGTACAAAGGTACAAGGCAAAACATGCATTGAGACAAAAACTCAACAAAGTGATCAAACTTTTTGGATTTTCTATTTTTTATGCGTTTTTGAATTTTTGAACACACCCAAAACAGAACAGGAAAATAAAGATTAACAAAGACAACCGGTACAAATCAACCGGACAAAATAACAATATTAAAAATAGAGCAATGCATGAAAAAGATGCAACAGCAAATGTCCCTAAACATTGAAAGAATTTATGCGTGGACATGTTATAATGCTTATGCATGAGTACCCCTTTTCACCCACACGTCACGTGCGTTTGGGGTGATATCCTTAACGGATTGGGTACGAGAATTTGGACTATCAAACCTTCTGGTGAAACTCTCCAAGCAGGTGGTGAAGGCACCAATCATTTTCATCACGTCCATCATGCCAGGATCACGATTCTGACTTCTCGGTTGTTCACCACCCCAAGACCTCATGTCATTTCTCCTTCCTCGTGACCGAGGTGCGCTTGAATTGTTGTCTGATCTCAGCTTTTGACAGTTGGGTCTGGTATGTCCTTGCATTCCGCAGTAATGATAGACATAGTCCGTTCTAGGACTCCGTTGTGATCTTGGGAGAGATCTTCCTCTGGTTTCATGTCTACCCATGGAGTGATTTCGGGGCTTATTCACCATCCGTTGCTCACTCACATTCTTCTTCTCAGCCTTAACATTCTCAGGGATGGTTTCTTCTACAATAGGCACTACGGCCTTCACAAACTTCACTTCTTTGGTAGCTTTGGCTGATGAGCTGCTTCCTCCGGTGTATCCCAACCCGGACTTGTCTGAAGAAGGTTTTTGAGATGAGATAACATCATCTAACTTCTGGGAGGAGACTCTCTCTATCTTGGCATGAGCTTGCACTACCTCTTGCTCAAGAAACCTCACCTTCGTGTAGGCTTCAGACAACTCGCCATTTAGTGTCTCAATCTCACACTTAGCCTCTTTATATCTGACCATGAGACTTCGGTAATCTTCCTCAGCCTTCTTCATTTTCCTTACAGCTGCCTTGGCTATTCTGGTATACTCTCCAGACTTCTTAAGAAGTAAAGAGTAATTTTCTTGAAGATTAGCTGTATTCTCTTCTTCTTCTTCAGCATCTGATTCTTCCACATTCCCAATAGACTCTGAATCGGAATGCTCACCAAGCTCCTTCACAAGAGCACCCAAATCATCCGATGACTCCACATGAGCAATGGTCATGAATGCGGAGTAATTTCCCTCTCCGTCACAGCTCTCTTCCGAGTCAGAATCAGAGGAGTCTGAATCACTGAGTGTCGTGGCATAAGCTTTGCCTTTTCCTCTCAGAAAATTTGGACACTCCTTCTTTAGATGTCCATGGCCATTGCACTCATAGCATATAATTTCTGAAGAAGGTTGAAACTCCCTCCCTTCTTTTCTTGTAAACTCTTTCCTATCACCTCTTGAAGATGAAAATTTTCCTTTGTTGAATGGTTTCCCACTGTTCTTCATCTTCAGAAATTTGCGGAAATTTTTCGCAAGAAATGCTACTTCCTTCTCCACCCCATCTTCTTCGGAGGAATCACCCATCCTTTCGGTGATGGTTTTAAGAGCAAGTGATTTACTCATCTTATGGGAAGGCAGTCCCATCTAATATGTTTGGAGAGACCCAACTAATTCTTGAATTTTAATCTCATCCAAATCCTTGCTTTCCTCTATGGCTGTAACTTTTGCTCTAAAACTTTCAGGCAAGGACCTCAATACTTTTCTCACCACCTTAGCATCTTCAATCTTCTCCCCAAGATTGAGTTTAGCAATAACAATTTCATTGAGCTTCCCATAGAATGAATCAAACGGTTCATCATCACCCATCTTGAGCTCTTCAAATTTGGTGGTAAGCATCTGAAGCTTTGTGTCCTTAACTTTCTTTGTACCCTCATAAGTGGTCTCCAAAATCTCCCAAGCTTCTTTGGCTACTGTCATGTGAGAGATCCTGTGGAATTCATTAGGAGACACAGCACAAAATATAGCATTTAAAGCTTTACTATTAGCATTGGCTGCTGCAAGAGCCGCCTTATCCCAATTAGCCTTAGGAGCTTCCGGCTTAGTCCAGCCGAGCTCTACCGCATCCCAAACGGTATCTTCTATAGAGCATAGAAATGCTCTCATTCTGACTTTCCAGAATGCGTAATTGTTCCCATCAAAAAATGGTGGAACATTGAGCGATTGAGACCGGTCCATCTCAAATAGGGTCAAGGATCACACTAAGGTATTTAAACCAAGCAAGTGTACCCGCTCTGATACCAATTGAAAGCTCGAAAATGTGTTGAAAAACACAAGAGCTGTTTAGACCCCCGATTAAAATTACGGCTCGATAGTTTTTACACAACTTTAATACAAAGTGCGGAATAGTGTAAAAGCGAGCGGATGAACAAATAAACTACCCTAATCCATAAACTAAACAACACAGTAGTATAATGGAATATAAAAGATTAGGGAAGAGAGATGCAAACACAGAAAAAACACCAAGACGTGTTTTCGAAGAGGAAACCGAAGAACTCGGCGAAAAACCTCTCCGCCGCCCTCCAAGCGGAAATCGATCCACTAGACAATCAGTTGGGATACATGAGTAAGCAAGAGACCCTCCAAGCCTAATCTACCCGATGTACCTAAGCCCTCCAAGCTCCTACTCCAACAAGGCTTCTCGGAACCGTGTCTTGTCTAGCACCCCGGATCCCGCAACAAGCTCCATGTTGCATCTGCCATCCTTGGCTTCTTCCAATGCTTCCCAGCAGCACCAAAACGTCACTCAACACTCTCAAAAGGTGTGGTAAGTGTTTGGGCTATCAACCTCTTAATGGTGTGGAAATGGAGAGGGAAGGGTTGAGGAGATACCACAAGCAAGTGTATAGAGAAAGGTGGGGATGACAATCTCTAATTGCAAATGTGTTTGGCTAGGGTTTTCTCTCTAAAGCATTCCTCAACATTTGTGGGTAATGGGGGTTTATATAGGATAGGTGCAAAATGTGTGAGTCAGTTAGTACAGGCTGGCAGAACAGCATGTCTCGCGGGTGTCTCGCGGGAAGGCCTTACCCGCGAGATACTCGCGAGAGACAGCTGTCTCCATCTGTCCTGACTCTTCGCATTCCAGCATGTGCAAGGCACATGCTTCACTTCGCGGGAAGCTTAGTCGCGACATACCCGCGAGATTCCATCAGCTTCCAATTTGCTTGAGTCTTCACACACTCTCTATCACACACCCCTTACATCAATTCCCACAACAAATACAGGGTATAAACAATTGATAGTAATTACAATCAAATTTGGCACGGAATAAAAGCCAACAAAACAAATAGTTGTAAATCACAACTTTACAATTTTTGGCCTATCAAGTGGTATCAGAGCAGGCACACTCTGATTAGGTTTAATCTTTGCTGTGTTTGATCCATTGACCCCTGTTTTTCATGGATAGAGGACAGTCATTAATTATACCTCCTTTATTTGATGGCACTAACTATGCATACTAGAAAGTACGCATGAGAGCTTTCTTGCAGTCTTTAGATGAGAAGGTGTGGCAAGCTGTAAAGATTGGCTGGACCAAGCCAAAGGAAGTGCCGGCCGATTGGAATGAAGCCAAGATCAAGGCGGCAAACTTCAATAGCAGAGCGTTGAATGCCTTATTCAGCGCAGTCACCAATGAGGAGTTTAAGAAGATATCCTCGACTGAAACTGCTAAGGAAGCATGGACCATCCTCCAGACAACCTATGAAGGTACAAAGGCTGTCAAAGATTCAAAACTTCAGAGGCTTACTACAAGCTTTGAAGAGATAAAAATGGAGGAGGATGAGTTGGTCGATGAGTTCTATGCCAAGCTCAAGGACATAGTGAACTCAGCCTTCAATCTTGGGGAAACCATTCCTGAACCCAAGATTGTGAGGAAAGTGCTCAGATCTCTACCCGAGAGATTCCATGCCAAGATTACGACGATAGAGGAATCAAAGGATATTGACAAGATACCTTTGACAGAGCTGGTTGGTAATCTGCAGACCTACGAGCTAGGTTTATCAAGGATTGGCAAGTTGGGTAAGGGCAAGAGCATGGCATTAAAGGCAAAGAACAGTGACACAGATGAGTCTTCCGATGATGAAGATTCCAAGATGAAGTCCTACATTACTAGGCAGTTCAAGAAGTTTATGAAGAATGCCAATGGGAGGAGCTTCGACAAGGACCGTAGGCAATCTAGTTCTTCTCAGTTCAAGAGCCAAGACAAAGGGAAGAAGGATGCAAAGGATGGCAGTCAGTACACTATTCCCGCAGGACCTAAGTGCTTTGGGTGTCATGGCTTCGGTCACATGAAGTAAGAGTGTCCCACATATCTCAAGAGCATTGGAAAGAGTAAGGCACTTGCTGCAACTTTGAGTGACACTAAGCCTAAGGATGATTCTGACAATGAGGATGATGGAATCTTGAATGCCTTCACTGCCACAATCAATCCTACTGAAGGGATTGTTGAAGACGTAGATGAAGAAGAAGAGTTAGTGGATTCTAAGTGTGAGAGGATGGATGATCAAGATGATATCCATACAGCCTATGAAAAACTGTACAAGCTTTCTGAAAAGCATGAGAAACTGTATAGGTTGGCCACCAAGAAACTCAGTGATGTGGAACTTGATCGTGAAGAGCTGTTCACAAAGTTTGATGAGGCTAATCAGACTATTGGAGCACTGAGGTTTGAGAACAATTTCTTGGCTGAGAAGACCAAGAAGCTTGAAGCGGAACTGTTTAAAGTCAGAGCTTAATTGGAGAGGACTTCAAGTGCAAAGCTTGATGAGATGCTCAGCATTTAGAAATCTGCTTCGGATCGAACAGGTTTAAGGTATGGTCTTTCTTCCTCTAATATTGCTTCTACTAGTGCTATTGTTTTTGTTCCTTATGCTAATAATGTTGAAATTGAGAACGATGATGTAAAACTGAATTAGCTAGTGAGAACTTAGACAAGGGTAAATCTATCCTAGGAGCACCCCTTAAGTAGGATAAGAAAGATGTTAAGAACCTTAGGGTTAAGAAGGCTAAGAAGGCTAACTCTCAAAAGACTAAACAGAAGAAGTAGCATCTCTGTCATCATTGTGGAGCTGCCGGTCATACTTGACCAAATTGCTATAAGTGGTTAGCCACTCAACAGAGCAACGACATGATAGCATCAGGAAGCCAGAATTAGCTTCAATCCTCTCTTGTTCCTCTTGGAGATCTTCTCAAAGCCCTCATGTTCCTTTTGAACTTGAACGGTTTCAATTCTTCCCCCTCACCGCCAGTTCAAGAGTTTAATCAAAGGAAAGGTTCTTCCAAGGTGTGGAAGAAAAAGGACTCTTAAGTGATTCTATCACTTTCTTCTATCTTCTTGTTTTTGTTTGTTGCATTACTTGTGTATTTTGCTTTTATTTTGAGTCAGTCTAGTTTTATGCTTTGCTTTGTTTAACATGTTTTTGTTTGTTTGTTTTTGGTTTTGCTTATTTTTGTTTTTCATATAAAAATAAAAATAAAAATTGAAAAAATCAGAAATACAAAAACAGTGTGTGTTTTGTGTACATTGGTACTTGTGTACCTTGGATGGCCATTGAAACAAAATTTTCTAAACTTTGTATCTCTTGTAACTTAGATGAGCATCTCCATGCACAACTAAGCAAGTGAGCTTTGTGGCTCTTGTTTGTGATGAGTAAGATTAAGTAATCTCTTGTATTTAACACTCGTATTACTCTTTTTGACGGGAATGACTAGAAAATCCTAAGAGAAAGGCATAAATAACCATCTCACCACTGTTGCCTGCCAATCATAATATGACACTTGTATGCTTCGGCATAGCAAAAGTGCAGTGTCAATGACATTTGTGTGCTTCGGCATAGCAAAATTGGAATGTCAAATATCAATGGGTATTTCTTTTCTCTCTCTCTTATATGCCCATGCATGATATGCTTAAAAAGAAAAATATGCAAAGAAAATAAAAAGCAAAAAAAAAAAAAAAAAAATGCTTTTAAATATGATTGCAAGCGTGTATTCTAGGAGATATGGGAGTTATAGGATGTACCTCGAAGGTGATAGTCCCCATCAAACAGTTATGATTGTGTGTGAGTTAAAGTGATTTTCTCATATCTCAAATCGTCATTACATGTATACATTTATGCAATCTTGCGATGTTTTTCACACACAACATGTAATATTCTTTGCTACTCTTGATACATGTGCAGGTACAATGTGATTTGGCCATCACAAGGTTTTACATGTGTTTATGCATGCTCACTAAACTATCTTGACTTGTTTTTGAAATATAAAATTGGTTAGACTTGTTTAGTGTGTGTGTGTGTTTTGGGATCTATATGCTTAACATTTTTCTTGTTGAGAGATGATTTTAAGAGCTTAATATGTTGATTGGATCATTGGTTGAGTTGCATGTTTGATTGCATTCATGTCTGTGTTTTTCTCCTCTCAAAAAACAGGTTTTAAAAGCTAGCTCGACACCGTCTCGACGCCTCCTCGATACCTAGCTATCTGTCGAACTTCTCAAGCTTTTTCTTATCGCAATCTTGACACCTCCTCGACACCTGGTGGATCAATTGAGAAAGTTTCTGCCTCCTCGATAGCTTTTCGACACCTGGTGGATCGATCGAGCTTCTGTCCTTGATTTGGTGCTTTATTCCTCGATACCTCCTCGATACCTGCATCTGTCAACGACCATTTTCTCGACACCTCCCTCGACAGATGGCCCGACACCTCTCGACACCTTATCTGTCGAGATTTACTGAGGATTCTATTTAAGCTCCTCGTGCGATCCGGAACTCATTTTTCCTCGATCTCTCTCTCGATAGCTCTCTCTTTTCTCTCCCAAACAATCTCATCTCACTCCAATCTTGATCCTCAAGGTATCTTCAAGCTTTTTCAAGGTTTTCTTCACTTGGTAAGCTTCTATTCTCTCATTCTTCATGCATTTCATGTTTTGAAACCTAGATTTTGGGGTTTTTAAAAACTTTTGGGGTTTTTCAAAATTGATGAGTGTTTGTTGAAATTTTGGGATGGGTTTTCACTTATATGAGTTTAAAATCTCATGCATTGCATCATATTAGCATTATAACAGTATTTTCATGCATTTAGATGCGTGCAATATGTTTGTGTGCTGGTAGGATTGGATTGGGCTGAGCACATGATGAAATTTCTTTTGCATGTCACAAGTTCATGCATTCCCCATGCATACGTACTCTCTTTTCAATATATCTTGATATATTTGAACTGTTTGGAGCTTTTCTGATTGTTTGTCTCTTTCTCTCCCTTTCTTTCTTTCTATTTACGTTAGTCGTGTCTATGGCACCTAAGCGTAAATCTGCTCCGTCTTGGAACCCTCTTTGTTCCGGGGCATCATCTTCATCTGATCCTACTCCTTCTAACATTCAGTTCCATGATGAGGATGCCCGAAAGGCTTTCTCGGAGAACTTTTCTAGATGAGGTGTTCATTCGGAACGCCAAGTCATTTTGGCAGACTTCGCCGACACTGACCTTCCCACTATCATTCACAATCGGGGATGGGAGTCACTGTGTGACGTCCCGGTCACCTGTCCTCTCGTGCTTATCTAGGAGTTTTACTCCAACATGCACGAGATTGATTGATCAGTACCTCTTTTCTTCATTCGCATTCGAGGTACGTGCATCCCTATCACACTGCAACTTGTTGCAGATGTGCTTCGGGTTCCTAGGATAGAGTTTCCTGACTATCCTCGTTATGAGCATCTGAGGACTGTGTCCAAGGATAAGCTCATGTTTGCCTTCTGTGAGCGCCCTACTGAGTGGGGTGAGCGTTAGTTTACACTATGTTGGCCGTTCGTACTCCATCCTCTCTCTCACTACAACTCCATTACAGAGCCTCGTGCTCGATTTTTGTTGTCCCTTCTTGAGCATCTTACTATTGACTTCTCTTCACATTTTATTCTTTCCATTATAGATGTTTATCAGGATTCGGCGTCCCGTGATAAGCTCATCTTTCATTTCGCTATCACGAGAATTTTACGCCATTTTTCCGTCCCTTTTCTAGTGTCCGACCACTTCACACACATTTGTGCCATAGACGCCGCTACCGTAAAACGTAGTGAGGTACAGTTTCAGTCGTGACAGGAGTCAGTAGCACCTCCCTCCCGTTCGGCTCTTTCATCTCGCTCTGCTTCATCTACATCTGCTCCCTCTTCTTCCATGGGCGATGTGTCACTTGGAGACATCATGGCGCAGCTGCAGTGCATGGATGCTCGCCTTGATACACTCTATACTGAGTTGTATCAAATGAATGCTCATGTTGGTCGTATTGCACGATGACAGGCGGCTATGGGTGGCTATGCTTCTGAGGCTTCTCCTCCATCCACCAACTCCTTCAGTGGCTTCTGATTCTGATGCTGAGGATGATGATGGCGATGACGATGATGCTTCGGATGATGATGATGGATATGCTAGCTCTATTGATGAGATGTCTACTTAACACTCTTACCCTGTCACTCGTGATAAAAAGGGGGAGTAGTTTTGGGATATAAAAGTAGTCATTCTTAGGGGGAGAATTAGTATAGGACATTTTTTGTTAGGGGGAGTGTTGTTGATATGAGGGATGTAGTGAGGATATGATGTATCTTTTCTTTTCTTTCTTTTATAGATACATTGTTCTTGTACATTGGGACTTGTGACCATTTTTACACATACATTGTACTTATCTTCTTTATATGTGGATGTATGTTTTTCTTTCACCTAACCCTTTCATGTGTTGTTTCTTTTCTCTCTTTATACACATGCTTCTTATACTTGTATGCAATCTATTATTTCTGTTTCAAACAAAGATGTCTTGATGAGTTTTGTTTAATGTGTTTCAAAAATACAGGTTGTCAAAGTCTACTTGCCATAAACTCTCTACTTGCCAACATAATAGATTTTATTATATTCAACAAGTGAATATGAGTTGAGTGATTTATGACTTCTCTCATATGTTCATTTGTTTGTTGTGGTTTTGTCACGGATTGCCAAAGGGGGAGATTGTTAGGACATATGTGGTTCACTTGTTAAGAACATATGTCATTATTTTATGTAATTGGCTAATCCTTTAATAAAACGCACTTTACTTGTAATTGGATAGTTCTAGGTGTTTTTAATACTTCAAGAAACTGTGTTTCAAGATCAAGTGTTGAAGTCATCAAGTCTGTCCAAGAAACAAGCTGAAGAAGTGCAAGTTCATTAAAGCTCGACAGCTAGCATGTGTCGAGGTTTAGAAAGCTACTCAAGCCCATGTGCTCGACACCTGCTTGCCACCTCCTATCTGTCGAGGTTTAAGAAAAATAGATTTTTTTTTTCTGTTTTCATGGGATCTGTGTTTATGTGTTTGGGCATTCTTTTCTCCTAACCCTAGACATATAAAAGGATTTTTTTAAGGGCCGTCAAAGAGTACACAAGTTGCACAAGTATTGAGCAAAGTTTGTTCAAGCAATTTGTGACCGGAGACAAAGTTTTGCCCTAGTTCATCTCTTCTGAAGAAGTTGCTGTGTATGTGCACCTTTGGGTTTTGTGACCAAGCATCTTCTTGATCTTCATCGTGGATGAACTGAAGAACTTTGCAGCCAACAACTCTTTCTAGTTGGTGATTGAAGTTGCGACTGGGATCCACACATTGGTTAGTCACGTACTTGGGGGCCGTGCATCAAAAGGGGAAATTGTCACTACAGAACAAGTCCAATTGAGTATTAGGGTAAGGGTTCAACTGTAGGTTGGTATAAGGTACTGGGATTCCTTTACTTGTAACTGCTTGTTGTGATAATAGTGGAATTTCGGGAGTGGTGACCTGAAAATCACCCAGTGGGGTTTTTCCCGTCAGGTTTTCCCATTCGTATACAAATCACCGTGTTATTTATTTTTCACTGCATAATTAGTTTATTGGTGATTTTTTTGTGCTACCACGCGTTTGCATGTTAATTAACTTAATTAATTCACTTGGCTAAATTAATTAGTTAATTTATCACAAGGGGTCAATTCGTTTTTGGCCTATCAGGATGTTAGTAGTCTAAGTTCTATTGTAAAAACTTCAATTTTTTCATAGTGGATCTGTTTTACCTTGAGGATAGCTAAGTTAAATCCTCCCTAGGTTTTTTACCAGTTTGGTTTTCCTGGGTTATCATATCGTGTGTTCTTCATATTTTCGCATTATTTACATGATATGATTTTATTGTGTTAATGTAGATCTGAATAATTTATCTAAGTAATCACTTGGCTAAATAACTAGGTTAATCAACTTGTGTTTTAAGGGGTCTAAAAACGTACAAAATTGCATGTTTGTAAAATATATAATTATTATTTATAATTTATTGATAATTTTTGTAGTGTTGGTTAATCTAAATTTTATAAGTTTATAAATAAAATCATTCTATTTAATTAATTAACTCAATTATAGTTTAATTATTAATTATTAACATATATATTTGCAGAGGGATAAAAAAAATTAGATGTAGTATTTACTATTTAATTGTGGGAAAACAATAAGTTCATCAAGTATCTCGTAAAAAAATTCTAACTTATTCGATAATAAAATAAACCAAGTATAAATATATAATTTAGCTTGGTGATACATTAAATATGTTAGATAAATCTATTTCTTTAAATCCAACTCATATACAAGGGAAACAATCACTTAGTTACAAAAAGAAAAAGGAATTAAGAAGAAGCGAATTTTAAGAGCATTTAAAGATTGTCAGCCAAAAAAAGAAAAAAAGAACATTTAAAGAAATTTCTCATACACAGCACAAATGACAAAACTTGTTTTGAACAGGGTTAGTAAAGTAGCCATTACCTTCAATTCTCCTTCTAACTTTCCATTAAATGTAGGGCTATAAATGAACTAAGCCATTCATAAATAGCTCGGGCTTAGTTTGATAAAAAGCTTGTTCATGTTTGTTTGTTTATAAACAAGCCAAGCTTACGCTTTATTTTTAGGCTTGTTTAATAACCGAGCCAAGCCTGAGTAATGAATATTGTTCATGAACAAGCTTGTGAACACCAAGGCTCGATACAAAAGTAACAAAATAAGTTGAGCCTAGGCTTATTTATGAGTTTGGTAATAAAATTGATATGAGCTTGACATATAAACTCATATCCTTTTGAGACTTTAATTAATTATAAGTTGAGACCACTCATCTAAACCAATTAGGCTAGATAATAAAGTTGATATAGGTTTGATAATATACTTATGTTGGATCTCAACCTCAAAAACATGATATTGAGCTTGATATAGAGCTCGAGCTCGAGCTTGGCTTGACTAATGAAACTGTACATTTTCAGACCCCTTAAAACACAAGTTGTTTAACCTAGTTATTTAGCTAAGTGATTACTTAGATAAATTATTCAAATCTAGGTTATAACTAAACAATCGTATCATGTAAAGTAGTGTGGAAATATAAAGAACACACGATATGATAACCTAGGAAAACCAAACCGGTAAAAAACTTGGGGAGGATTTAACCTAGCTATCCTCAAGGTAAAATAGATCCACTATGAAAGAATTGAAGTTTGTACAATAAGACTTAGACCACTAACATCATATTGCTACATTGTGTAGAAAACTTACTACCACAACCACGTGATAGCTTCGAATCCATAGACTACTTCTTTCCTTGATCCACAGCAACCACAAGTTCTCCTACTTGTGTTTTCTTTAAGTTCTTGAAACAGCAACCGAAGTGATCATCAAGTTCTTGACATCAATCTTGATCTTGATAACCCTAAGTGTGTATGAAGGTAAACACCTCTAGATCTCACAGAAGATTCACACACACAGCATATCAACAACCTCTAAAACGTGGCTAGGTTCTTTCTTTTTATACTTGAAGCAAAACATAAAACCCTAAACGTCATATGGGCTTGGGCTGAGTTGGAAATTTTGCAGAAAAAACAATCGGCACGAGGTTCGATTGATCGAGCCTAATTTTCGATCAATCAAGCCTTGCAGATTTATCCAATAAATCCTGCAGTACACTCGATTCCAACTTTACAAATAAACACACTTTAAGTAGCCTAATTCTAGACTCTAAGTTTTGATCATGGTTTGCCAACACATTACACATTGAAATTCTAATACATTTAGTTTCTAAAGTCTTAAAACCTAACAAAGTCCCTATTTGGCAATCCGTGACAAAACACATACTAACAAAAATGAACAGCTCAAAGTTACAAACAGCCCATTAAATTTAAAATGCCAAAAAACAATTCAACCTAACTACTATCCATCAGTTGCCAGTGTAGACAGCAGCACGACTTAATAAACTTGTATATTCCTGAAACACTCAACAAACACATAAACGCATGTGTGAAAAATACAAGTAAACAAAATAAAATTCTTGATTTCATAAAACAGACAATAAAAGACGTATACCATGAATAACCTCATAACATAAATCAATAACCAATGTATCACATGTGAATCAAGAAACAATACATAAAGAAAGTATCTCCCCCTAACATATATAACTCATAACCAATAAATACATCACAAGCCAAAAAAATATACATAAAAAGATCCTAGATACAATCTAAAGCAACTCCAAAATCTCCAAAACTCCCCCTATCATGCATAATATATACTCCCCATTTTTGTGACGAATTGCCAAAGGGCAATCAAGGCTCATCATCAAAAAGAGGTGGTGGAGAACGTCTAGCACTCGCCAAATCAGGACACAAACCCTGAAGCTTCGTGAGCACATCCACCAAAATCTGTCCTTGAGTCGCTTGAACAGTCATGACAGTCTCCAGCATACTCCACAGAGAAGCATCGCTCGAAGAAGAAGAAGGTAGAGGATCAACAACAGTTGTGGGATCGACATACTCCTTAGCATTGGGGTCGCCAAAAGTAGGAAGCTAAGATGCAGCACTTGTAGAAGACTCGACTTGAGGGCATTTAGAGCTAGCTTTCATCTGAGCTGCTCTCTGCCTAAGGAAGGTGGCACCTATGGGAGCAATAATATGGACAGGCTCGAATGCAGGAAAATCCTTTAAACCTAGATGTAACAAAATCCTATGGATAAAAACAGGGAAGAAAAGACCATGTGATTTAGAACTACTCCTATGAACCTCAACCAAAGAACAAATGAAAAGAGTAGGAAAACTCATAGGAGCATCAGTCACAAGGGAATATAAAAATGCACATCTCTCAATAGGAATGGTGTGCAAGTGAGAGATAGGCCAATGAGAATGACAAGAAATCCGAAAAAATAGATAATTGAGCTCAGTAAGCTCATGAGTAGTGATACGTGGATCAAAACCCCATCGAATGGAAGTACTAGTGATGTGAGACACGATCTCATCAAAGGGAGGGTCCTTAATATATGGATAAACTGGCTACTGTACCTTAGGTACACCAAGAGCAGTGGCCACTACAAAAAGAGTAATGACATACTTGTCACCCCTTATCCAACTCTTCACATATTGAGTGTTGGAATCATTGGAGTGGATAGAGAGGTTCGAGTAGAACTCTCTAATCAAAACAGCCGGAGGGGGATGTGAAATGTCCAAAAGAGGTAACCAACCCCAACTCTCAAAGTTCCTATGTATCTCTGGATCTAACTCATCAAGGATCACTTTACGCTCAGCCCACACCGATCTAAAGATGTAAAGTTTCTCATAATTCTCTTGGTGTTTCTCGGTTCTAAACCTATTACTCTCAAAGACAGAAGAAGAGGAAGAGGAGGATTTCCTGTTGGCTCTAGTTTTCTTAACCATGATGCTAAGGGTCAGAAAAAAAAAAAATCTATATGATGCATGTAAGGAATGCACATATGATGCATGCTCAAATGCATTGAAACTTGTTCAATTTCACTGTATAAACCATCAATTGACTCAAACACAGAGTTTTAAGACAAAAACCCCAAAATTTGAAAATATCCAATTTCTAAAATCCAACCAAATTGAGAAATTAATCATTATACTAGTTAGGAAACATCATATAATGAGTTAATCAATCAATTACACAAGTCAATTTTGGCCCAATTGAACAAAATCCCCAATTTCTTAAACTTTCAAGCCCTAGAATTTCAAAATTTCCCAAATCTCAAAATTAATCAAATCAATGCATGGGAATCATGTTAATAACATGTAAGGACAAAAACCCATTAAACAAGATTGATTAAAAACAACATATTTGATCAAAAATCCCAAATTCCCTATGTTCGAAATTTTCAATGAGAATGCATGAAAAATGTGATATTAATGAAAAAAGAAGGGTAAAAGAGACTTACACAAGCTAGATGACAAAAACCTTGAAGGATTTGAGGTAGGAAATGACAAAACTTGGCTAAGATTGGATCGGTCAAAGAGGTATAGTCAAAAGTGTTTGAAAAGTTTGAAAAATGTATGAAAAACACGTGAGAAAAAACTTTTTAAAACACCTTCAGACCGAAATTTTATTGGTTGGTCAAAAATAAGCCTCGATCGATCGAAAAACATATTTGATTGATCTAGCATCAATCGAGTACTGATCGAGCTAGGCAGAATGTAACCAAAAATTTTATTGCATTTTCGATTGGTTGAGCAATAGGTTCGTTCAATCGAAAATTTAAAAAAAAAAACGAATTTTTGAAAAACAGAATATTTTAATGCAGAAACACCTTAAAACACATTGTTTTGTGAATGAAATGCATAAGTATGAAATGAAAAGTTTTTCAAAAACATTTGAATTCAACCCAGATCTTCCAAAAACAAGATTTTCAATCAATTTGTCAAAAAAAAAAAAAAAAACTCAAACATTAAAATATATTTTACATTTAGATCAAGGAACTTCTAATCTTGGATGGCCATAACAAGATCACACACAATATCGTGTACTAAGTTTAGCAAAGAATAACTTGTGTAGTGTGTGCAACTAGCAATAACTTGAAATACATGTGAGATGATAAGTAAATAATGATAAATCACAATTTCTACAAAATTCATCACATAAGTTTGAAAGTGACTGTCACCTAAAGAGGTACATCATATAACTCTTACATTTCCTAGAAAACAAGCTTGCAATCATGTAAGTTTCTTATTTTGCCTCATAATGTACATACCAATTTTATTTAATTTGAATTTATTATAGACCAATAATGTACACACCAATTTTATTATTTAAATCGAGGCTACACCTTATGTTCTTTTTGTGCATGTGCTACACTTTCTCGAGCACAACATCATATGATATGAACTAAGGTGTTCATGATTGGCTAGTAAATAGTGGTGAGATGGTTATTTATACCTTTCTCTTAGGATTTTTTAGTCCTTACAATCAAAAGCATGTGACTTCAAGATTAAGATCATGTGATTAAAGACTATAAACAACTCCCACACAACATGTATTACAAAGCTAAAACTAGTAGAGTGCAGTAAAATAAGCTTATCTAATCTAAACAAAGTACATAAACACGTTATGTAAAGATAATATGGCCAAACTTGATTATAAGTCCAAGAAAAATAATGCAAAACACATTTTTCCTTTCTTTTCCTTTTTTTTTTTTTTATATTTTATTTAATTTTTTTTAGGGTAAAATATCATTTTCGTCCCTAAACTATCACAAAAGTTCTATTTTCGTCCCTAAACTTTCAAAAGTTCTATTTTCGTCCCTAAACTATCACAAAAGTTCGTTTTTCGCCCTAAACTTCCAAAAGCTCTATTTTCGTCCCTAAACTTTTCCAAATGTATTGATTTTCGTCCCTAAACTTCCAAAAGTTCTTGACGGAGTGCTGATGCGGGAGGGACAAAAATCAATACATTTGGAAAAGTTTAGGGACGAAAATAGAACTTTTGGAAGTTTAGGGACGAAAAACGAACTTTTGTAATAGTTTAGGGACGAAAATAGAACTTTTGAAAGTTTAGGGACGAAAAACGAACTTTTGTGATAGTTTAGGGACGAAAATGATATTTTACCCTATTTTTTATTATTACTTTTTTTTTTTGAAACAAATAACAAAAACAATCTATCATGAAATGCATGAATGTTATGCAATGCAAATCCTAAAAACAAAGAAAACAAAACAACAAAAAAGAATGGTCACAAAAAGTAGAGAGATGAAGCATGTCAGAAAGACTCAATTAGATTGAGCCTTTTCCATCCAAAACCTTTTAGTTACAACTTTTGCATTGGAGTTATTATTCATATTAGAATGATAATCAACTCCAAGATTGGTATAAAGGTTTAAAGCCTTTACCAACTCACCAATAAGTACAATAGGATCTTGTGCTTGTGGCATAGGTACTTTTGGCTTATTTGCTTACTTTACAGTTTGCAACTTAAAACAGTTTGGGTAAATGTGCCCAGTCTTTCCACAAAAATGACAAACCCATAAAGGTCTATCATGCAACTTATCCTTAGGGAGAGAAGGATTCTTAGGCTTAGACTCTTTAAGATTAACCCTAATCTTCTTGGGGGGCTTAGAAGAAGAAACAAAATTTGTGGGGGGCTTAGAAGAAGAAACAAAATTTGTGGAATGAGTTTCAGACATAGAGATGCTATTTTCAAAACCTAGACCATTTTTGTCTAAGGGAGACTTTTGAATACTCAACATGTGTTCAAGTTTAGAACTAGCAGTCCTATTTGTTTGTTCTCTAGTAACAGACAATTCAAGTTCCAAATTCTTAACATTATCAAGCAACAACATGTTTTCATTCTTCACCTTATCAATCAATTCATTAGCATCAAACAATTTCAGCAATAAATTTTTCTTATCAAGCTCAAGAGAATTGATTTTCTTCGACCTAAGTCAATATTCATAGCATCTTTTGCTGCAACCTTGCGAAGCTTATTATAAGCTTCTTGCAAATCAGTACATTTAGAGAGTTCCCCATCAAAAGGGTTCTCATCAATCACAACACTTTCAACAACTACAGCAGTAGCTATGAAAGCAATGAAGTTTCCATCCTCATCACTACCAGACTCATGATCAGAAACTTCATCATCACTAAGGGTTACAGTCATAGTTTTACCCTTTGATCTCAGGAATGTAGGACATTCTGATTTCACATGACCATACCCTTGCCAACTAAAACATTGTTGACCCATAGAATTATTAGAGGTTTAGCCTACTTTTTCTTTAGGTTTATCAGTATTATTCAATTTATTGGGCTCATTCCTCTTAAAATTTTTAGGTTCAGCATCTTTTTGCCTCTTGCCCTTCTATTGTTGTTCCTAAGAAAGTTTCTAAAGTTCTTTGCAAGATATGCAATCTCTGTAAAAGAGAGTTCATCATCAAATCCATTCCCATCAACATCATCAACTGAATTAAGAGCCATTGATTTGGAGAGATCCTACAAGTTCATCAACAATGATGGAATCCACATCCTTGCTCTCATTAATGGCTGTCACTTTGGGTCAAAAGTCCTCAGTCAAGGATCTAAGAATCTTCCTAACAATCTTAGGTTGATCATAGATTTCACCCAAATTATAAGTAGAGTTAACAATATCATTCAGTTTGACATAGAATTCATCAAAACATTCATCATTAGACATTTTAATACTTCAAATCTAGTAGTTAATTGTTGCAGTTTGTTAATCTTAATTGTCTTTGTGTCTTCATGCACAGTTTGGAGAATGTTCCATGTAGTATGAGCAACCTCAACATTAGAAATTCTCTTGAATTCCTCCATAGAAACAGTATTAAAAATAGCATTCATGGCTTTGCTATTAAAAGCAGCTACTTCTTTCTGAGAAGTTTACCACTCGCTTACAAGAGTAGTCGGCTTCTCCCATTCTTATTCAACGAAATTCTAAGCTCTCTCATCAATAGATTTAAAAAATGCTTTCATCCTTACTTTCTAGTAGGCATAGTTGTTCCCATCAAAGTGAGGTGGGATTACAAGAGAGTGACTGTGTTCCATGACAATAGAGGTCAACGATCAATTCTTAGATCAAAAGATTAAAAAAAAAAATAGAGCTAACCCACTCTAATACCACTTGTACATTTTTAGACCCTTTAAGACACAAGTTGTTTAACCTAGTTATTTAGTTATGTGACATGCACGTGAAAAATAAAATTCCCTAAGTGTCGATTGGTATTTGGACTAGATTCTCCTAGATTTTTATTTTCTTTTTTGGTCTTGGCTTGCTCCTCATTCAAGTCAAACCTTGCCAACTACGAATTTCACTCAGATTTCAAATTTTCCTTAATGCCACATTGTTCAGAAGCTCATTCTAAATCCCAAGCATCCAGTATATATACCCATTTCCAACTTCAGTTTAAAGGATACCTAGAAAACCTTAGGACCTTGGAAAGTTTTTCAGTCCCCCGGCCCCTAGGGTTGATTTCTCAAACATCTCTAAAAGGATTCTCTTTGCTTAGAGTGCTAGTGCATGCAGGTAAAGTTTTAAACCCTTCTCTTCAATTATATCCTAGTTCTCTCATACTCTATTTTATGTTCTTCACATGTTCTTGTATGTTATTATGTTAGATTTAGGTTTTTCTTAGTTTTCATAATCAATATGTTTCTATAGTTTTCTAATCAAATTTTGCCTACGTTTGGATTGCACTGAAAATGAAAGTTTTCTGCGTCTGGCTTTTTTGTGTGGGTCTCGTGCATTGTTCACGGGACCCGCAAGTATGGATTTCAGCAAATTTTTCTTTAAAACTGGATCCCACGGCACTATTCACACATTTAAAAATTATTTTGCTATAGTGTTTTCAGTTTTCAATTTTTAGCAATAAACGGTATCCAAATAGACCATTTATGTTTATATGTTTACAATTAGCGTTTCTATCTAATTATGAATATGTTTCCATGCCTTTATTTTAACAAATAGAGTCACATATTTAGATTATTAGGGTTGTTCATCTAGAACACACATACTCACTATCTTTCGATTCAAATTTCTTCACATGTGATTGCATGCCTAGTTTTGGGTTTTTTCACCATGTTTGTATGAATGCTTGTTCAATTTTTGATAACATGTTCTTGGATGCTATACTTGTTATTTGGATGATGCAATATAATCATTGGATAGTCTAAAAAATCGGTTTCATTGGGTAAGGTGAGTATCTAACTCATTCCCATCTTGTAACCTAAACTCTAAACTCATATAAAAGGTTGGTAGATTGATATTTTTTCTTATACTTGTCAATTTCTAGATTGTAACTAGGAATTAAATGTACTACTTTTGGGTGCTACAACCTAGGCCTCCTAAATTTATAAAATAGACTATTTTGAGGGAGTCTAATGTCCTAAACAACTTGTGTTTTTAAGGAAATAACAATTAATGATATATTATTGATAATTCAGTAGAATTTATACACATAATTAATTCAAGTTCAATAATGTGAAAGATAGACCTACCCCCTAAACTTATGGCCACAATGACCATACTCTTAAAGACTAGGACATTACTAAGATTAACAATGCAATTAACCCATAGCTCAACTCACTAAGAGCATTCACATTTGCAAATTCTATCCTATTCTATTTTACAATCTCAAAAACCTATTTTATCAATTATATAATACAATTTTCCAATATACCCAACATCCCAACTTTTATTTTCTTATTCTACTCATTAAAATAATATATCTACACAATAAAATATTTTTTTTCCCAATTTTTTCCTCCACACGTGTGTACCTTCCAGACTCCTCCACGCCTTTACTTTTCACTTTCTTCCAGACTCCTCCACTTCTTTCTTCTTCTTCTTTTTTTTTTTTTTTTGGTTCTCACTGGTTCTTCCAAACTCCTCCATTTCATCTAACATTTTCTTTCTTTCATCTAACGTTTCATCTTCATTTCTTTCTTGTTTCATCTAATGTTTCCTTCATCATTGATCAACTCAGATCAGCCCATCATCCATATCAACCCAAATCGATGATAATCACAATGTCACAATAGAAAAAAAAAAAAAAAAAAAAAAAAAAAACACACACACACACACACACACACCCACAACCCAGAAGAACCAGAACTCCAAACCCACCATCCATATCAAACCCATACCCACCTCTTCCAAAACAACCTAGAACTCCAAAACCCAGAACACAAAACACGACTCAGATCGCAACCCACCAGAAAAAATGAACCACTGTGATGTGGTTTTACCTTTGAATTAAGTTTTACTATTTCAAAACTAGGTTGGGTTGCTATCTAGTGTTTTGTCTCTGATGTGGTTTTGTTTAGGTTTGATCATTGATGTGTGATGTTGGATTTGGGAGGAGGATGGTGTTTGGGTATGAAGAGAGGAGCTAGAGAATAGATGAGAAAAAGAGAAGGAAGAGAGAGAAGAGAAGAGAAGAGAAATAATGAGAGAGGAAAGAGAAATTTTGGGAACTAAAAAGGAGAGAGAATGTATTACAAAATTATTTCCGTACATACCATTCAGCTACAATACTATTATACATTTATGATGGTATTGTAGCAATATGGCAAAAAAATTTGAATTTTTACAAGTTCCCACTTCTAGATGCTGAGCTCTTTTGGGCCTAAATGCCAAATTTTCATTACATTTGGCATTTCATAGACCCTGTGCGAATGCTCCAACCCGTTGGGCCATATATAGTTTTGTGGTTCCTATAAACCCCGACTAACTAATAAATAGTCTTTAACAATTAAAAAAAGAAAAATCAATATGCGGAACGTACTTCACTTCTTATTATTGGCGAAACACACATAGGGTAGGCATTTTTTCCACCCTATTTTTTAATCCTTAGTTTTTCTTGTGGGTTTTTTTTTTCTTTTTTCTTTTTTTTTCTTTTTTTTTTTATAATTGGATTTTTCGGGGTGTGCCTCCCTGTTTTGGATATAAATATGTATCACCCATTCTTGCATCTAGGGATTAACCCCTCCCGAGCCTCATCATCGCCACCTTTTCATAGATCGTTCTCACTTCTAAATCTAACCCCTCCTTTAATTATATGCATGTGAGTTTATGAGAGACTTTCCAAAAAAGAGTTTTAAGAGACTGGGAAAAGGCTAGGATAGTTGTATTGTGCTTTCTTTGGATCACCTTGTATACAATCCGTAATACATAGAAACATGGAAATGTCTGATAGTATAGCAGAAGATAAAATCGAACAAAGCCAAGAAGAGGAAGTTCCTCATCAACAACTCAAAGGGAAGAAACTTTCATGTCATAAGTTGCGAAGACATGACTCCTTAGACATCGAATCCAGCAGCGTACGAGGTCTTCATGGCCATGACTCCAAGGTCTCCTTTTAATATTAATAATTAATATGTTTTTTACTTTTTTACATATTTCCAGTCTATATATTTAGTTTCCAATCGTTTTTTTTTTTTTTAGGATTTCAAATCGTTTTCATGTCAAGGCCAATCGAAATACTAAAAGAAAGACTGGACCTATCATATTAATTGATGGATGTCATTTAGTACATCAATCATACTTCTATTAATTCAAATCTTTCATATATATATATATATATATATTTGTTATAATAGTGTATTATTAAAAGTGTTAATAAAATTGACCACAAAAAAAAAAAAAAAAAAAAAAAAACCAAGTTAAGCAACTGTAATAATTCTTCTTCTTCTTAGTCTTTATTTATTTATTTTTATAATCATTCTTCTTCGTCTTTTTTAATTAACACAAATTCCGATTTTAACGTTCACGTGTATTTTCCGGATTTTTTTTTAGACTATGGCGTGGAAGGTGATCTTGCACCTAGCATTTCAGAGCATCGGAATTGTTTATGGGGACATTGGTACATCACCATTATATGTGTTTGACAGCACCTTCACAAAAGGCATAAACAATAATGATGACATTTTGGGAGTCCTTTCTATGATCTTTTACACCCTCACACTGATCCCTTTGGTCAAATACGTTTTCGTTGTCTTACGAGCCAATGACAATGGTGATGGTAAGATTTTACATCCTTATTTAGCTGCTCTTTAGGTTAATATATAGACATACAAGTTGCACATAATCACAGGCTATCCCATTCGTTTTCCATGACAATTTACTGTGCACCAAGTGAATATATATATATATATATATATTCTCTGTCTTACCAGATTTATTGATCAGCAGAATGCCAGGCCTTGTACGGCTCATACTTTCAAAAAAAATAATAAAAAGAGAGCGGATATTTTAAATGAGCTCCATGCAAAATATTTTCATTATTCTATTATCAATCATTACTTGCCAATATTTACACATTGATTTTTCAAATTATTTCTTTGAAGGGGTGAATTTTCTAAATGTAAATCCTCTTCTCTAGTATTCAGCTAGCTTCTGAATATACTAAATCCTCCACCACAGTTTTTTTTTTTTGGATTCTTTAGTAGTGGATTAAATTTGAGATATTTTCTCAATTTCTTATAAATGTAAATAATATTAATTACCTTAAAAAAAAGAAGTCCTCTCACCTCAATTTTGTCATGGGTGCGTATTTAATTGAAATTCAAAGCCCAAATACTTGCAACTAACTCCAAAACTCTACAATAAGATTAGGTAAAAATGATACATTAAAAAAATGGGCACCTTTGAATAACCTACTATATATGTTAATATCTTTTTAAAACATTTTCAGATTCTCTCTTGAAAGAAAAAGTTCAAGATGAACTCAAGTTTCTAAGGATTCCATTGTATTAAAGTATAGCTTTCATGTGTTATAAAAGTACCAAATTAAGCTTCTACAAATTTTATTACAAAAAATGTACAAATTGATGTAAAAAAATTAAAATTAGTACCACTTATACAATATAATAAATAAATTTTTAAATTTTTTCTTCTGATTAATAACAAGTTAGTTTATAAGGTTTATGTAATAAAATTTATAGTATTTTTAATATTGTTTAAATAAAATAAATTTTTTTTTTTTAAAAACGGAAATTTTGTTTGTATGCATTAAAGTAAACATGGAGGGAATTCACGAACTAGGGAGAAGCTTGACTAGCCAGGTCCGATCTATATATGAAAAGACCGTTTCTGAAAACGATTCAGCGCGTACCAAGTCAAATGTTCAGACCTTAAAAGCCAAAATTGCAAGCACCTGGCCTCTTTTAGAAGAAGAAAATAATAGTAATAAAGCCTTTTAGTTTAATGGGTAAACTTCATATCAGCTCAGTGGAAGTTGGAAGATTCAAAATATCCAAACTTTTCCACTGCTCGTGAAGAAAAGTGGGGTTGATGGTCTATCTGATCCCCAGAATTAGGACATGGCTTTACTTTTTAATATTCATGAGCATGCATGTATATTATAATTTAATAGAATAAACTTCCACAATAACTGTCCCTTTTATATTTCTCATATGTTTTCTCAAAAGTCTTTAACTTTCATTGACTAATAAAGTTTATAATACGTACATACACATGCGCACCCATAATTAAAAGAAAAATTATCTGATCCCCAGAATTAGGACATGGCTTTACTTTTTAATATTCATGAGCATGCATGTATATTATAATTTAATAGAATAAACTTCCACAATAACTGTCCCTTTTATATTTCTCATATGTTTTCTCAAAAGTCTTTAACTTTCATTGACTAATAAAGTTTATAATACGTACATACACATGCGCACCCATAATTAAAAGAAAAATTACCAGCTGTGAGATATGCTACATTGTAGGTATAATTTTATATTCATTTTAGTCCAAGCTTAGATGTGACGTGACCATTTTTAAAAATGTTACCCAATTATTCTAAACTTTTGCTCAGAACAAGTCTATTGCCTTAGCCAAAAAAGAAAAAAAAAAGAAAAAAAGAAAAAAAAAAGAGGACTTGGAACAACTTAATCAATTTAACAGTTTGCTTCCTTTTATAGAAAGAGATTGCATTGTAACGCAGTTTCTTATTTATTTCTACATTTAAACTTTTTCCTAGAGCAAGAAAGAAAATTAAAGAACAAATATATTGTTACTCCTAATTGACGAGTAATTAAACTATTTTAGGAGGGACATTTGCTCTGTACTCTCTCATATGCCGATATGCGAAGGTCGGTTTGATCCCTAGTCAGCAAGCTGAAGACCAGGAGGTCTCAAATTTCAAGCTTGAGTTACCAAATAACAGTCTAAAGAGGGCATCATGGCTTAAGTCTAAGCTTGAGAATAGCCAGTTTGCAAAGTTCTTCCTTTTGTTCGCCACCATGCTTGGTACTTCCATGGTGATTGGAGATGGTGTGCTCACTCCTTGCATCTCAGGTTTGTTTATTTTCTTATTTGATGTTTCTGTAAAGGCCAAACCTACTGAGAATTATGAATTATCTCTATACTGCATGTTTATATAACATAAAACAAATAAATTATACAGCTGTTAAGAAGAATCCTGTAGCACAATACTATAATATAAAATAAATAATTTATATTATATGGAATCTCTCCCATGAGGAAATTTTGGGTTAGGTTAATTACTATGACTCTCAAAACACTTATAGAAGAAAAGGGATTTTTTTTTTTTTAAATGTGAATTTTTAGTTTAGTTTCCGTTGATAATTTGATATTGTATGAAAAATTAGATAAATACACTAAAATTAGATTTTAGGAATAGTTTAAAAAAGAAAAAAAAAATGTCTTTGACAAAAGAACATAGTATAATGGAGTTAGAATATGACAAGATTGATGATTTATGCTTCAAATTGTGCGACAATAAAAGAGGCTCCCACCTTCACAATTTCTTCGGAGGTAGTCTACGCATCCCTTGTCCGCACGCCATTCAAATTTCGTAGGATTTGTTGGAATCTATTAGAATTTAGTCTTACTCTCTCATTTTCTTATCTGACTTTTGACTTTAAAATGATTTTCTGTCACTTTTGATTGATGGCAGTTTTATCAGCTGTGGGAGGGATCAAGAAAGCTACATCTGCAGTGACAGATGGTACTACGTACATCACATGCACTCTTTTTTCTTGGATTGCCATTTCTTCTTATCTTCCACTTTATAATGTATGATGCATTGCATGGTATACATATATATTTACAATGTTATTAATTTTGGTTTCCAACTTTGACTGTTAATTAAGAAGTAGACAAAAATAGCTGAATTTATGACTTATAAACATAAAATGTTGAATCCATTGACTCTAAGAGAAGGAAAGTGAGGCACGTTTTGAGTTGGAATCTTTCCTCTTTTCAAAGGAGTACCAAACTATCGAAAATGAAATTTTGGAGAGTTTTAAACTTTGAAATTTACATATAGGCTAAGCGCTAGAGTCCTTAAATGTTTTGTGGCCAAATTCAAGAAAACGAGGGTTATCTACGTTGAAAAATTGCATGTGCATGCGTGCCCAAACTCCAATATTTTTTTGGAATGAGAATCTTGAAATATCTATGCTTAGATTACATTTTAGCTTTTTAACATTATAACAATACCATTATTTAAATTTCAAGTTTTTATATGTTAAAGCGATACAAAAAATATGAGTTTATAGATCAAATAGTTTATAACGTCAAATTAGCACGGAATTTTGTATCCATGTATAAAGAACATGTAATCTAATAGTGTGATTTTCAAAATATTGATCTAATAAAAATTTATTAAGTGGTATAATATCAATTATATTGACATCGTTTGTAATTTGAACTCAACTTTATATATATATAATTTATAGCAAAAATGTATAGTGGTCCTATTTTATAGCAAAAAAAAAAAAAAAAAAAGTTGTGTCTTTATTTTTTATATATAATTTTTATTTTGAAAATATAATTTATAAGTTGATAAAGCAATTTGAAAATCAATATGAAAGTGACCCTTTTTTTAGGCAATATTTTAGAAGAAGTTAGAGTTATATTTTTACTAGATTGTCTTTTAGTTTTGTTTTTATTTAAACATAGGGGTGTAGGGGCATTTTTAAACAAAAAAAATAAAGATCCCAAACAGGGAACACCCCTTAAATAGTGTGTGTGTGTGTGTATATATTTATATATATTAAGGCCTTGTTGTTGTATTATATAATACAACATCCTCAAGCAATAATATAGTTAATCCATTCCCTATGGAGAAATGATATATCCACAACATTTTTATAACATTTTTACAACAAATCCTAAGTGGCAAGTTGTTACTAGTTGTTATTGTCAGGGCAAAAAACTAATTTTAGTATTAAGTTCAAATTTGAACCAATAACAACTAATCACCTATGATTTGTTGTGAAAATATTGTGGACATAGTACATCTCTTTCCTATGTCACTGTGACAGCTAGACAGTCAATTTATGTAGAAAAATAGAAAGACAATATAGTTTATTTAAATTTTTACGAATAATGTTGTCTAGATTGTATTATGGGCTATTGAATGCGGAGCTCTTTTAATCAAACCATTATTTGAATGATATTAATTTAGTCCACTTTCATTTTCTTAAAAAGATTGTACGACTTTTATATTTAGTAATCACCAAAAAGACACTTAGGCAATTCATACATTTTAGAAAAACTTTTATGGAAAATTGAAAAAGTTACCAACTTTTTCAATTTCTCATAAAAAATTTCTTAAAATAGTTTATTAACATATACCCAGGCATATATTAGTAAAGGAAATGCTAACAAATACCCTTAGGGTAATGGTTAATAATCAAAGAAAGTTTTTATGAGAAAAAAAAAAAAACAATTAATGTTTTGACATATTTTTCTATTTTCCATAAAAGTAATGTCAAAACTTTCTTAAAATGGATTGTTAACCATTATCTTAAGGGCACCCGTTAGCATGACCCTATTAGTAAAACCCTTGTTGTAATTAATTTGATAATCTAAGCAATCAACCTAAGAACTTCTAAATAGTAAATACAGTCAACTACAGTGCAATAAGCATTAGGCATTAATCAAGTACTAAGTTTTTATACTATGGGCACTGTAATTATTGGGCTCTCTGTTCTTTTCTGGCATCCATATGTACGTCTTCAATGATCCTAATTGAAACTTGAGTAGCCAAAATGAGAAACTACCTGCACCAACTTTTTAGAGAAAATTATATTATCATACATAAACGAAATCAAATCAAATGATCCTTAATCCTAGTTAATTATATTATCATACATGTATTACAATATTTATACTACTTTTATATTTGCAGATATAATTGTTTGGATATCAGTTGCCATCTTGATCTGTCTATTCTTGATTCAAAGATTTGGAACTGACAAAGTGGGCTACACTTTTGCTCCAATAATTTGTATTTGGTTTGCATTCATCGGTGGCATTGGCATTTTCAATTTCATCAAATTTGATCTAACAGTTGTCAAAGCTCTAAATCCACAATACATTATAGAATATTTTCAGAGGAACAAAAAAGAAGCATGGGTTTCCCTTGGTGGCATTGTCCTCGCCATAACAGGTTAGAATTTGGTTGCTTAATGAAACTCTATTTGAATAACTTTGAGAATTCATTGATAGAGTGTTGAAATGAAAACATGCAGGAACTGAAGCCCTATTTGCCGATGTAGGCCACTTCACAGTTAGGTCCATACAAATAAGTATGTGTTTAGTGACTTACCCCGCTCTCATATTTGCATACACTGGACAAGCAGCCTTCCTTCGCAAGCACAATAACCTTGTTGGGGACACCTTCTTCAAGTCTATTCCTGGTAAAACATTAAGGGTCCATTTAATAATGCAGATTCAATCTACATTTTTTTTCAAAGTATATTATATATTTTTTAAAGAAAAATGCTAAATTTACGTTGTACTAACAATGTAAGATTTACATTGTAGACTAAATAAATGTGTATAATGTTGTAGACATTTATTTATTCTAGAATGTAAGATTTACATTAATAATACAATATAAACCTATAATTACCATTTTTTTTAAATTTCACCTTTTTCTAAGTATAATATTTTTTTCCAAATTATCCTATTTTTTAAAAGTTGAAAATAAACCCTATTATTAATTGTTTCTATAGCCACACCGTTTCTTTATATTATTTATATGGGCAAAACTTATATATAGTACTTAGATGTTAATTCTTAAGTTCCCCTCTTAAATTTTGCTATGGCAGAATTTAGCCATAGAAAAAAAAAAAAACTTAGGTGTTCCTTAGGTTCCTAAAGTTCCCCTTTTAAGATTTAGCGTGAAAAAAAAATCACATGGTTGAATTTTAAGAAATGAATCTAAAAATCAATACCTAAGTACAGTACTCATATATATATATATATATATATTGCCCCTCCTTCGTACAGAGGTTCATAATACATATCTTTTGTTAAAATTTTGTGTTATATATATTTTGTTTGATTTGGTGTTTGGACTATTTCTAATGCAGGCCCTCTATATTGGCCAATGTTTGGTATAGCTATATTGGCAGCCATCATAGCTAGCCAGGCTATGATTTCAGGATCTTTCTCTATAATCCAGCAATCATTATCACTAGGGTGTTTCCCTCGTGTGAAAATTGTGCATACATCGACTAAGTATGAAGGACAAGTTTACATACCAGAGATTAATTATCTTCTAATGTTGGCTTGTGTTGCTGTTACTTTAGGTTTCAGAAGTACAAGAAGTATTGGCAATGCATATGGTAATGCCAAATTCTACTAACTTTTCATTTTAGCCTTTTCTTATCTAAAATTTTAACCCACATTCTTTATTGCATTACAGGAATAGCAGTGGTGTTTGTCATGACCCTCACATCTTCCTTCCTAGTACTAATCATGATAATGATATGGAAAACCCACATACTTCTCATTATCTCATATGTTCTTGTTATTGGCACTGTGGAGCTAGTCTATTTAAGCTCAGTCCTCTACAAATTTGACCAAGGAGGATATCTTCCCCTAGCCTTTGCTGCAGTACTAATGACTATTATGTTTGTTTGGAACGATGTGTATAGAAGAAAGTACTATTATGAGCTTGATCACAAAATCCCTCCAGATAAGCTCAAGGAAGTTGTTACTGGCACAAACATTAATCAAATGCCTGGGCTTGCCATCTTCTACTCAGAGCTTGTTCAGGGCATTCCACCAATTTTCAAGCACTATGTTGAAAATGTGCCTGCATTGCACTCGGTCCTCGTTTTTGTCTCCATCAAGTCACTACCTATAAGTAAAGTTTCAGCAGAAGAGCGTTTCCTCTTTCGTCGAGTAGAAACTAAAGAGCACAATGTGTTTCGTTGTGTTGTGAGATATGGATACTCAGATGTGCGCAATGAGCATGAGCCTTTTGAGAAGATGTTGATTGAAATGTTGAAAGATTTTATTGCTGATGATGTTTTTTGGTTGTCCCAAAATGTGCTCAACAATGATGAAAATGGTGGAGAATTAGACGATGGAGTGGTTGATGGAGAGAATGAAAATAAGGATATAAAGAAAGTTGATGAAGAGAAGCAACGAGAAGCAATAGAGAAGGAGATCGAGACAGTGGACAAAGCATGGTGTGCTGGGGTTGTCCATTTGTTTGGTGAGAATGAAGTTATTGCAGGCAAAGGAGCTGGTATAGGAAGGAGAATTATAATAGATTATGCTTACAATTTCTTGAAGAGAAATTTGAGACAGAGTGACAAAGTGTTTAATATTCCTCACAAGCGTATGCTAAAAGTAGGCATGACTTACGAACTTTAGAACTTGTTTTGACGATGGTTGGATGACACTTTGATAAATCTGTACATACAGAATAAGCATGGCAGTTTCTTGCATGAGCATGACAGACATATAGCTCATCTAAATGTAAATCCTGATAATATTTATGTCAAAGAAGTTTATTTATACGCTTAAGGGATTTTGGTGCCACGTGGAAAGATGTGATACATGTTAGAAATCTCAAGAAAACATAACAAGAAATTATATCATCTAGGTAAGCTTGACATGTCCCCCTGGTGCTACAATCTGATGAAAGACAATAATGATTTTTCTTTTAAATTATTGAAAGAAAATTTGTTTGGGTTTCAAAAAAAAAGGACATGTCCTTTGGTGATACGGTTTCATGGCCTTATTAGAGTGTGACCTTAGTATTTTAAATTTTTCAATGGGTTAGGTGATCTTTTGCTTGGTATATCAGAGTCCGATCACATGGATAATTCGGCTCTATCACTCAGTCAAAATATTAGACTTGTTCATTACTTGTCTATTGTAGGGACTACGGAGAATGAGAGACTTGTCTAGATCATCCCAAAGGATTAGCAACAGTTGGATTAAGATATTATATTAACTTCAATAGCTAAAGAAGATTACCCCAATTTTTTTTTACCACAGTATTGTAGCACAGCAATATATCTGAGCCAGGCCAATTAGTGAAGTACTAATTGTTTGTTCAATGTCAAAATTTTATCTCGAGCTAACTTTGAGGCTATTTCCTGTTCCTGCCTCGAGATGGTCTCAAGAATGTCTCTTGACTTCGTGTTTTAAGGTATTAGCAGGTTTGGTACGTAATATATACGTCAATTAAAAGAACTTTGGCCAAAATGTAATGACACAATAGTATTTTTAGCAAAAATGTGTCAACCCTGACTAACTGTAGAACCTAAACATAAAACGAACTGAAATTAAATAGCTCATTAATTTGAAGCGATTCTCGACCCACAAAAAAAGAAAAAGAAAAAGGAAGCTATTTTGATGAATGTGCTGCATCAAACGAAACGGTACTAATTATAGGAAATCTAAAATGTTGGATGGAAACTTGCATTAACATAATAATATAACTATAATTAAGGCTAGATTTGATGATAAAGGGGAAACTATAGGGATAAACAAGCAAAATTTGGGGCGTTTGATGTAGACTCTTCTGACATATCAACCTTATTTATACTAGAGGCTCGACAATTACCCGTGTTTTTGGTAGGCCACTTATCGTCTCATCCTTGGTCCCTTGGGACAATTGTCTCGATGTGTTATTCCTTCTTTTATTTTTGGGTGGTTACTATATTGATTATTTAAGAGTTAGACGCTTGTGCTCTCATGCAACTTTTTTTTTTTTTTTTTTTTCTTTTTTTTTGTAATGAGCAACTTCTTGTTCTTCAATTTATTAAATTTTTTAGTAACCCTATTTGAATTTAGGATTCTCATGTCTTGATCGAGCGAGCCTTAGTTAAAGGAATGTTGAGAGGACTGTCTAGATCGATTGAAACTCAATCTAAGGCGAGTCCAACAAACAGACTTCCTTCTCTTGTGCTGATTCTTGAAACTTGATCTTGCCCTTGAAAATCAACGTTACAAGTCAAACAAGATACATTTATGAAATTCACCAACACTTTAAACCTAAAGTTGGCTAATTCTTTTGAGATATTTTCAAAATTAATTTTAAAAATGATCCAAAAATACTTACTAAGGTCATGCTAAAACCTCATCAATTAAGGCTTCATTTTTGCTAACTTTTTTGCTTGATCATGAGACACTCGGGTCTCACTTTGTTCTTGAACTACTCCATCAAATGAAGGAGTTTCATGCAGTGGCGAAACCAGAAAGGTTTCTTTGGTGGGGCAGGAGGGGGTGGTTGCAATTGACTTGAATTTTATACATACATACATACATACACACACACACACACATATATATATATATATAATGTACTTAGATATATGTAAGATTGTATCCAATTAATTTATATCTAAACAATACAAACCTACAAAGTTCGTATCATTTACATTTACATTTACATGTAAAATATTTTGAAGAATTCTTTTTATATATTATTTTGAAACTTCTTTTGGATTAATTATAAATTATAGATTTGTGGTTAAAACAATTGAGAACTACATGGCATAAGAAGAAAAGGATCACACCTGAAAGATATTACAAGAGGATTATCACTTAATTTGTTTGTGTTTTATTTATAAGTATGCTTACAGTAAAAAGTATTAAGACATTTAAAAAATTGAGGGGCAAAGTTGTATTTTCCAAAAGGGCTACTTGTAAATATATATAATCACATCATATGGTAATATAGATAATTTTCAAAAATTTTGGGGAGACCTTGGCACTCTGACCCCTTCGATGCTCTGCCAATGGTTCATGAGAATGATACTTTCTCAAACATTTATTAAAATATAAGATTATTTTTAAACTTTCTTTTAAACTCAAGAATCATAAACAGCAAAAAGATTTTATATTTAATAGATGGTAAGGAGGGTTTTGGTTTGGAAGGATATATATATATATATATATATATATAGACACACACACACACGAGAGTGAGGATTGAAAATTCGACTTTTTCATTAAAAATATTAGGAGGTGTCAATTAAACTATAAGAATAATTAGAGTGGAGAGATTTTATATTTAACTCATGGTACGATTGAACTGAAAAAATCAAGAATTGACTAGTATTTCAGTTAATACTTCTTCCTATTTAGGATGAATATTGGTTTATCCACTTGATTTTTCGTGGGTCAGTCCTCCTCTCCTCTCTCCTCAGCTGGGTCTTTGTCTTAGACTACAAGGGTTGAGATGAGATAGTCCTGGCCTAGATTTTCTTTTGGGCAATAAAACTGCTTTGACTTATTATGTGAAAAAAAAAAGAAAAAAAAAGAGGATATTTTTCAAAAAATAGACTAAACCTTGTATTTTCCGTCTAAATTGACCGAAAATGACAAAAGTATATCTTCCCCTTGCATTTGTTCTCTCTCTCTCTCTCTCTCTCTCTCTCTCTCTCAAACACAATAGGTTTAGATTCATCTACGACTAAGATATGTCAAAATTATGTTGGATCTAATTATGGGGCATGAATAGTTAAATACATGTTACTAAACCATTTAATTGCACAAATATTTCAAATTCATTATGGCCGGTGATTAAAGCTAAAAACTTGAATGAAAAATCAAATTAAAACACAGTTTTTTGTTTGATTAAATTAATGGGCATTACCTTCTCACCAAAAATAAATAAAAAAATCACAAGTGTATGATGTTGAGAATATAGCTAACCTAATTCCCAAAACTTGTGAGAAATAAAAATAAAAAGAACACACAAAGAACAATCGCATGACATAAGATTTATGTAATTCACCAATCGCATGACATAAGATTTATGTAATTCACCAATAAGGGCTACGTCCATAGAGTTGTACCGATTTTGATTATGTCGGAGAGAATAGTAAAAAGACAGCAGTGCAATACAATAATATAGCAAACCTTAATTCTAAAGTGACAAAAATATACCTCAAACATGGGTCCATGGACTATGTCTCACACAAAATCTCATTTAAAATTATAATGTTTTCAAGTTGGATCTAGTCACAAATCGAATTGAACATACAAAACTAGGCTTTACATAGGCCAACATATGGATTGCTCCTCTCAAAATTGGTGAACCCTACATACATATAGTATCCAGATGTAATGAGAGTACTGTGAGAGGGACACTCTAGACCTCTATACATGATCTCATAAGATATTTTTTCTTTTTTCTTTTTTCTTCTTTTAAAGTGAGAGAGTGTGAGCAAATGGAAATGAAAGGGATATTTTTGTCTTTTTATTTCAATTTGGAGTACGAAGGTTTAGTACATGACGTTTTTTTTTTTTTTTTTTTATGAATCAGGAGGTCAAGTGATATTCATTTCACGGCATTGTATGTTTTCTCTTTCTTTTTTCTATTTTTTTGTTTTTTTATATAAACAAAATAGTTGATAAATTTTTAGATTTTATATATATATATATATATATATTTCATGTTACAAATTTTATTAAGTAAAACATTTATTAACCAAACATTTCAATGGATAAACCACCTACAAACCGTGCACCAATATTCCTTGTTCGAATTGACGCATGGTGCAGATGCCTATATCATCTCAGAACTTCTAAGACTGTAGAACTTGTTGTCAATAATTAAAGCAGGCTATAATTAAATAAGTTTTAGCTTCAAGTGAAAC
This sequence comes from Quercus aquifolioides, assembly GCA_019022515.1. NCBI lineage: Eukaryota > Viridiplantae > Streptophyta > Magnoliopsida > Fagales > Fagaceae > Quercus > Quercus aquifolioides. The sequence goes on from CM032336.1 coordinate 33,522,606, forward strand.
ACTGAAGCCCGAGGACCAGGACATTTTTGACGCCTTAGGAGGAGCTGGTGACAACTGGTTTGCAAGGTGATACACTCTTATGGAAATATCTAGTAGCTACGAGCGAGTAAGACAACCTATTTAGCTTATTTCAACTTACAGAGCGGTGTGCTATAGCCAGCTGTGGCTTTTACAGCGTTTTAACTCAGATCGGCCAATCGCCAAAGTCTTGTAGTTTAATTGATATATTTTCATGCACAAAATACTTGAAGTTTTTGAACTGTGAATTTAGCAGGGTAACTATCTAAAAAAACACTCAAATCCAATGTATTATTTATTCCAAAAATGTTAGTACCACAACTTATCTATTTGCTCTTATCAATTTAATGTGACTAGGGCAGCATCCTAGTAAATACAAGGCCCTTCTCATTAAAAAAAAAAAGTAAGAAATCAACACCAGCCGCTTTTTTCTTCTTTATTGCAAAATATCTTAGTTTAATAAATCACAAAATATCTTATAACTTGTGCTGTAGGGACCAGTTTTGGGCACTTTTCCGGGTTGAGAAAGTAGACCCAAATCCAGCTAACCCTGCAATGAATTTATAGAGTATGGGTTCAAGAGTTAGGCCCTAGTGAGGAATGCAACGGCCATGCATGGTTATACGTGGAAGCTGATAACTACTTAAGCGTGGTTTGGGATGCACAATAATGCTCATCGGACGTGCCTTACAGAGCTTGGAGTTCTTATTACTTCTTTGAAGAAAGGTTACAAGGTTTGAGAGAATGCAAAATGTTACAGTATTTCTTTTCTCTGGTTTTTCCTCTGTCCCCTCTTCAAGAGGGACTTCTTACATTATATACCTTTCTCTCAGTTGATCCTAGCCCTACATTTGTTGATCAACCAGGCCACCACTTGAGAGCCTGTCCCATCAGCCGCATTCTCATCCCTCCTGTGGGTTGCAGAGCCCAAGACGGCACTGTTCAGGGGTCCTATCCTCATTAATGCGGCTAGGGCGTTAGTTGAGGGCATTTAATGTGGATGTGACAGTTCATCTGGGACTTGCTCCTCCACCATGCTTCCATGTCCGGCGCTTGGTACTTGCTATTTGCCTTTTGGATGCTCGGGGAGGCTCACCTTGATGGTGTGCTGCTTGCTCCCTTTCTGATCTCGGACGTCTGAGGAAGTAATCATCCTCGGCAATGCTTCCTGGGCAATTGGGCTTTACGCTTTAGTCCTCGAACATTGGACACATCCTCGGCATGGGCCTTTGGGCCTGGTTTGAAGTGGGCCGGGGTTGCCTGACTCTTTATGGCCCCACAATAGTCCTTCAAAATCTTGTTGTCCGCATCCTCGGGCGGAAAGGAGGATTTTGACATCCTCGGACCTGCTCCGTGTCCAATCGAGTCTTGTCCCTCGTCAGCGCTGGAGCCTTTTCATCTGCCCAAGGCGCGTTACTGACGCTTCGGTGCGCGTAACGTGTCCTGCATTAAATTCGGGCGGCTCTGTGCTCCCCACGTTCAACGGGCAGATGGCCATCTAACGGTGGGGATGCGCCTAGCATTTATGGGCGGGAAAACTCGCGCGGCTCTTCTACCTAGGGTATAAATACCCATTCGAACCGCTTCCCTCTTTTTTCATTCACAATCAAGAGCTCTTGCGCCTTCACTCTGAGTCCAGCCAAATTTCCATCTACATCTCCAGCATAAAAAGCCTGTCTAAGGAGCTCCTCCTCATTTCTATAAGTCGCTCTATCCCTCTCTGAGCTTTCTTCATCTCTACTCCTCCTTCTCTTTTATTTGCTCTTTCTTTAGCTCTCTTAGGCATCATTTGGGATGGGTAGGCTTAAGAAGTACGTCTTCACTAAGGAGGCGATGGAGAAATTCATCGCCGATTATAAGATACCGGCCAACGTGGGCTTGAGGTATTGTGAGGAAGGAGAGTGGCACCTCCGAAGGCAGGAGGGCGAGGTGGTGATTCCCATCATCGCCTTCCTCGAAGGGGGGATGAGGATCCCCATGGGGCCGGTGACGAGGGGTTACCTTACATATTTCCGGTTAACCCCCACCCAGTGCGCCTCCAACATCTTCAGAATTCTGGGTAGTGTGGACGCTCTGAACGAGAAGATGGGGCTAAGGCTGACTCATCACGACGTGAACTACTGCTACAACCTCCAGCACTTGAAGAACAAGTCGTACTACATGAGGACGAGGGACGATAGGGTCCGGCTTATCCAGTGCCTCCCTGAGTCCAACAAGGGGCTGAACGAGGACTTTCTCATCGTGTCTGGAGGGTGGCACGATGGCCTTCACTGCCCGACGACAGAGGGGACACCAGGTGGGGCAGTGGGAATAGGAGGGGATTCGAAGATTCTAACTTGTTTCATGCATCATTTCTTTTTTGCACTGTTTGGTTACTAACGTGAATGTGTTTTCTTTCTGTAGATCCGCACGCCTCTACGCGCCACTTCAATCTGATCAACAGGGAGGATTTGCAGAAGGTGCTCAGGTCGGCGGCTTTCGAGAACGAAGCTGACCATCAAGTTAGAGCCGCTCACAAAATCTTGGGGTACACTTCACTCCAAAAATCGTTCGCAGCCCCAAAGTACGTGATTAGAGCAAAGGATCCTCGGCTGCAAAAAATAAAAGTGACCGAGGACGGGTTCGAGTTTCCCGAGGATCCCTCCACTTCAGAAGGCGTCACAGTAGCAGTCCCCTCTTCCTCCCACACATTCTCAGAGGTCGCAGAAGAGAACTTAGAGAGGGGAGAGGAGTTTGTAGATTCTGGCCCTGCCGAGGACGATTTTGACGTTTTTGGGCAAGTCCACCAGTCCGAGGACCCTTCTGGAGACTTGGGTGATCCTCGTCTGACCGAAGCAGACCTCCTAGCGTCAGAGACATCTTCTCGGCCTGAGATGGGTTACAAGAAGAAGGCCCAAGCCAGTCTGCTCGACCTAATCGAAGGGCAACCGGGGAAGTCCAAGCCAAAGCTTCCTCCTCCTTCCCTAAAGACTCGCCCTACCCAGACCAGGTCGGCCTCCACTCAATCTAGGCCTTCTCCTTCTCCGCCCCAGACGAACCCGCCGTCCAGGCACGAGCCTGCTGATCCTAAGCAGAAGAAGGATAAGGGCAAGAGGCCCCTCGAGGACAAATCTGGGCCCACGCGGGAGGGGGATGACACTCGGCGGCCTTCAAAGCAGCTGAGGATTAGCTCCAAAGCCCAGGAAAAACAGGTCGATGCCCAGCCCGAGGTACAGGCCTGGCTCCCCGCCCCAATGCTCCGTGGGGCATCTTTGAGGGATGACTCCTCCCTCAGGGATTTTAGGGAGGGCGAAGGCGCATACGTGGCCGACGCGGTGGAGAGGTGCCTGTTACTTCCTGCGGACATGGTACTGCTGGGGACCATGAGGAGTAGGGAGGTCTTCCTCAGCCTCAAGCGATACTTGGGGATGGTAAGACCCTCAACACTTGTGTTTTTTCTCGCTTCAGTTTTTTCTGTCTTCCTTTCTTTTTTGAGCTCGGCTTATTATCATGTATCCGTTTTTTTTGGCAGGCTGTCCAGGCCACCTTCAGGCTGGAGGAGGCGGCCAATGACCATGGAAAGGCCATGGATGAAGAGCGCGAGAGGTGCTTGGAGGCCACTCGGACCCTCAAGAACTCCGAGGACGACCTTGCCAAGGCCAGGGAGGAGCTGAAGGCAATGACCAGAGCTCGGGACAGCGCAGTGTCAGGCCTTGAGAGTGCCCAGAAGCAGGCCGAATCTCAGACGAAGCGTCTGGGTGAGGTGGAGGGCCAGCTGTAGCTCGCCGAGGAGTTGATAGCTGGCCTGACGAAGAAGATGGCTGATGCTGAGGAGGCCAAGAGGGTGGCTGAATGGGCCAAAGAGGAAGCTGTGAGGGCCAAGTTTGAGGTAGAGCAAGGCAGGGAGGAGGCCTGGACCACCAAGGAGGAAGCTGAAGAGGCAGCCTATACTGCCGGGGCAACTGAGACAGCAGCTGCCTACAAATCCCAATTCCCTAAGGTATGTAGGCGCTACTGCTCTGAAACTTGGGGTGAAGCCCTCAAACAAGCTGGGGTGGAGGCCTCTTCTGTCCTGTGGAAGGAGGAGAGTGTGTATTACCCCCTGCCATCCGCGAGGTTGCCCCAGATGGCCCTGAGGCCGAGGAGGCCGCTGTGGAAACTGCTGCTACCCCAGGTGAGGGGGCCTCGGACGCTGGACCTACTGGTGAGCCAGTTCAAGGGAGTAATCCTCCCGTGGTGGTTGAATTGAGTGACGGCTCTAACGAGGAAGCGCCTCAGCAGGTTGCAAAGCCCTCCCCCAATGCCCAGGTTTCTTCTGCTGAGGGGGCAGCTATTCCTGCCGTGCCTCTACAAGCCATCCCTCTTGGTCAGAGCTCGGAAGATCCTAAGGCTGCCATGGTCCAGCCACCCACTGGGGCGGGCAATTAGATAGAAGGAGTAGGCTCCTTGGCGCCTCTGCCTGCTTTACTTTATTTTTTGGATCTTTTTCTTCCCTTTTTTCTTTTTGTAACGTGACTCCTATGATGTAATTGTTACAGACTTAATGCAATGTGATTCTCATTTCTTTTTCTGTTTGTTGTGGCTATTTGTTTACTTGCACGCTATCCGCTTTTTCTTTACTTGTATGATTTTAACTTCAATTGTATCTCGGCCAATCGCGGCATCAATTATTGTAACGAGAGGGCATGCAGGCTCGGGCGGACCTTCTGCGTTCTAAGGACCAGGTAGAATTTCTTCGAGTAGGCACTTAGGATCCCTTCAAAGTAGTTAGTTTCCCCATAGGCCTGAGTCCGAGGACCATGCAGTGCCTTGGCTCGGTCTAACATTTAGTCTTCTGAAGTAGTTAGTTTTCCCATAGGCCTGAGTCCGAGGACCATGCAGTGCCTTGGTTCGGTCTAACACTTAGTCTTCTGAAGTAGTTAGTTTTCCCATAGGCCTAAGTCCGAGGACCATGCAGTGCCTTGGTTCAGTCTAACACTTAGTCTTCTGTAAGTAACTAGTTTCCCCATAGGTTTGAGTCCTTGGACCATGCAAGACCTTGGTTCAGTCTAGTACCCAGGTATGTTTGAGTGCTTAGTTTCCCCATAGGTTTGAGTCCGAGGACCATGCAAGACCTTGGTTCCGTCTAACGCTTCAGTTCTTCTGTAAGTAACTAGTTTCCCCATAGGTTTGAGTCCTTGGACCATGCAAGACCTTGGTTCAGTCTAGTACCCAGGTATGTTTGCGTGGTTAGTTTCCCCATAGGTTTGAGTCCGAGGACCATGCAAGACCTTGGTTCCGTCTAATGCTTCAGTTCTTCTGTAAGTAACTAGTTTCCCCATAGGTTTGAGTCCTTGGACCATGCAAGACCTTGGTTCAGTCTAGTACCCAGGTATGTTTAAGTGGTTAGTTTCCCCATAGGTTTGAGTCCGAGGACCATGCAAGACCTTGGTTCCGTCTAACGCTTCAGTTCTTCTGTAAGTAACTAGTTTCCCTATAGGTTTGAGTCCTTGGACCATGCAAGACCTTGGTTCAGTCTAGTACCCAGGTATGTTTAAGTGGTTAGTTTCCCCATAGGTTTGAGTCCGAGGACCATGCAAGAACTTGGTTCAGTCTAGTACCCAGGTATGTTTAAGTGGTTAGTTTCCCCATAGGTTTAAGTCTGAGGACCATGCAAAACCTTGGTTCCGTCTAACGCTTCAGTTCTTTTGTAAGTAACTAGTTTACCCATAGGTTTGAGTCCTTGGACCATGCAAGACCTTGGTTCAGTCTAATACCCAGGTATGTTTAAGTGGTTAGTTTCCCCATAGGTTTGAGTCTGAGGACCATGCAAGACCTTGGTTCCGTCTAACGCTTCAGTTCTTCTGTAAGTAACTAGTTTCCCCATAGGTTTGAGTCTTTGGACCATGCAAGACCTTGGTTCAGTCTAGTACCCAGGTATGTTTAAGTGGTTAGTTTCCCCATAGGTTTGAGTCTGAGGACCATGCAAGACCTTGGTTCCGTCTAACGCTTCAGTTCTTCTGTAAGTAACTAGTTTCCCCATAGGTTTGAGTCCTTGGACCATGCAAGACCTTGGTTCAGTCTAGTACCCAGGTATGTTTGCGTGGTTAGTTTCCCCATAGGTTTGAGTCCGAGGACCATGCAAGACCTTGGTTCCGTCTAACACTTCAGTTCTTCTGTAAGTAACTAGTTTCCCCATAGGTTTTGAGTCCTTGGACCATGCAAGACCTTGGTTCAGTCTAGTACCCAGGTATGTTTGCCGTTGGGACGCGAGACATGTAATCATGGTAGACAGAACATCTGAATCAAAAGAGACTTCTTCATTAATAGTAATACCTTTTCAGGTTATTTACATTCCATGGTCGAGGTACAGGTTTGTCATCTAAATCTTCTAAATAGTATGCTCCTACCCCTGCTACTGAGGTAATTCGGTAGGGCCCCTCCCAATTGGGTCCCAGCTTCCCCCAAGAAGGGTTCTTGGCGGCCCCTACGACTTTTCTCAGCACCAGGTCCCCCGGTGCTAGTGGTCTGCGCTTTACATGGGCGTCATATCCTTGCTTGAGCTTTTGCTGGTAGTAGGCCAGCTGGATCATTGCTTGCTCTCTTCGTTCGTCTACCAGGTCCAGGCTCCGCCCCAGCAATTCGTCATTACTGCCTGGAGTGAAGGAGCTCATCCTTAGTGTCGGGAAGTTTGTTTCCAGGGGGATCACTGCCTCCGCACCATAAGTCATGGCAAAAGGTGTTTCCCCCATTGAGCGCCGGGGCGTAGTCCGGTACGTCCAGAGGACGTGGGGCAGCTCTTCTACCCATCTCCCTTTGGCATCATCCAGTCTCTTCTTAAGCCCATTGACGATGACCTTGTTGACCGCCTCGGCCTGTCCGTTTCCCTGGGGGTAGGCTGGCGTTGAGTATCTGTTTGTGATCTCAAGTTCACAACAGTACCTCCTGAAGGCCTTGCTATCGAACTGGAGCCCATTATCCGAGATGAGGGTATGAGGGACCCCGAATCGTGTAACTATGTTCCTCCAAAGGAATTTCTTCACGTCCACGTCCCTGATGTTGGCTAGTGGCTCGGCTTCGACCCACTTGGTGAAGTAGTCCGTGGCCACCAACAGATACTTCTTATTCCCTGGTGCTCTGGGGAAAGGTCCCATAATGTCTAAACCCCATTGGGCAAACGACCATGGACTGGACAAAGGGTTGAGGACCCCTCCTGGCTGATGGATGTTTGTGGCGAACCTTTGGCATTGGTCACACCTCTTGACATACTCCTGGGCCTCTTGCTACATTCCCGGCCACCAGTATCCTTGTGTGACGGCTCGGTGAGCCAGGGATCTCCCCCCTGTGTGGATCTCCTTGGGGTTCTGCGGAGGCTTCAAATTGTGAATGGCCTTGATTTGGTCAGGGTCGACTTCGATCCCAAGGTGGGTGATCATGTACCCCAAAAACTTGCCAGAGCTTATGCCAAACGAGCATTTTGAGGCATTAAGGCGGAGCTTGTGTTCCCTCAGGACGTCAAATGTGCGGCCGAGGTCCCCCAAGTGTTCGGACACCAGTTTGCTCTTCACCACCATATCATCAACATAGACCTCGATGCTCTTGCCCAACATCGGCTCAAACATTCTCGTCATCATCCTCTGGTAGGTGGATCTGGTGTTTTTCAGGCCAAATGGCATAACCTTGTAGTGGTAGTTCCCAATGGGCGTCACAAAGGCTGTCTTCTCTTGGTCCTCCAAAGCTAGTGGGATTTGATGATAGCCCTGAAAGGCATCTAGGAAGCTCATCCAAGGATGGCCTGCTGTCGCATCTACTAGCTGGTCTATTCGTGGCATTGGGAAGGGGTCCTTTGGGCATGCTTTGTTCAGGTCTGTGAAGTCTACACAAACCCTCCACTTCCCACTTTTCTTCTTGACCACCACAGTGTTGGCCAACCATTCGGGGTAAAAGACCTCTTTGATAGCCCCCGCGCGCTTAAGCTTATTGACTTCTTCCCTGATTGCGTCGGCATGCTCCTTCGACGGGCGCCGGGGTGGCTGCTTCTTGGGGATCACGGATGGGTTGACGTTAAGGTGGTGACAAATGAAGGATGGGTCAATCCCTGGGGCATCGCAGGGGTCCCATGCGAACATGTCAAGGTTCCTTTTGAGGAACTCAAGTAACTCCTCCTTCTCCTGGGGAGGCAGCTGGGTTCCGACCTGGAAGAACTTCTCCGGGTCATCGTCAATTACCACTTTCTCCAGGTCCTCACATCTAGCATCCTCGGCAGGTGCATCAGGAGGCGCCACCAGGGCCTTTGATTGCTATGAACCTTCCTCGGCGGGGGCCAAGGGCTGTGCATCAAGCCGATAGGATATGGCAGCCACCGTGCACTGCCTCGCTGTGGGCTGGCAACCTCGGATCTCCAGAACCTGATCCCCTGATGGGAATTTCACCTTTTGGTGCAAGGAGGAGGCAACGCCCCCCAAGGTGTGTAGCCAGGGTCTTCCTACGATGGCCGTGTAGGGGGAGTACGTGTCCACCACCACGAAGTTCACCTCCATTACCACTGGGCCTATCTGTATGGGCAGCCTGATCATGCCCTTTAGGATGACGAGCTTTCCGTCGAAGCTCATTAGGGGGGAGCTATAAGGTGTGAGGTCCTCCGGTATTAGCCCCAGCCCCTTGTAGAGGTCTGGACACATGACCTTGGCTGCGCTGCCACCATCCACCATCACCCTTTTCACGTCGTAGCCCCCGATTCTGAGGGTGACGATTAGAGCATCATCGTGGGGTTGGGTGGTCCCAATCTTGTCCTCCTCTAAGAAACTCAAGGCTGGGGGGAAACTCCTTCTGGCCCTCTTCGGCCCTGTCCGGGGGTCCTCGGCAGGCAGTTGGGCTACGGACAACACTTGTAAAGGGCGTGTGCCTGTTCTTCTTGGCGCCGCCAAGATTATGTTGATCGTCCCAGCGGGCTGACCCATGGCGGCGTCCCTCCAAGGCTCTTGGTAGGTCTGGCCCTGCTGGCCGCTGGAATGGTGCAGAAGGTGCTTCAGCTTTCCCTCCCGGACTAGCTGGTCCAGGTGGTTCCAGAGGTTCCTGCAGTCCTCCGTGGCATGTCCGTGGTCCTGGTGGTATTGGCAGTAACGGTTCTGATTGCGCTTATCAGGTTCTCCAGTCATCTTAGTTGGCCACCTGAAGTATGGCTCGTTCTTTATCTTTTCCAGCACCCTATGTACGGGTTCTCGGAATACGGCGTCGACAGTCTGGGCATTGGTCGCCCCGGATTGCCCACCAAAATCTCTCATCGGGCGGGCGTTGCTATACCGGTCCGACCTGAAATCCCTCCTCTCCTGAGGGATAACCTTCTCCTTGCCCTTGCCCTGTAGCATATCTTCCTCCACCCGCTTGTACTTATCAATCCAATCCATCAATTGCCACACGCTGGTGGCGGGCTTTCCGGTTAAGGACTTCCTCAGGTCGTGCCCTATTGGTAGCCTATTCTGGAATGTATTGATGGCGATAGCGTCGTACTTGCCGTCCAGCTCGTTGTAAATCTCCCAGTACTTGTCCGAGTAAGCCTTGAGGGTCTCCCCGTCACGCATGGATAGGGACAGTAATGCGCTCATGGGCCGAGGAGGCCTGCTGTTCGTGACGAAGCGGGAACCAAAAGCCTGGGTCAGCTGCCTGTACAAGCTTATGGAATTCGTCCTTAGACCGTTGAACCACCTCATTGCCACAGGTCCCAAGCTGGATGGGAAGACTTTGCACATTAGCGCCTCGTTCTTGGAGTGGACAGCCATTCTTTGGTTGAACTGGCTCACATGCTCCACAGGGTCCGTTTTACCGTTGTAAGCAATGAAGGTTGGCTGCTGGAACCGCCGAGGAAGCTCTGCCTCCTCTATACGACGCGTGAAGGGCGACTTGGAGAGCTGATCCAGTGCCTTGCTCATGGCGTCACCTCCTAAGCCCCTGGGGGTTGGGTTGGCACGCCTACGCCTCTGGTAGCGCTCCTCCTCGTGGGAGAAAGTCTCGCTGGGGGGCGTTCTTGACCTTTGTCTGTATTCGTCATCACTTTCGTCGTCAGAGGGCAGGTCAGGGCTGGGTTCGGACCGTCTTCGCTGCGCACGGCGCAACTTCCTCTTCAGATCATCTATCTCGCGCTGCATGGCCACCTTATCGTCCTTTCTCTGGGAAGCGTGGCTATGGGCCTCCGACCTGGCCATTGTCGCGCTTCTGGGGAACGTGCCTGTCCTGGTGGGTCTGGCTTTCGCTCGCGGTTGAGGTATGTACGCTTCCTTCTCGAAATCGTCCATTCTCATTCTGACCGCCCCCGGGGTCGCCATAGTTGCCCTGGTGCCGGGACTTAGCCGGTTCAGGTCGATGGGGGTCTCCTTGGTGAGGGCTTGATCCTACCATGCTTGACTGTTGTCCTTACTAACGCGCAAGTTCTTCCCACAGACGGCGCCAATTGTAGGGACCAGTTTCGGGCACTTCTCCAGGTTGAGAAAGTAGACCCAAATCCAGCTAACCCTGCAATGAATTTATAGAGTATGGGTTCAAGAGCTAGGCCCTAGTGAGGAATGCAACGGCCATGCATGGTTATACGTGGGAGCTGATAACTACTTAAGCGTGGTTTGGGATGCACAATAATGCTCCTCGGACGTGCCTTACAGAGCTTGGAGTTCTTCTTATTTCTTTGAAGAAAGGTTACAAGGTTTCAGAGAATGCCAGTGGCTACAGTCTTTCTTTTTTCTGGTTTTTCCGTCCGTCCCTCTTCAAGAGAGACTTCTTACATTATATACTTCTCTCTCGGTTGATCCTAGCCCTACATTTGTTGATCAACCAGGCCACCACTTGAGAGCCTGTCCCATCAGCCGCATTCACATCCCTCCTGTGGGTTGCAGCGCCCAAGACGGCACTGTTCAGGGGTCCTATCCTCATTAATGCGGCCAGGGCGTTAGTTGAGGGCATTTAATGTGGAGGTGACAGTTCATCTGGGACTTGCTCCTCCACCATGCTTCCATGTCCGGCGCTTGGTACTTGCTATTTGCCTTTTGGGTGCTCGGGGAGGCTCACCTTGATGGTATGCTGCTTGCTCCCTTTCTAATCGCGGACGTCCGAGGAAGTAATCATCCTCAGCAATGCTTCCTGGGCAATTGGGCTTTACGCTTTAGTCCTCGGACATTGGACGCATCCTCGGCGTGGGCCTTTGGGCCTTGTTCGAAGTGGGCCGGGGTTGCCTGACTCTTTATGGCCCCACATGTGCCTAGGGCTGCAAATATATGACACGATCTGGGAATACAACACAACTTTTTACAGGTTTATTTTTAGTGTAAATGTGTTAGAACACTCACATTAATGTGTGTAAAATAGTATAAGGAGTGAATTTTGCACATTTAAACCAAAAAATTATTCACATCAGTCAATTTAAAAGTGTGTAATGTTAAGTTCTAAAATTTTAGAATAGTTGGTAAATCGTGAACACAAACTTGTCTAGATATAGATCTTAGAGTCTATAGGATTTATTAAACATTGCTCAAGTTGATACATTTCAAGATACAAGAACATTCAAGCTACAAAAAGAAGAATTCAAGCTACAAGAACATACAAAACCCCAAATTTACAAATTACCAATTCAAGCTCAAAATCAAACAACGTATGTGCGGAAAATGAACATAAGCTTATAACAGAATTGATAAACAATCTAAACCAAATAAAATCACATCCATAGCAGAAATTAAATGGCAAAGAATAAGGGAAGAGAGATGCAAACACAAGGGCAATACAACGATGTGTTATCGAAGAGGAAACTGAAGCCCTCGACGTAAAACCTCTCCCCGCCCTCCAAGTGGTCAATAATCCACTAAAGAATGAAGTTGGGATACATGAACAGTAGAAGACCCTCCAAGCCTAATTTACCCAATGTACCTAAGCCCTCTAAGCTTGTTGCACCAACGAGGTTGCACCGAACCTTTATCTTCTTTAACTTACTGGATTCCGCTATAGCCCATAGCATCAACTAATATCCATTGGTCCCTTCCTAACTGCTTCCCAAAGCACCAAAAAGCCTTCTCACAGATATGGGTATGGTGAGAAAAGGATTTGGGTAATGAACCTCTTAAGGATGTAACAATGGAGAGGGTGAGAGTAGAGGAATTTGAAGAGTCTCTATGTAAAGATTGTGAATGAGTCAATCTTGTTTTTTTCTAAGGTTTCTCTCTCAAAATTCTCTCTGGAAGCTCTCTACATTTCGTGGGTATAAGGGGTATTCATACTAGGGTGAGAAAGGAATACAAAGAGTCAGTTTTTCCAAAACAGAGCTAGCTGGCGACTTGGCCTTGCGACTTGATTGAGTCGCGAGTTCAAGCCATGAGCTAACTGAATGGCCAATCTGGATTTTTTGTCCTGTAGTGCTACAGTTGGCATGACGGTTCAGCTTCTCTGCATGCTTCGCTCGTGTGCATCATCTGGCGGCTTGCCAGTCGCGAGCCACCCGCGAGATCCAGTCGCGAGTTCTTGCTTCACTGCACATTCTTGAGCATTTCTTCACACTCTCTCACACACTATCCTTACATGATTCCCACCTAAATACAAGGTTTCTAAGTGCTGAATTACAAGCAAATTGGCATAGAATAAAGCCAATAAGATGGTTGATTAACTTCAACCTTACAGGAGTGACATTTCTCATCATGGTTGTAAACAAGCATTTCCATAAAAATAAAAATTAAGATTTAGGTCAATGAAATCCCTCTTTCTTCTTCTGAAACCCTAGCTCTCAATTCTTCCATTTATTTTAGTTCAAGATTACAAATCGCACCTCTAAGTACCGAAAGCAACTCGAAATCTTCAGACTTAGTGAATGAAAGGATTGTGAGTGTTACTGGAAAAATGCAAGAATGCAATAGCAACACACTATTATTATTGTATTTTTTAATCTTTATATTAAGGTGGTGTGATTGCAAAGGCTCCGACTACAAAGAGCTAGAAGTGGATACGATTTCAATGTGTTGTTGTTGGAGTTTTGATGGTCTGTTTGGTGGCTTGTCGGTTTAAGAGATTGGGGACGCTCAGCGATAATTGTGGTTTTGGAGATTGGTTTGTGTGGTGATCTGTTTATAGAATAGGGTGCTAATTCTTTGTTTAGATGCTGAGAAAATATTAGATACTTTTAGTTATCATTTTATTTTTAAATTAAATTTTTAGTTAACATAGTTATTTTAATTACTATAATTTTTTGGAATTATTTAATTTACTTGGCATATTTTAAATGACATGACATGTTTTAATTGGACAGATTGTGAGTTTGAGACATATTACTGGCTTAGGTGACATTTAATTGTCACATTAATAACAGGAATGGATGAAAATAAGATATTGCAAATAGCCTTTAATGTTTAAGGCTAAAATAGAAAAAATTAAACTTAAGGGATTAAAATCAAAATGGCTCAAACCTATAGAGTGTGATTTATATATAATTTAGTCTAAACTAATTGTTTGTACCAAAAATTTGTTGCTCAAATTGATGTTAATTTTACTAGGTAAATAAACTCTTCCATAACACTTGTTATTGAGATAAACAAAACCTTGGAATCTCTCCAGGCAGCATGAGCATCCAAACTTCCAAAGTCCCCATTGGTCTCCAGCCCTGCTCATATGGACGAAATTCAATTTTGATGTAGCTATTACTAGTAGGGGATTTTTCATTTTTCTTTCTTTTTTATTAGCAACACCCGTAGGGACACATGCAAAACTAAAATACAAAAATTAAATTAATAATTTTGTATTTCTAAAAGCAACAAACATTTAAATACCGTATTGCAATGGTGGTGCCACCTTATGGCCAGGTTGGTCCCAGGACCATCCTGACCTGGAAAAAAAATTTTATATATAATAATTTAATATTTAATATTTATTTACCTTTAAAAAAAAAATTTGGGACCACCTGAATTTTTTTTATGCCAATAAAATTAAATTTTGGTCTATAATTTGTGCAACTTAACAATATATTGGGGTTTTTCAAGCAAAAGAGAAAAACTCAAAAAAAAAAAATTATAATAAAACTACGAAAGCCTGGGTAGTGGCTTGATTCATTGACTAAGCACACGGCCCAATATAACACAATTTCCAACCTTTTATTATTTATTATTATTATTTTTCCTCACTAGACATATATTACTTCTCATTTTTAATTTGTTTCTCTTGTTTATTCTTAGCCAGTTTATTTTATTATTTAGCTTATTTTTTATACTATTCATGGGCCCTACTGCACTTTTTAGTATTATTCATGGACCCCACTATACTATTTCAGCTAACTTTTACCTTTATCTATAGTATTTTTAGTAAAAAAATTTCAGTTTTAGTAAAATAAGCGGTTCCCAGACACTTTTACATCTACGTTTTAAATTTTATTACATCTTTATCTGCATTTTAAAGTCTACATTTTGCCTTCCTCCTTGTTCGTAACATCTGTGTCTTCTACCAATACCAGTGCGGCAGTGTCTCCTCTCAAGTTTTGAGTTTCAAATTTCTCAATATGATTTGTTTTTTAGCTGTATAGGTACCTGTAGGGATAAGGGCCCAAACTCATATATTGAGTTTTGGACTTTGTCTGAGGACGTGGACAGGTCCGAGGAGGGATAAATAGTTATGAGGGATTCTAGTTTAGAGTCTTATAAATAAGAGATGAGTGAAAGGCGGTCCGAAGAGGAATTCCTCCTCAGGTATGATAGATATCACTCAGATGTGTATTCCAACGATGAAAATAACCTTCATAGAAGCCCCAATGATAGGAACGTGCCTTATGAACATACGAGAAGGAAGGAAACCCAAAAATATCTAAGGAAAAGCTGCTGCCTTGGCTACCACAACTCATAGAAAGCCAAAGAGGGTGTCTGATGGGACGGGCACTCAAGTGAGGGCTCAAATGATCAACAAGTGTAGGATCAAGATGGTCCAAGATGAGCTATATAATGTAACAAACCCTCCATGAGGAATGGATCAGAAAAATAGAGAAAGAACACTATAACAATTAAAGTTATACCTATAATCAGTTTAATTGATTTATAGAGAGATTTGCCTCCTCGGGCAAGGAAATTCAGTCAGTTCTATGTTCCTTGTTCTTGCCTGATCATCTCTTGAATCCATACTAGTCGTTGTCCAATTCATTAGGGCCGAGTTCTTTGACCCACTCTCTACAAATTTATTGTATTGGGCTCACTGGGCCAACATCCCTTACATTTGGGGCTCGGGTTACAAAACGTGCCCATACAATTGACACCGTCTGTGGGAAGAACTGGTGATATAGTGAGTGTAACGCTTAACTATGGTAGGATCAAGTCCACACCGAGCAGAGTCTTTGGGATCCTAGTATGGCAACCCTTTTGTCAACCTTGAATGGAGAGGTGATCGTGAAGGAAGTGTGCATATCACACATACTGATAGGAGTCAACCTCGAGGTGGAAGCCATATCCCCCATGCAAAGAGTAACAAGGGCATACAACTGGGGATTGACCAGTTGAAGAGGAAGTTGCGCCATGCACGGCGAAGGCGAACCCCCTCCAACTCTGATGTTTCTTCTAACGACGAAAGGGACATCAATTACAGGCGAAGGTCTTGAACCTCGCCTAGCAAATCTTTCTCCTATGAGGAGGAACACCATCGTGAACGGAGGGTCAGAAGCCCACCTTGTAAAGTCATGGGAAACGATGCTATGAGCAGGGCCTTGAACCAAATCTCCAAGTCGCCCTTCACGCATAAAATCGAGGGGGCAAAACTTCCTCGACGATTCACCCAGCCCGCTTTCACCATGTACAATGGTAGAATAGACCCTGTGGAGCATGTGAGCCATTTTAATCAGAGAATGGCTATCCATACCAAGGACGAAGCCTTGATGTGCAAGGTTTTCCCATCCAGTCTGGGACCCGTTGCGATGAGATGGTTCGACAACTTGAGGGCAGATTCCACAAGTTCCTTTAAAGAGCTCACCCAGGCGTTTGGTTCCCAATTCGTCACCTGTAGTAGGGTTCTTCGGCCCTTGGCTTCCCTACTATCCTTAAGCATGCGAGAGGGAGAGACCTTGAAAACGTACTCGGATAGATACTGGGAGACGTTCAACAAAATAGATGGTGACTTTGACGATGTGGCCATCAGTACTTTTAAGGTCGGCCTCCCAGCCAAGCATGATTTGAGGAAATCTCTAACTGGCAAACCTGTCATCAGTGTGTGCCAACTCATGGACTGAATTGATAAGTATAAAAGGGTTGAGGAAGACCAACAGCAGGGGAAAGGAAAGGATAAGGTTATCCCTCAAGAGAAGAGGGATTTCAAGTCAGACCGATACAATAACAACCGACCACTGAGCGGTCAATGTTGTGTTCTGAGAACTGGTGCATTAGGTTCTAGAGAAGATTAGGAATGAGCCATTCTTCAAATGGCCAAATAAGATGGTAGGAAACCCCACAAGGTGCAATTAAAACCTTTATTGCCAATACCACCAAGACCAAGGACACACCACGGAAGATTGTAGAAATCTGTGGGACCATCTGGACCAACTCGTCCGTTAAAGAAAGTTAAAGCAACTCTTGCATCACTCTAGTGGCCAGGGGGGGCAGACAAATTCAGAATCTCGAAGAGATGATTCTTCAAGACCGTCCTTGGGAACGATAAATGTCATCTTCGTTGCTCCAGGGAGGACCGATTCTTGTCCTTCTAAAGTGATGTTTGTGGTTCGACTATCCGCCGAGGGCACTAATCCGAAGCCAAAGAAGGCTAGAATAGAAATCCAACCGGTTCTGGGCTTCTCGGACGAGGATAAGATTAGAACCATCCAACCCCATGATGATGCTTTAGTGGTCACACTCAAGATTAGGGGGTACGATGTGAAGAGGGTGTTGGTGGACCAAGGAAGTAGTGCTGAGATTATGTACCCCGACCTGTACAAGGGGCTGAATTTGAGACTCGAGGACCTAACAGCCTATAATTCGCCCCTGGTAAGTTTTGATGGGAAGGTTGTTATTCCGAAGGGCCAGATTAGACTACTCGTACAGACTGGTTTAGAAGTGGTGGAGGTGGATTTCATCGTGGTGGACGCTTATTCACCTTACACAGCCATTGTGGCCAGACATTGGCTTCATACCTTAGGAGCCGTCTCTTCTACTCTACACCAGAATGTGAAATATCCATCTGAGGGCCAGGTTAAAGAGATCCTAGGAAGTTAATCTATGGCTAGGCAGTGCCTAGT
The DNA here is from genome assembly GCA_019022515.1 of Quercus aquifolioides. Taxonomy (NCBI): domain Eukaryota; kingdom Viridiplantae; phylum Streptophyta; class Magnoliopsida; order Fagales; family Fagaceae; genus Quercus; species Quercus aquifolioides. The sequence goes on from CM032336.1 coordinate 33,539,800, forward strand.
GGCTGCCATCTTACATCAGCCTGAAGCTGAGTCCTCAGCCTTTGCTGAAGGGGGCTTATAGCAATTAAGAGCTTCGGTGTTTCTTATCAACGGATCGGCCATAGAGGCGAAATATGAGGATTTGGAAACAATCGTTGTTGGTGATGATCCGGAAAAGTTCTTTCAGATCGGGGTTCAGCTACCTCCTCTAAAGAAGGAAAAGCTAATAGAGTTTCTTAGAAAAAATGTTGACATGTTCGCATGGAATGCTTACGAGGCTCTAGGGGTGGATCCAAGCTTCATTTGTCATCATTTAAACGTTAATCCCTCTATCACCCCCCAAAAGCAACCACCTTAGCGCTCATCTAAGGATTACTCCGATGTTGTCAAAGATGAGGTGATGAAACTAAAGCAAGCGAGGGCTGTCAAGGAGGTGTTCTACCCCGAACGACTGGCCAATACTGTGGTGGTGAAAAAGAAGAGTGAGAAATGGCGAGTGTATGTAAACTTCACAGATCTAAATAAGGCTTGCCCAAAAGATCCCTTCCCTATGCCTAGAATAGACCAGCTGGTGGATGCAACTGTAGGCTATTCTCGGATGAGCTTCTTAGATGCCTTTCAAGAGTACCACCAGATACCGCTAGCCCTGGATGATCAGGAAAAAACAGCCTTTGTCACCCCCATTGGGAACTATCACTACAAGGTGATACCCTTTGATTTGAAAAATACAGGATCTACCTATCAAAGGATGATGACTAAAATGTTTGAACCACAATTAGGCAAGAGTATCGAGGTCTATATAGACGACATGGTGGTGAAAAGTAAGGTAGTGTCTGAGCATGTGGAAGATCTTGGGAACTTTTTTGAAATTCTAAGGAAGCACAAGTTGCACCTTAACGCTTCCAAATGCTCTTTTGGTGTGAGAGTAGACAAATTTCTGGGCTACATGGTTACTCATCGCGAAATTGAAGTTAACCCCGATCAAATTAAGGAAATCAATAGTTTACAACCACCTCAGAATCCTAAGGAAGTCCAAAAACTGACCGGAATGACTGCCGCGTTGAACCAATTCATCTCTTGGTTAGCGGATAGGTGTAGACCCTTCTTCCTACCGATGAATAAGTGGAAGGGGTTTGAGTGGACCGAGGAGTGTGCCTTAGCCTTCTAGCAGCTTAAGGATTATCTCTCTCAGCCACCCATCATGTCCAGTCCTAAGATAGATGAGGTCTTGTTTGCCTATATTGTTGTGGCCCCTCATGTTGTAAGCTTGGTCTTGATACGAGTTGATAGCGGCAAGTCACTACATGAGGCTGAAATCCGCTATTTGCCACTGGAGAAAGCCATTTTGGCGGTAGTACATGCTACACGTAAACTCCCCCATTACTTCCAGGAACACACGGTAGTTGTCCTAACTCAGCTCCCGCTTCGAGCTCTGCTTCGAAATGCTGATTACACGGGGAGGATCGCTAAATGGGGCACGATCCTAGGGTCTTTTGACATCAAATACATGCCTCGCACCTCTGTCAAGGGTCAAGTCCTCGCGGATCTGGTAGCTGAGTTTATTGAATCCCTGTTGGAAGTAGAAATAGAGAATCAAAACATGGATGGAAAATCGATTGGCATGATCTCCCAGCAAGGTCCTTTATCCTGGAAAGCATACGTTGATGGTGCAGCAAATCAGAAGGGGTCTAGAGTGGGGCTAGTTCTGGTCTCACCCGAGAAAATCAGCATTGAGAAATCATTAAGATTGGGATTCTTAGCCGCAAATAATGAAGCCAAATATGAGGCTCTACTAATAGGAATGACCATGGTTCAAAAAATGGATGGAAAGGCTATAGAGGTGTTCTCGGACTCAAGATTGGTCGTCGGCCAAGTGAAAGGAGAGTTTAAAGCCAAAGATGAAAGAATGCGAGGGTACTTGAGTCAGGTTAGATGTTTGCAGTTGAGCTTTGAATCTTTCAACCTGCTGCATATCGCCAGAAATGGAAACACACATGCTGATTCCCTAGCCACACTTGTAACCTCCTCGGCGCAAAGCTTACCTCGGGTCATCCTTGTAGAAGACTTATGCAAACCCATAGAGGTGAACAGCGAGGTGGTTCATGTTCACCAAGTTAGAATAAGGCCTAGCTGAATGGACCTCATAGTACTATTTTTGAAGGAGGATATCCTACCTGAGGAGAGGTCAGAAGCTGACAAAATATGAAGAAAGGCTCCTCGGTTCTAGCTGTCTAAGGATCAGAAATTGTACAAACGCTCCTTTTCTAGGCCATACTTACTATGCATACACCCTGAAGCAGCAGAATTACTCCTAGAGGAGTTGCATGAGGGGATTTGTAGAAGCCACACTGGAGGAAGATCTTTGTCACACAGAGCCATCACTCAAGGCTATTAGTGGCCCCACATGCAAAAAGAAGCATAAGAATATGTAAGAAAGTACGACTAGTGTCAAAGATTCGCACCAAACATACACCAACCGGGAGGAGTCCTTAATCCTCTATCCAGCCCCTGGCCATTTGCTCAATAGGGCTTGCACATTGTTGGTCCTTTCCCCAAGGTAGCAGGGAATTAGAGGTATTTGCTAGTTGGCACGGACTACTTCACTAAGTGGGTTGAAACTGAGCCCTTGGCGAATATCAGGGATGTAGATGCCAAGAAGTTTGTTTGGAGGAACATCGTTACTCGGTTTGGGGTCCCTTGTACTCTTGTCTCGGATAACGGCCTTCAGTTCGATAGTAAAGCCTTCAAGTGATACTGCTGTGATCTTGGAATTACGAATTGGTACTCCACCCCAACTTATCCCCTAGGCAATGGACAGGCCGAGGCTGTTAATAAGGTCATAGTGAACGGACTCAAGAAGAGGCTGGACGTTGCGAAGGGAAAATGGGTGGAAGAACTGTCACATGTCCTCTGGACATACCGAACTACACCTCATAAATTAACAAGAGAGACCGCCTTCTCAATGACTTATGGAGCAGAAGCTATTATCCCCTTAGAGACTGGCTTCCTAACATTAAGAACAAGTTCTTTTGATCCAAGCAATAACAACGGATTGCTAGAAAAGAGTTTAGACCTGATTGAAGAGAGGAGAGAAAATGCAATGGTCCAATTGGCATATTATTAACACAAACTTAAGCAGGGTTATGATGCCAATGTGAAGCTGAGACCGTTGACACCTGGCGACTTAGTGTTGAGAAAGGTTCTAGGTACCGCAAAGAATCCAGCATGGGAGAAGCTGGGGCCCAACTGGGAGGGACCATATCGCATCACCTCAGTGGCTGGTACAGGAGCCCATTTCCTCGAAGACCTAGATGAACATGTAATACCACGCCCATGGAATGTAAACAACCTGAAAATGTATTATTATTAATGAAAGTTTCCGTTGTCATGAACCTCTTTATTGTGTAAATACCGCTTATTTCCCTATGACCTCTATAAGTGCTTAAACAGAACCTTAGTCATGTCTGGGTCCTCGGACCAGACACTTTGGAGAAATTAACACTCTATGACATCTATAAGTACTTAAACAGAACCTTAGTCATGCCTGGGTCCTCGAACCAGATGCTTTGGGGAAATTAACACTCTATGACATCTCTATAAGTGCTTAGACAGAACCTTAGTCATGCCTGGGTCCTCGGACTAGATGCTTTGGGGAAATTAACACTCTATGACATCTATAAGTGCTTAAATAGAACCTTAGCCATGCCTGGGTTCTTGGACCAGATGTTTTGGGGAAATTAACACTCTATGACATCTCTATAAGTGCTTAAACAAAACCTTGGTCATGCCTGGGTCCTCAGACCAGATGCTTTGGGGAAATTAACACTCTATGACATCTCTATAAGTGATTAAATAGAACCTTAGCCATGTCTGGGTCCTCGGACCAGATGTTTTGGGGAAATTAACACTCTATGACATCTCTATAAGTGCTTAAACAAAACCTTGGTCATGCCTGGGTCCTCGGACTAGATGCTTTGGGGAAATTAACACTCAATGACATCTATAAGTGCTTAAATAGAACCTTAGCCATGCTTGGGTCCTTGGACCAGATGTTTTGGGGAAATTAACACTCTATGACATCTCTATAAGTGCTTAAACAAAACCTTGGTCATGCTTGGGTCCTCGGCCTAGATGCTTTGGGAAAATTAACACTCTATGACATCTCTATAAGTGATTAAACAGAACCTTAGTCATGCTTGGCTCCTCGGGCCGTATACTTTGGTAAAATTAGCACTCAATGACACCTATTCATTTTTTCCAAGTGTTAAACGGAGCCTTAGCTATGTTTGGCTCCTCGAACCACATACTTTAGTAAAATTAACACTCAAAGACATCTATTTGTTTTTCACTAAGTGTCAAATCTAATCCAAGAATATGCCCAATTCCTTGGATTGGTGACTTTGAGGTAAATTATGTATGTCCATTATGTTCAACTTTCATCACAAAGGGTTCCATTTTTCAATGCAAATATATGGCAAATCTCTTTATTGGTGGTATTTAATCAAATAATTTGAGCTGAATGCAAGGTAGTATTGTTAGTTTTTATTAAAGATAGAGTAAGGACACAAGAACTAGAAAGAAAAGTCTATTCATTGATCAAAGGAAGATGCATTACAAAGGGTGGCAAAATGCCGTTACAAAGAAATATGTACACATAAAAAACTACAAAAGAAAATCCTATACTTAGGCCTTTGCCTGTGGAGCGGCCTTCTTAGGATCAGCTTTCTCAGATTGAGAATTCCCAACTTGAGACTTAAGCTCTGCATCCTTGGCCTGGGAGACCACATCCCTGATTGTAAGGGCATCCTCGAAGGCTTGGCCTTCATCGGTGGCTGAGCCTCCTTACCCATTTTAGCCCCTTTAGAAACTTCAGCATCAGGAGGGGGAGCTTGGGTGGTAGGGACTTGCTCGGGAGGAAGGACCGTATCTGAAATTTCTCAAATATCCTCTAGGAAAAAGATATTCTTGGCCCTCCTCAGCTCGGAATCTGCAAGGACTCCCCCCCCCGGTCTATCACTACTCCCCATGACTCGGTGCAGTAGTCCCTGTACACTACAGCCACCTCCTCTGCCAGTCGGGTTTATGTGTCCCACACCCCACGTTCATAGGATGCCTTCGCTGCGGCCTCAGTGGCTTCCCTGGCCACCCTAGCTGCATCCTTGGCTTTCTGCAGCTCTGCCTTAAGATCCAAAACAGTTTGTTTTTCGGTGGCCAGGTTTATCTCGGTTATGTGCAGTTTTTGGCCCTGATCCTCAGCCTGCCTCTCCATAGTCTTTAGACCTGCCTTGGCGCTTTGGCGAGCCTTATCCACTTCCTTCAGCTTCTCAGACAGCTCTGTGTGCTCTTCTTTCAGGGCTCCCAAAGCCTTCTCAACCTCAAAACAGGAGTAGGCCTTAGCCTTAACCTCGTTATGAGCGTTCCTGACCCACTCCTCAGTTACATAAATTTGTTGGATAACCTGCATAAAAGTAGCAAAGGGGTTATAAATATATATACATATATGAATAAATGTGCAACTTAGTATTAAACGAAAAAGGATGTTGATTGATTTACCATTACAAGATCCCTCTTCAATGACATGAAGAGGTCTAGTTGCCTGGTATGCCTGAGACCCTCCATGTCTCGGGGGAGGAGAAGAGGTTGCTCTAAAGCCTCAGCGAGGTAGGTGGCGTGCCCCCTTTGAGACTCCCAAATCATGGCATCCCAAGGAATGGAAGCACTCTCCATCTCTAGCCGAGGGGCCCAGGTGCACGGCTTTTGGCGCACTTCAGCCTCGTCCCAGCTCTTCACAGACTTGGCTTTCTTGTCCTTGGGGTCCTTAGCTTTCTTCTATTGTTTTACCCCCTTTTGAGGGGCGGCCTCGCCTTCCTCTAGGTCCTCAACTGGCCTTTTCTTCCTCAGATTTGGGTTAGCATGCAGTTCGAGGTCAATAGAGGCGGGAGGAGGAGGAAGACTGGAGGAACTTGGGTCTTAGGGACTTCTTTTGAAGTTGACCCCTTGTTCCTGTTGGCCAGTAAACCTTTTAAACTAGTCCTTGGCTTCAAGTCTATCCCTTCTTCTTCTTCTTCTAAGCTAATGGTGACTTGGGCAACAATTAACTTCGAAGGATGAGCTATAGAAAATCTGTCGGACTCGGTTTCAGAATCCGAGAGCTGCATAGGCCTTTCCAGTGCTCCTTCTTCCCCTTCAAAATGGAATTGGTTGATCTCAGCCTCAAGGGATAAGTGTGTAGAGGCTATCTCCTCTCTTGGGGCGGCTACTTCCTGAGGGACATGTTGATTGGGCAGTTCAACAGGTAGGAGGTCTCTCTAAGCCAAAAACCCTAGCTTGGATACGTCTATGCAGGCTAGCCTAGGGTTACTAGCCCTTATTGCCTGGCCTGCATCCTAAAATATGCGAGATAGAGGCACATAATCCAAAATTAGGTGAGCAGCCCATAGTTGTCCATCTTCGCTTATAAATATCCCTAACCTCAATAGGTAGTTAAGAGCCGGAACGTTAGTCAAACTAATCCTTTGAGCAACGTGTCTTTTATCTGCAAAAACATCAGAGAAGGAAATCATGGTCAGACCAATGAAAATTATCATTAGAAGAAGATGAAGAGTTAAAAGTGAAAGGGCTAAACCCCTTGTCCAAAGGAACTGATCTTAGGGTACCCCACCTACCTTTCCTACCTGAGTTGGGCAGGGAAGACCATCGTGCCACTCCCCGAAGGCGACTAGATAGTCATCCTTTAAGCCCTTGTTGGACTTTGAAAGGCGGGATATCAACCTAACGACATCGGACCGGGACTTCAGGTAATATCCTGTGCTAGCAAGGGAATGGCACTCGTACATATGAACGATGTCGTGCCATGTGAGCCCTAAGTTCATCTGATCATTCAGAGCATCTACACTCCCTAAGACTCTAAACAGGTTGGGAACGCACTGATAGGGACACAACCTATGACTGAGCAGGTAGTCTCTGGTTATCCTACCCATGGGAAGAGTCATTCCTCCCTCTATAAAGGCGATCATTGGAATGACAACTTCACCCTCCCCTCTATCTGCGTATACTTGGTCTAGGGCGCAATATTGTAGGCCTACTCCTTGTGGGATATGGTATTTGGCCTTAAAACCCTCCATACTGGCCGGAGAGTCTACTAAGTGTTTGAATCTATCCATCTAAGCAAACGTAGATGAAGCAAAAGAAGTTTTCTAAAAAAGAAAGAAGGCCGAGGAGAAAAAGAAATTTTGAAGAGATAGATACTTACAAAAGCAAGTAAGTGTATTAAATCTTTAACCTTTAGGAAAATCTTTTGAAAATTTCTTAAGGAAAAAAGTTAGGGAAACTCAGGAGTTTAGTGAGTTGGAGTGTTTGAAATCTTTGAAGAACTTGAAAATTCGTAAAGTAAAGGGAGAATGATTTCCCTCAAGGCTTTATATAGAGGGTGAAAATGAGTGGGAGTTATCCTGCTCAAAATTCCAAGAGAAAGATCAGCCGTTGGATCTAGGGAACAAGGCGCCGGCTGGAGTAATTAATGGCACCTTGCAGACTTCAAAGCGTCAGTAGCAATCATGGGACGTGCAAAACGGTAATTTTGCACGTGTGAACTAGAGAAATAAGTGGTCTTGTCTCTTTAAAATCAAAACCCCATTTTTTCTCCTCGGATGAGAGGGAAAATCGGAGTTTTGAGGGGCTATTGTAGGGATAAGGGCCCAAAATCATATATTGGGCCTTGGGCTTTGTCCGAGGAGAGATAAATAGTTATAAGGGATTCCAGTTTAGAGTCTCATCAATAAGAGATGATTGGAAGGCGGTCCAAGGAGGAATTCCTTCTCGGGTATGATAGATATCGCTCAAATGTGTATTTCAACGATGAAAGTAACCTTCATAGAAGCCCTAGTGATAGGAATGTGCCTCATGAACATACGAAAAGGAAGGGAACCCAAAAATATCTAAGGAAAAGTTGCTGCCACTGCATTAAATGCACTGCAGCTACTTTTCTTGCCGCATTTATGTGGAGAAGACCCCTGAATAGTGCTGCCTTGGCTACCACAACTCACAGAAAACCAAAGAGGGTGTCTGATGGGACGAGCATTCAAGCAAGGGCTCAAATGATCAACAAGTGTAGGATCAAGATGGTCCAAGGGGATTTATATAATGTAAGAAACCCTCCATGAGGAATGGATCGGAAAAATAAAGAAAGAACACTGTAGCAATTAAAGTTATACATGTAATCAGTTTAATTGATTTATAGAGAGATTTACCTCTTCGGACAGGGAAATTCAGTTGGTTTTATGTTCCTTGTTCTTGCCTGATCATCTCCTGAATCCATACTAGCCGTTGTCAAATTCATTAGAGTCGAGTTCTTTGACCCACTTTCTACAAATTTATTGTATTGGGCTCACTAGGCCAACATCCCTTACATTTTGGGCTTAGGCTGCAAAACGTGCCCATATAGTACCTTTGTTCATTTCTTTTCTTTTCATTTTTTTCCTTTTGAGATTTTTCGATGTACAGAATGCAAATTTGTTTTGGTTTTAAAAACAAAAATTTTTTTTTTAAAGCACAAACTTCATGCCGGCCAAATCTTGAATTTCGGCCGGTATTTACCGAAACGTCCCAAAACACCTGAAATAGACCAGAATAACCTTGGATTTTTTCAAAGTAGAATAGGGTGGGTTACTGTTCCGGTTTGTTTACCAACACGGTATTTTCCGACCGGAACGGAACGGAATTAATAACATTAAATCAAACCTAATTGCCTAAAGGCTAAAAGGAAATAAGATTGTGTAATTTATGCTTCTTAAGGAACACCTGGACAAAATTTCTAGAGCCGCCACTACCGTATTAGACTGCAAAATATAAAAAAGATCATATATAGTTAATTATCTTTTTAAATCTCAAATTGTGTTTGAAAGTTCAAAATGGGTATAAAAATGCCCTTGAACGTTTAGACCCCAAATTACAAAATATCAATTCAAGCTTATTATCAAACAATTAATGTGCGAAACATGAACATAAGCCAAACACAGAATTGATAAACAATCTAAGCCAAATATAAACACATCCACAGCAGTAAATATAAGGCAAAGATAAAAGGAAGGAAAATGCAAACACACGGACAACACACGATGTGTTATCAAAGACGAAACCGAAGTCCTCGGCGTAAAACCTCTCCGCCACCCTCCAAGCAGTCAAATAATCCACTAAAGAATGTAGTTGGGATACATGAACAGCAGAAGACCCTCCAAGCCTAATCTACCCAAGTACCTAAGCCCTTCAAGCTTCTTGCTCCAACGAGGTTACGCCGAACCTATTTCTTCTTTAGCTTCCCGGATTCCGCTACTAGACCATAGCATCAACCAATGTATATTGGTTCCTTCCAAACTGCTTCCCTTAGCACCAAATGAGCATTCTCACAAACGTGGGTGTGGTGAGATAAGGATTTGGTCAAAAACCTCTCAAGGGTATGATAATGGAGAGGAAGAGAGTAGAGGAATTTGTAGAGTCTCTAAGGTAAAGATTGGGGATGAGGCAATCTTGTTTTGCTCTAGGGTTTCTCTCACAAAATTCTCTCTGGAAGCTCTCTCAATATCGTGGGTATAAGGGTCTATATATAGTGGGGTGAGAAAAGAATACGAAGAGACAGTTTTTGCCAAACAGGGTAAATTGGCAGCTTGGTCTTGCAGCTTGTCCAGGTCGCGAGTTCAAGTCGCGACGTAACGGCCTGGCCAGCCTAGGACTTTTGTCCTGTAGTGCGACAGCTAGCGCAACCCTTCAGCTTCCCTGTGTGCATCTCACGTGCTTGCATTTGGCGGCTTGCCAGTCGCGAGCCACCCACGAGTCCTAGCCGCGAAGCTCTGCTTCTTTGCACATACTTGAGCTTTTCTTCACATCTTCTCACACACTACCCTTACAATAATCCCACCTAATTACAGAGTTACTAAATGCTAAATTACAAGCAAATTGGCATGGAATAAAGCCAACAATATGATTGATAAATTTCAACCTTACAGTGTTGAATCGACCTTTTGAGTTTTGACAAAGTAGGGCCAATTTTCTAGGTCGTACTCTTTAATTAAAAATCTATATTTTTTTTATATAAAAAAATCGACAAATTTGTTGACCATTATGCCCATGCCAAAGTGGTAATGCCAATCACACCTTTTTTTTTCTTTTTTCTTTTTTCTTTTGGGAGAAAATAATGCAAGCCACCTTAAAGCCCTTTTCAAAGAAAAACTAATTCACATAATCCAAATTTAGCATTTGCATCTATCCGTACGGTTCCAGGGGTAATCATGGGCCCCAATTTCTTCACACTCAATGTCTAAGGGTCCGTTTGATTGGAGGAGTGAAAAAGTGGAAGGATGAAAAATTGTGGGAGGATAGAAAATATTTAGTTTTCCCTCATGTGTGTTTGGTTGAAGGGATGGAAAAGTGGAAGGGTGAAAAACTCTTTTGTTTGGTTGAAAAGAAAAGTGAGAGGATAGAAAATGTAGTTTATGTAAATTGACTATCATACCCTTGTTACATAATAGGTAGAAAATAGATTTATTTGTACTCATTAAATAATATAAAATTTACCAACAATTATATTTTTCAATGAGAAGTGTTACGTTCACAACATTTTTTGCAATGCTGTCACAATAAAATTTATGTAGAAAGTTGTTACTAGTTCTAATTTGAACTTACCACTGAAATTATTTTTTTACTCACCAATATTAACTAATAACAATCTGTTACTTAAAATTTATTGTGAAAATATTATGGTAACATTTCTCAATTAGGATTTTTTATTTTTTATATTATTCCTCCTTTCTCTCATTTCATTTCATCCATAAGTTTTTTTTTTTCCTTCTCCATACACGTTTGTCCTTATCTCTTTTTATCCTCTTAGGTCTTTCTCTAGCTCTCGGTCTCTATTTTGTTTTTTTTCCCCCCCTTCTCCATACACGTTCATCCTTATCTCTTTTTATCTCCCCCTTCTTTTCTTTCTTTTTCTCTCTCATTCAAGAAGTGCTCTCATTCTCTCAAGTCCTTCTCCAGCTCTCGCTCTCTATTTTTTTTTTTTTTACTTGATTCCAGAATAGCCGTTGTGTTTGTGAAGAGGGTAGGTGGGAGATGGCATTTGTGTAAAAATGCCAAAAGTCCACTTTTCTCCCCACAATTTTCCTCCCAATTTGGGAGGAAGAAAATTGTGGGCTCGAGAGAGAAAATTTTCTCCCGGGTTTTCTTTCCTCAGTGTTTTCCTTCGGTTGCCAAACAGTGGAAAACACTATTTTCCACCATATTTTCCTCCCTTAGTTTTTCATCCTCCCTAAAATCACTCCAACCAAACACAGTGTAAGATTTCAAACTTCAAGCAAAATACAAGCATTTTTTTTTTTTTTTGTCTTTTTTGTGTGATACTCTCAATGCCCATACATATTTATATTAGTAAGTTGTTTAATAAGAATCATATTCTCAGAATCCCAGGAGTCCAGGACTGTGGCCTCAATAGAAAATGTACTATTTGCTGATCATAATTCTTAATATAAAATATATATTCCCCATTCCCTGTGTTCTGTCTATATCATCTCAAAAAAAAAAAAAAAAAATTTACATATATATATATATATATATATAATATATCCAATTATTGCCATTTGTCAGATCAATAGAAAACGGCGACTTGAGTATGTTTTCGTTTCGTGGGATAATGCAAAAACTTATAATAAATTAATCATATACGAAAATTGGAACTAATCAATTGGGTAAAATGGGTTGGACCGTGGTCTATATATATATATATATATATATATAGTGTTATTGTGAGGGAGGTTTATTATCACTGTATGGTATGTGAAGTTTTAAAGGGAAACGAGTAGAGATGTATATTAGCTGAATTAGAGCATTAATATTGGTGGAGGCAAGTCTATAAAATGTTAAATTTAGCAACTAAATAAAACATATGTGGAACAAAAGTGTACTGCATCAATGCAGCAAAAACCATATTTTTTTGCTATTGGGCTACAGTACACAGCCAAAGATGGCTGTGCACTGTAGCTAAGATGGTTAAAAAAATATTTTATTAAAATATATATTATTTTATTATGTTGGTAATGGTGGTGGTTGTTGTTTACTATAGTAAATATATTATTTTATTGTGTTAAATGCTAAAATATATAAAACCACTAATATTTGATGTTTTGTAAAGTGAAGTGGTAAAATAGATAAAATAACTTTTTTTGTGGTGCCAAAGTGCTAAATTTTTTGCACCACTAATGCTGATGCTCTTAAAAGGCAAGACCGCATTGATTTTATCGATTTGGGAGGGGAGAGAAATATGAAAACTACAATTTGACGTTGTGAAAGCAAACACAAGAGGGAGGAGAGAGAAAATTATGAATGAGCGGTGCTTATTACACACCTCTTAATGCACACAATGTACACACAAATTAATTTTTGCACTAAAATTATGAATTCAAGCACAACATTGTAAAAGTCAAATTACAAGCTTTGACTTCATCCCTACTACTCTTATCCTTTCAACGGGAAAAATGAGCATTTGTCCCTAATTTACAAATTATGCAGCAAAATACTCATATTTTGTAACTGTTTAGCAAAATACCCTATTTTTTAAACTCGATTTTTACAAAATTGAGTTACAAGTGGAACTCGACATTAGCAATGTTGAGTTCCACTTAAAAATATACATAGAACTCAATTTTAAGGATATCTAGTTTTACGCAGAACTCGATTTTGTTAAAATTGAGTTTCAAGAATAAGGGCATTTTACTAAATAATTTCAAAACATGGTCATTTTGCTGCATAGTTTGTAAATTATGGGCAAATGCCCATTCTCCCCTTCTTTCAACGTCTCTACGTTTTTCTTCCCACATCAACAACAAAGCGTCGCACCACTATTTGTCAACCTAGCACCGATAACTGGACAACCCCATCCAACGCCCATCTATCATTACCCATTGTTGCCACCAAACATTGGCTACCATTGGTTGCCACTACCGTCCACATGGTTACAACAACGTATTAGAAGTATGTGATTAAATGATTAAATTTACTATATTCCAATAGTTTAAGATTTTGGGACAATCGGTAATTTAACATGATATCAAAGCATGAGATCCTGAGTTCGATCCTTGTCTCCTCCACTCTACCTCCCATTTAAATTCCCACATATTGGGCCTCACCTATTTTTCGACCTAAACGTGAGGAGGAGTATTAGAAATATGTGGTTAAATGATTAAATTTACCATATCACAATAGTTTAAACTTTTGAGACAATCAGTAATTTAACACAACTACCACTCTTTAGCAATCATGGCCAATTGACCACCAATTGTTAGATGCCATTTGCCACCATCCGTGTTTTCCTACCTTAATTGCCATCATTATTGAGAATTTAAATGCAACTAAATGGTAGAATTTATATATATATATATATATATATATATTGTTTATAACCAAACAAATTAAAACAAATCAATTTTAATAAAAATATTTTCCATAAGAAAACATTTTATGCCAAAACAACCAATACATTTTGTGGTTGAAGTTACATTTGTTTCATTTATAAATAATTTTTTTGTTGCACTAGGTTGGGTGTCAATGCATGGTTCAAATTTTCTATTGAATTTAGAACTTTTTAAAATATTTATCATATGCAAGTGATCAAATTTGATTTAATTTTATTAGTTAGTGTTTAGTTTATAGTATAGGTTGGCAAACCATGAACAAATATGTGTCTTGTAAGTATCTTTCAAGCCTACTTTAAAGTCAAGACAACTACTTAGGATTGTGCATGTTAGGAACCCATGGGTAGAACTCACCCTTGAAAACCGGCTTGCAAGGAGAGGGTACCCAAAAACTTATAAACACATGGTTAAACTTATACCTTATCCATGTGGAATACTAGGATCATAACATACCACCATGCTCCGCAGTTGATGTCAACGATGGCTCACTTTAGCAACTCTGACCTGATGGTAGCCATTTCTCCTTTCTGGTAGCTCCACTCACCTATCAATAATTTTAATCTAGCCTTTAGGTCACCCCTTTTGAGATCCAACCACAAAACCGCAACTCATTTGATCCCATACTCAATGCGCTACATCCAATTACTCAACATGGTGGTTGGCTCTAATACCAAATGATAGGATCCTCAATGATTCTAACTCTCTAATTCTCTTACTCACTCAAACTAATCGAACGTGGTTGTTGGCTCTAATACCAAATGATAGAATCCTCAATAATTCTAACTCTCTAATTCTCTTACTCGCTCAATATTGTAGTTCTTTGAGGGAACTAGTCCTCCAATGATTCTTTGAGGGAATCAGCCTCCAAGCTAGTCTCAATGTACAATACTCTGATGCTTGTTCTAACTAACTTTGTACAAGTACCTATTGCACACAATCATCACAGCAGTGAGTGGAACTTGCCCTTGAAAACTGGCTTGCAAGGGAAGGGTGCCCAAGAGCTTATAAACACATGGTTAAGTTTATACCTAATTCATGTGGAATACTAAGAGGCTGTTTGGATGGCTTGTTTCCATAACTCAATTCTCTGTTTCCATAACTCATAACTCAAAAATGGTGGGACCCATAACGAGAAGTCCGTTTGGGAGCACCATAACTCTGTTTCCAGTTTTTTGTTTCTATAACTCATAACTCAATGACATTTTTGTAATTAAACACACATGGGACCCACTAGTCATAACTCAGCCGCACCTTTTGACCAATCTTTTTTTTTTCTTTTTTTCTCCTGGGTTCGGTCTTCAGTTCTTCCTTTTTTTTTTTTTTTCCTTCTTCTTTCACTGGGTTCGAGTTTCTGGGTTTCTTTTTTTATTTTCTTCTTCTTCTTTCACTGGGTTCGGTCTTCAGTTCTTGCTTCCCCCCCCCCCCCTTCTTCTTTCACTAGGTTCGAGTTTCTGGGTCTTTTTTTTTCTTTTTCACTGGGCGAGTCTCTCTCTCTATCCTTGTCTCTGTTCTCTCATGCTTCTCTTTTCCATCATCGTGGATGAGTTAATCTTGGTTTTCTTTAGGGTTTTTCTCTCAAAATTCTCTCTAGAAGCTCTCTACATTTCGTAGATATAAGGGTATTTATAGTAGGGTACATGAGGAATGTGAAAAGTCATTTTTTTGCAAAACAGGGCATTCTGGCAACTCAGCCTCGTGAGTGGGATGATTTGCGAGTTTGAGTCTCGAGATAACTGTCAGGCCAAACTGTACTTTTTGTCTTGTAGTGCTCCAGCTGTCATGACCTTTCAGCTTCCTACATGCTTCACACGTGTGGCATTTTGGTGAGTTGCTAGTCGCCAGTCACTCGCGAGATCCAGTCACGAGAAACCTCTTGAATGCTCACACACTTGAATTTCTTCACACTCTTTCACACACAACCCTTACATAATTCTCACATAAATATAGGGTATCTAATTGCTGAATTACAAGTAAATTTGGTACGGAATAAAGCCAACACATGATTGAATAAATTCAACCTTACAATCTCTCCCTTTGGCTATTTCGTGACAAAACCCTAAACCATACTCTAGACTTAAAATGTAAGTTGGGAACAGTTGCCAAAACTCACTCACACCTAACTCTAGATTTCGTGAAGCTTTTGAACCATACGGACAAGTTTTCCTGAAAACAATAACACAAGACGATCATTGTAAGCAGAAATCTTGAAATGCATATGGAGCAAGCACAATGCAATCAAGCAATAAAGATTATAACAATAAGGCATGGCTTGACCAAACAAGAACAATCACTATAAATAGTGACCACAATGATCATTCACACAATGAATGAACATACGGACATGCAAGCTAAAGTTCAATGCAAAGTATCATTTGCATGTCCAACACTTAATCGATGCAAAACACTAAGGTAGTTGCATCAAGGATACAAGATCCAACAAGGGCGTAAGTGTACTAAAGATAATGCAAACATAATCTAAAAGTACTTAATAGCAACAAAGCAAAGGTACATAATTAAAGCATAGTCAAGTATACAACATAAACCATAAAATATGAACATAGACTGTAAATAGCATAAAACAAAATATTAAACATAGGCTTTTCTTGCTCTTGCTATTCATTGCATTGCATTTCTCCATTGCTCCCCCTTTGATCTAGCTCTTCCTCCCCCTATCATCTAGCTCTTCCTCCCCTTATCATTACACTCCCCCTATCATGAACCATCTACCTCTTTTTGTCATGGAATAGCTAGCCCTCATCTTCCTCTAGCTTCCTTTGGATTTGGTCCAATTGAGTTTGAAGAAATGTGAACTTTGTGTCAAAATGGGTATGTTGTGAGTGCATGATAGTTGCGAGTTCGGACAACTTGGTGCTGACGTTTTGTAAGGATGCCATAATGTTGTGTAACTTCTCATCACAGGGATGTGAGCTAGAGCTTGAAGTACCATGAGGAGCATGAATCTTTTGCTTAACTCCCTTTCGGCTGTGACCTATGATAGCATTGAGAGTGCAAATGTTGATTGGGCTTTGTTTAGGATGAGGGTACTCATTTTCCAATGGGTGAACGCTTTTGAGCTTCAAATTTTTTGAAATGAGGCAACAAAAAGGAAGGTAGTTCCTTGAGGCCTTTCTCTCAGTAGTCTTGCTCAGAATGTGGAAGATATGTGAGCAAATATCAATTTCTTCATCAGTGATCAAGTCATGAAGAAATAGAGCCCAACCAAGATTCATGTACCCGGTGCTTGATAGAGGATAGAGATTGTGGAACATGATTGTAGTGAGCAACTTCAATTCAAGAGAGAAGGATGATACACCGATTGATTTTCCATTTGAAGCTATCTCCAAGTTCTCTCCAAAAGCATCCTAAAGCATCTCAACATTTGGATCCAAATCATCATACACTAGTGGTTTTCGAAACACCGGTCGGTTGATGTTTAGAATGATATCAAGATAGGAGGGGGTAACCATGAAGTCCTTTCCTCGAACCCAACATTTTAGCTCATCCCTATCAAAGATGGCATTTGCATAAAATTCCTTCACCATCTCTTTGTATGGCTCTTCAAAGTTGGATAGAAGATAGTTCTAGTCCTTGGTGGCGAACCATTTCGGAATATTCGTGTCGAGAAGAGAGGCTTGCTCAACCACCCTTTCAACCAACAAGGGGGCATCCTTGAAGTAGTTCTCATAAGCTTGACTTGCGACATATGATTTGAACTTATTGGCATCATAGAATCCTGTTGATGCACAAGTCTTCTTCAACTTAGGGGAGAAGTTGTCGAATCAATCACTGGTTATTTTCCCTTGCTACTACCTCCTTTCATAACTGATTTCTTGAAAGGAGACATCTTCAAGCAATATCATGTAATATCAAAGAGCAAGATGAAACACAAATGACAACAAACTTGATTAGCAACAAGTTAGTACCAACACAATGGACAATGAATTAAAACCCTAATAACTTAATTTAAAGAGTAATTAAAAAAAAATGACATGTAAAAACATAAAACATCAAAACATGATAGAATCATGACATTAAGTACAAAACATGTCAAAGATTGTGCGTGTGTGTGTGTGTGTGTGTGTGCATCATTTACAAAAGTGTGCAAACTGGGCAAAGTGTAAAAACACATAATCATATGATGTTTCAAAATCAAAGAAACATGATTATCCCTACAATCTTTGTATTCAATGGAATCCAAAGAGACACACAAAAACATCTAAGAGGCATTTTATCATCAACATGGTATGCACAACACAACACAAAACATAGTACAATGCACAAAAATGAAACACAAACATGAAAGCATGTAGAATAAGCATTATACTAACAAAACTAACAAAACTCATATATCAAATTCATCAAAACACCATCAAAACTATATTCAACAACCATATTTCCATATCTCAACATATACACAAAATCCAAGAAAACTTGGACTAGAAGCTTGAAATACATTGAAAATAAGAGAAAACCCATACCTTTTCTTGAAGATTGATGAAGGATTGATGAAGAAAATGGAGGTCTTTTAAGTAAAAATGGAGGTTTTAGGAGAGCGAGAGGTGAACAAGACAATGTGGGTGCACGTGATGCAAGGGAAAACTAAAAAGTTTTTGAAAACTGTCTTTGATTTAACCCTATTTGTGCAAAATACACGATTTTCGCAACTGGACTGACCTGTGAGCAAGTCGCCAAAATGAGTCGCCAAAAACCCTTGAACAAAATTTTGAAAATTTTGTCTAAGTGTTTTTCGTGACTGGAAAGAATTTCCCCTTCTCAAAAGACTTCCCATCATTCTTAAATTTTAAGAACTTACGAGAGTTCTTAGCAAGGTACGCCACTTCCTTTTCAACCTCCTCCTCATTCAAGGAGTCTTGAGCTTCCACTCTCTCATTGATTGTCTTGAGAGCAAGAGATTTGCTCTTCCTTTGTGATGGTAGAGATAGCTCATAAGTTTGAAGAGAACCAATGAGTTTTTGAATTTTAATCTCATCAAGGTCTTTGCTCTCTTCAATGGCAATAACCTTAGCACGGAAGCTCTCCGACAATGATCTTAAAATCTTCCTCACAACCTTGGAGTCCTCCATCTTTTCACCAAAGTTGAATTTTCCAATCACCACTTTATTTAGCTTCCCATAGAAGGAGTCAAACGACTCATCTTCGCTCATCTTTAGTTCCTTGAAGTGAGTGGTGAGCATTTGTAACTTGGTGTCCTTCACCTTTTTGGTGCCTTCATATGTGGTCTCCAAAATTTTCCACTCCTCCTTGGCGATTGTAACATGTGAAATCCTGTGAAATTCATCAGGTGAGACACCACAAAAAATAGCATTTAAAGCTTTACTATTAGCAGTGGCCGCTGCAAGGGCTGCCTTATCCCAAGTAGATTTGGAAGCCTCCGGCCTAGTCCATCCATTTTCAACTACATCCCACACACTATCATTAATAGAGCACAAGAATGCACACATGCGCACTTTCCAAAAGGCATAAATGCTCCCATCAAAGAAGGAAGGTGCAGTTAGGGATTGAGACCTATCCATTGTAGGGTCAAGGATCACACTTAGGATGTAGAAATCAGACAAAGTGTACCCGCTCTAATACCAATTGAAAGTACACTTAGTGTGTAAAACACTAATGAATGTTTAGACCCTCAATTTCAAATATAACCAACACAAGCTTATGCTCAAAAAATAAATGTGTGGAACAATAAGTACAAGCAAAAACCCAAACAAATGAAAAACTCTACACCATAATTAATCACAACACAACAGCAATTCAAAGGCAAGAGTAAGGGTTAAGATAACACTGGCACGTGTTATCGAAGAGGAAACCGAAGAACTCGGCCAAAAACCTCTCCGCCGCCCTCCAAGCGATGAAATTATCCACTAAAGAATAAATTTAGGATGAACGAATAGCAATAGATCCTCCAAGCCTAATCTACCCAATGCACCTAAGCACTCCAAGCCTCTTGCTCTAACAAGGTTAAGTCTAACCGTGTCTTCTTTAGCTTTCCAAATCCCGCAATAAGCCCATTGCATCAACCAAGTAAATTGGTCATCTCCGAACTACTTCCCAAGCACCAAAATACCTCCTCACTGATTTGGGTATGGTGAGATAAGGATTTGGCTAATGAACCTCTCAAGGATATGTCAATGGAGAGGGTAAGAGTAGAGGATTTTGGAGAATCAAAAGTCTAAGATTGTGGATGAGTCAATCTTGGTTTTCTTTAGGGTTTTTCTCTCAAAATTCTCTCTAGAAGCTTTCTACATTTCGTGGGTATAAGAGTATTTATAGTAGGGTATGTGAGGAATGTGGGACATTCTGGCCTTTTGCCCCTTTTGGGCAAAATAATTGGCCTTATGCCCCTGTTTCGAAACTATATAGGGGCGTGCCCTTGTTTTGATACTCGATCACCCTAAAGCCAAGTTACTTAAAATACTCGATCATGCCAGGGCCGAGTTATGTGCAGGTTCCTGCCACGCTGGTCATCCAGCGTGGCTTTTGGGCAATAAAATATTCCCGCGTAACTGTTTAAAACTCGGCATTGTACAAATCGAGTTATATGCAGAATATAACCCCATTTTGAATGTAACGTCTCCCAAACAGTTTGTCTTCCTCCTTCCTCAGTCCGTCTCCCAAACAGTTTGTCTTCCTCCTTCCTCAGTCCGATCAGTAGCCACCCTCAGTTCAACGCATCTTCATCTTCAAGTTCTCTTATTTCTACCCGTACCCAAACCACCGTTCAGTATACCCTTTCCGAACCTCAACCCAAACCCACACCTTTCACTCTCACCATAACCCTCACCATCGGCGAAGCTGAACCCAATCCATCTTCAGAGTTAAAGAATTAGAAACATATTAAGGTAATTTGTAAATGCCAAGTTCAATTTTTTTTCCCTTTGCATTTAATCTGAGTTATGTGTTGCTTGTGCATGTACTCTAATTTGAGTGTGGGTGTGGCTTATTAAGTTTTTCTCTGTTAGAGTTATCTCTATTCATTATTATTGTTGCTATTTTAGCTTTGCTGGGTTTGGTTTTGAACTGGGTTTTGGGTACGGGTATTCATTTGGCATGACAATGGTGTTCATTATTAGGGAAAATTGCTTTTTAATGCCCTGTATATCTACTGTCATTTCAGTCAGGTTTTGATGAATTATACTGACTTGTGAACGGAATTTTTGTATTATGTATCCAAAAGGTGTTTGTCATTGTAATTGATGTTTACTTTTCTCTTTTTCTGATTTTTGTTAAAGAGAATATGGAAATTTGCTGGGTTCATTGGGATGTTCTGAGTAAGATTCACATTTACAACCTTTCATGGGGTTTCAGATGTTGAATTGTTGTCCTTACTCTAATAATGCTAACTTTTAGCTGTCAAAAGAAAATACGAAATTATGCCAAGAGCCTTCTAGGTAAGGCATTGCCCGATTCTCCCAATGAATAGAACTTGGGCTCAAATTATTGGAAAAATTAATGTCAGTTGTTTAAATTGTGCTTCTCTGCCAGACTTTCAGTGAATGAATGCATATTAGACTTATGTGGTTGCATGTGTAAGAAATTTGCTGATTGGGAACATATGCTCAAAAGCTGAAATAGGACTTTTTAACATGTTTACAGAGATATTGAGTTGTAATCATAAGTCTGGAACTAGACTCTTACCTTCTTCTGCTTCTTTTCCCCCTTGGAACTGACCTAATTTATCCATATTGTAAAACTCTACATTGAATTTAAATCATAGCTCTTTGTTTAATGTGTTTATCCATTGGTGATGTGATTATCCTGTGCTTAACCTTTTTAGTTTTCATAGAATTATTGTAATCCTACTCTATCATTTGGACTCATGAATTTCATAATATATTTAAGAAGGATTTGTTCCTAGTCTGTTTTATGTTATGGTTTTTTGCTAGTACTAGAATCTCAATTTTTTTTGTTATATGGAATATGTTTGTGAAACCTTATCGACTCCAATGTATTTCAGAACCTAGCATTCACGTAAGGCTACTACACTACAAAACAGACAGTATAGCCAACTATAGAATAGAGAAAATTATAAAAACTTGGAACAAATTAGATCGAATGAAGACTCTAAGCTGTGATTGCTATTTGCCTGTTAGATTTTTGGCTGTTAGATTTTTCTGTATTCAGATTTTTCTCTAAACTTAGAACAAAGTATATCGAACAAAGTATATGGAATATGTTGTATGAAAGGGGTCCCTCCTTTTCCCCTTTCCCCTTTCCCTTGGGACCAAAACTTAATAAATAAAAAAATAAAAGTGTGAATGCTTTATGTTCCCACCATTTTGTAATTTTTTATATATCCTTATCTTTTCAAATGTTGTTTTGTGCCGAAAGCTGCAATTTAGTTGTTTTGTTAGTTGTTTTGATACTTTCATAGTTAATATGTAATAAGGTTAACTTATATTCCCTTTGAAACAAGTTCTATGTTTTTCGCAAGTCCTAGCTGTATTGGAAATTATGAATGTTAATAATTGCAAGTCCAGTGAACTTTGTTAATGTCTGCTTGTGGTCAACGGTATATTAACATGATTGCATGCGTGTCAGATATACAGCAACTGCAAAGTGTGGAACCTGGACCCGCAAATGGTACACAGTTGACGCGGTAGCCGGTGCATCGATCCACGGCACTGTGGGAGACACCTGTCGGTCAGGTACGTACTTGTATAGAACTTCGGATGTGTCGAAATCGTTTCATTTTCTTTTTGTAGGGTTCTTTGATTATTTGTAAATAGATGTTCGAAATGGTATCATTTCTGTTTTGGTTTAGGCAGTTTATTTAATCAAAAGAGAAAATGGTATGAAGCATAAATAAGCGTGAATTTAAAAACACTCTTTCATCAACAGCATCTAGTCTTATTTCCAGATAAATTGAAACTACCAATACTACAAAAAATATCAAACAATGAAAATGTATATTCAAAGTCAGTAGATCTCATTTAAAAGTTCTAGTAATCAATTAAAATTCGCTGCCTTTATTTTCCCAAAGGTGCACACACAAACCCCACGTGGCTACACATAAGACAACCGACTTTTGAATTCTAATTCTTATTATACTCCATTTGACATACTGAAGCACTGTGTTTATTCATTTCAAAACATAATGCCCATCACCTTATTGCTAATTTTAAACAATGTCATTGATCTTGAATTGATCCTATCTGCTATTGAGGTAGAGTGAATAACCAGTTAACATTGTAATTAACATATTGCAAAATTGATCATAACTAACCAGTTAGCATACTGTTTCTTGCATATTATTATTATGTACCATTCTTATAGTTATTTCATGTGCACTATCCTAAGACAGCACTCTTTCGTGTGCAGGTAGTGCTAGGCGTGCTAAAGTGTAGACGACGATCTTGGGAGTTACCCCGGAATGGGCTAGGCCCACGGATTGCCCATTACATAGCTGAGGCAGGTTTTGAAGGGTTATCGAAGGTTCCAAACATGGAAGTTGATCACACATTGATCACAGCACTAGTCGAGCGTTGGCGTCCGGAGACGCATACCTTCCACTTACCGCATGGAGAGATGGGTATCACCTTACAAGACATTGAGGTGATGCTAGGGGTACTTGTTGATGGGTTGCCCATGACTGGGAGTTCCAAGGGGAATTGGCCTGCATTGTGTCGTGATTTACTGGGTTGTCGTCCTCTAGACCCAGTACCGCATCCCCATGAAAACAAGTCTATCATTGCTGGGGCGAGGATAAGAGTCAGCTGGCTAAAGGAACAGTTTAGAGGTCCCCTCGCTGTGGATGCTACTGACGAGGTAGTGCAACAACATGCACGCTATCACATACTTGTGTTGTTGGGGTCCATTCTATTTATGGACAAGTTGGCAGATCGGGTGTCGATGAGGCCTCTATTGTTCCTGAACCCGATCAGCAACGCGAAGAGGTACAGTTGGGGTAGTGGAGCATTAGCCTGGTTGTACAGGCACCTATGCAAGGCATCGGAGATGACAGCGATGCAGATTGGAGGTGCGCTGATGTTGGTGCAGCTGTGGGCGTATTCAAGGTTCCCATTGATATGCCCTGTTACGAGGCCACCACAACCGCCGATGGATGCAAGTCCCCTCGCCCGTTGGTATGTTATTTGATTAGTTTGATTCAATTGTCATGGCATTTGTCATTCACCGTGCATGTCTCTATAGTTGACTTTAATAATAAATCCATTTTGTGAAACATTTATTATAATTTTTAATATAATACTAGTACTTTCTTTTATATACAAATTTAATACTAGTACTAAGATGTGGAAGTTGAAGAGAAAATATTGGTATCTATTCATTCTCTCTCTCTCTCTCTCTCTCGTATAAAAATTGGAACATAATCAGTAGATACAAAAAGAATCACCCATACCTATCGGAGTGCTTTAAAGGTCGTATTAAAATCTTCCAAATCACCCATTTATGCTCTGATCACCCATTTACATTCTGACTGTAACCAAGTAACCAAATAGATATACAATATGCTTTTTTCCCTTAATTTGCAATGGTTCCCACTAAGGCTAATGCCAATAAGTTTATCCAAACACTAGTGTGTGCAAATGATGAAGTGAGATGAACCATATTGTAAGCACACTGTGCAACCTGAGCATAATTCACCTTCTACTTTTATTGACTAGTTACTAACACACACACTCAGCGGGTCTTAAACCCACAAACTTACCCTCCACCATGATCTTGCAAGGGAAGGAGGTGTCATTTGGGTTAGAGTTTGTTGGGCCAAAAGAAATATGGCACCTACTTTTTTCCAAGTGCAGGAAATAAATAAATAAAGAGTTGAAAAATAGCTGAACGTAGACAATAAAGGAAAAAATTGCTGCAAGTTCCACTTTTGCCCTGGTGAGGACCATTTAGAATTAGAGAAACAAAGGAATCTGTGAAAGATTTGAAATGGGGGTAGAGATGATACTGAGAAAAATTACAGCTTTTTGGTTTTCTTGTATAACAACCTGTACAGGAAATTTCAACTGACCTTCATATAGATGATCTAACAATAACAATAATAAGAATATCACAATGATAAGAACCCACTGGTTCTCAAGAGTTTAGACAATCTATGGTGATAATTGGCCTAACATTAATCAGAATTCCAGCACAACAAGAAACTGACCACACTATAAAAAGTATAGCTTTCACACACACACACACACACCCAGATTATATATTGATAAAGGAATGCCAAGATTCAAGAATCGATTGATCTCAGCAGTAATTTAATAATAATAAAATAATAAAATAAATAAACAAAACTTGGTATATATGATACCAATGACAAAAACAAACAAACCCCATTTCCAAAAATCAAGAACCCATTGATCTCAGTAGTAACAAAAACCAAAACCTAGAAAATAAATATGATACCAATGACAAAAACAATCAAACCCCATTTCCAAAAACCAATATTCTGATCAAAGAATCATAGATCAACCATTTCAACCAACTAACATATAAATGAGAGATCCAAATCCACATCTCAGTCTTTCTGATTAATATATACATCTAAAAGGCAAAAAAAGAACAACCCATCAAAGCAAAGTCTGATACATACCAGAAGCAAAGCCTCTCTGGAACACAGGGATCCTGAGGTATGAGGCAGCCCTTGAAGCCATGTTTGAATGAAACTTTGAACCCAAAAACCAAAAAGACCTTGCCATTTCTGATTCTCTCTCCTCAAAAGTCAATACACACACTACACTATTTGGGTGGTTTAGAATTCTCTATAAGGAAGGGGAGCCCATCGCCATGGCCATCTTCAATTCTGAATCACACATATATTTACAAATAAGTTCATTGGTATGATTGTTTTGCTAATCCTCATATAGCTCCAAAGTTCAAGTCTTTTGCATCACAACGTCTCTAATTTCATCCACAGCAAACTCGTTGCCACTGTTATCACTCCTAAATGCAATATCACACGCACTTTCCCATGCTCTATTTGCCAAGATTTTACATCAACTACTCACAAATACAAATAAAGTCAAACAAAAAGCAAACTAAACCCTTCATACATTTCATGCAAAACCCACAAAAATTAACCAACCCACCACTCATTTTACCCAACTAAATTGAATAAACAGTGCCACAACAACCATAACCCAGAAATTCTTTCATACACATATACACCGAAAACCCAAAAGGATCAAAACTTTCATTTCATTTACACACACACACACACACACACATCTATAGACAGAGACAGAGTCTTAGAGAGAACCTGAGGGACTTTTGATTAGTAAGAACAGATCTGCAAGAGAGAGAAGAGGGCTTTGTTAGAGAGAAATACAATAGTGAACTTTTACTGAGAAAAATGGTTTTTTGGTTCTGACTAACAAAAAAAAAACAAAGGGAAGAATGTTGTTGGTAGAATCTTAGGAGAGTGTCTTTGATTTGCTTGTTGTGGATTTCTTAATCCGTCTATTAATTTGTTGCTTGATAAATAGATTTCTTCAAATTTGATGCTTTCTGAAGTATCCTTTCTGCTACTGCTGGCTATCCAAGAGTAAGCTGTTAAAAATTTAAAATG
Source organism: Quercus aquifolioides (assembly GCA_019022515.1). NCBI lineage: Eukaryota > Viridiplantae > Streptophyta > Magnoliopsida > Fagales > Fagaceae > Quercus > Quercus aquifolioides. The sequence continues at coordinate 33,565,783 of CM032336.1, forward strand.
CAAACTGAAATTGATAATCGTTTTTGTGCTTCATGACTATTGTATGGAGGAAAAAAAAACAAACCATATTTCCTTACTTATTTGTAATAAGTATTTTCCAACGAAAAAGTAAAAGCTAATTACTGGCTTCATTTTTGGTAAGCATTTTGCTCTTATGGTAGCATGGTTGTTTGATATTAACTAATGACCATTTAACACAATTGTATGTTTACTAGATGGAAGGGGCCGAAGAGCACGACAGAGCATGCCACACATGTGCTAGCTGCGTATCGTGCGTCATTGTTGAGCATACGGGCACACCAGGTATTCTACCGCTTCATGTCATGACAATATAATTCTCCCTAGTTTTCTTGTTTCACCTGGTGGGTTGTCAACTACTGCATGTGTATAGTTAATAATGTAATGTTGGTCAAGTAGACCATATATATACAAGGAATTAGTTACGATCATTTCACAACTGTGGGCAGTCAATATAAAGTACCTTGATTGGCCTTCTTTTGAATTGATGTTTGTGGTTTTTATTCCACACATATTTAGCTGTGAACCCTTCAAATTTCTCCCTCAGTTTCAGCTAGTGCAACCAGTAGTATTCGGGTGCATCTTACCATGTAAAATCCAATAAGAGGGTCAATAATGACTTAGGATTTTTAGTGAAGTGATTCTTCAATGGTCTTTTACATTTTTGCTCAAATTGAGGATTGCCACAAATAAGTACGAATTTTATTTGTTTTTTTGTTGAACATTTATTCAGGTTGTTTGGGAGCCGTATAGGGATGTCCTAGACTCACTGCCCCTATATTGCACTGTTGGCCGACATATATGGAGGGCCACAGTGCCGTTGATCTATTTTTGGATAGTAGAGGATCATCATCCCGAACGTGTCTTTCGTCAGTTTGGGATGAAGCAAGCGCCACTAGGTCTGGTGGATACCTCAGTTGAACTCCACAGAATCTCCCCTCCAAGGTAAACTAGAGAGGGATTGGGTGCAAGAACATGCTATCTACATAGAGGGGAACGTGTTGCCAACACACCCACTTTGGATGGGGACACGACGTACCTTGCTGCTTACATGGCCGAGTACCGAAGGTCGACCAGACGGTACATTACGCGAGAGTCGGTGTATTGGGAAATCCTGGTAAGGCAACCATTCAATGCTTCTTTTATGGATTGATATTATACGTGTGTTGCAAAGAGCATTATGAATATTAAGTTTTGTGGCGCCATTGATTTAATATTTTGACATTCATTGGGTTTTTACATTTCATTTCTTGCCACTAGATATGCATTTGTTGCCACCAGGTATGCCATTTCAATGTTCATATATATATGAATAAGCTCATCATGCATAATCTGTTTCCAAATCAGACCTGAATTACCTGCCAAGATATATACTCAAATATCATACGATTTGACCTGAAATCTTTATACTTTCTCAATGTTTAAAGGCACCAGAAAAGTTTTAATGCGGCTCCTTTATTCCGTAGGTTGAGTCCAATGTGGAAATGTTATTGCAATGCCAACCAGGTTCTAAAATTTACAACCAGCTGACGAAGACGCTGGATCTTGTTGGGGAGTTGAACCGAGTGGCATTGGATAATGTGCGTGCCATGGCGAGTGAGGCAACCACACAGGCCACAAGCCGTGGCGGGCGAGGTGGTGGGTCTGGAGGGCGTGGACGTAGTGGAGGCCGTGGAGGTCGTGGAGGTGGTCCTGATGATGAGGATGACTTGGGTAACTGAAATACTCTAACACCTCCAATTCTTATTGACTTCCAATTCTAGTACTTTAAGTTGTAATTTATTTAGAGGACGTATTATAGTAGTTAAGTATATTTTCATCACAGCCACACACGATATCCCATTCTTCTGATTTCACAAATTTCAATGGCTCAAACTCCACTCTATTACCAAAACTGAAACGATTCTCACTTATCTCATTTATTCAGTGACTCAATTCCTCGTTGTCATCTTAATAAATACAATTGTCTTTGTACAAATGATGAGGCGTTGGAGGCCGATTGGGACATGTACATGGATGGCGCCAGGTCATCGTGATGCACGTCTGACGCCACTGCCCAGGCATCCCATCCCGTTGGCCATGACGATAGTGCAGAACACACATCCCATGCTCAGGCTCGCCTTCGATCCCCACTACCCACTCCGCTGTCTCCCCCATTGTTCAGCGACTCTACCCATGAAGGTGGCTGTATATTTGTACCCACACCTGGTCGACCGACCCCACCTGTAGTTCAGGCTGAGCCCACCCAGGAACCTTCACTTCCTAACCCCCACGAACTGGCTGCACAGATTGAACAAATACGGAGTGAAAATATTAAGCCGGTCCATGGGTTGCGAAGATCACTCCGCACTGACATACATCCCCCTAGTTGCGGGACCGGTGACGGTAAATACCATGCATTCCCCTGCTAACTTCTTCCAAAGTTATTTAATCAAACAATAAGATGAGAAGCACAACCAGTGAATGCATTTAATGTGAAAGGGAAGATGACCCAATGTACATGTACATATAGCGCAGTTGGATATTGTCTTCATGTAGACTTCCATCCCACCAAATGTTGCATTAACGTCGACCTAATAGTTCAAATAGATATGCCAATTGTCGTAGTTGCATATAATATTGCCAATAACTGTGAATTAATTGTGAATGACTACGGTTGTGTATATGGTTATTTAGTCAGAAATTTTACTTTGTAAAAAGTACTTTTATTCCAAAACAATAATTAAAATCGGTTAAAAATATTAATAATAAGACACATACACGTACACAGTACAAAACATGGTCTATCCCTCTGTTTAAACTCCATTTTGGTTGTTAGGGAATGTGTGCATTCAAGTAATGTGCTCTGCTTTCAATTTCAGGTAAAACGAGACCTGCCAAGGCAGCTGTGAGGAAACGAAAAGATCGTTGAAGCTCGGCATGATGTGGAGCATATGGGGGTAAAATTCCAACCAACACTGGTTTGGCTTATGTTTCTTTCTTACTTTGTTAGGAATTAACAACAACGACCACCAATTCAAACTTGTTTTGCTATGTTTAAGATGGTTTTCAGTAGGTGTGCAGAAGGGTTTTAAGGACCAATTCAGAATAGGATGAGGTCTATTTATGGGGGTGGCAGAATTTGTACTAGGTGTTGTGGTGGGTTAAGAATTGATGTTGTGTCATTGGAACTAGAGTTTATAATTGTTGGACAAAGGGTTAGGGTCTTGCTTCACAAATTTTCTCTACTCATTGTGGAACTATAATTTTCTCTATTCTTTGAATTGTGTAGCCCAATCTATTGCTAATATCATACAAGCAACACCCCTCTACCTGATATAAGAAGCCATTAAATAAGACTACTCAGTGATGCTCTTCAATTTAAATATTAATTAGTGAGATGAGATGGGTTTTACTAATTTATCAACTCAAACTTTTGGGACAAAACTTGCACTTAGAAATTAGGTGATCTTTATGTCTCTTTGACATTCTCTTCATAAATTCTTCCTGTTTGTATTTTTGCTAGGGTGAGGGAATCACAAATTTAATAGAGAATTTGTACATATATGTGGTTACTTCTTCTTCTTGTTTTTTAGAATCATACAAAAATTTTGGAATATTTTGGAAATCCTTTTCTATAGCTGCAATGTAGTTAGGCAAATTATATCGTAGTTTTTATATGCATCTGTCTTCCAACATTAACATAGAAGGTTTTGTAACCTTTGAGCACTAATCATATTTTTGGAACAATTGAAGAACAAATAAGATAAAGCAATTGCTATGGATTTTGATTTTGAGGGTCGTTAGAAGGGGATGGAGGGGATGGAGGGATATATGGTATCCAAGTTGCCAATTCGCTCTATCCTCTCTGTTCAATGCACTGACGCTGCCGTTTCGCTGTTCCATTTTTCTCCGAGTTGCCGATTTCCTATCTGTTCTATCTCAGAGTCGCCGAGCCGCCGATCGCTATTCTCAGATCGCCGATTCGCTGGAAAGGAAGTAATGTAAGCCCAATTTTTTTACTTCTCAATTTGAAAAACTGAAGCATGCTTCTATTTTTGCTCTAGATTTGCTTGGCTTTTGTTTGAATGAATCTGAAAAAATTGTGGGTTTTGAATGATGAAGTGATTTGTTTGGTTATCCGTCTGCCAATTAGGTTTTTAGGTTATTTTGACTTAATTTCCCTGTTTTTTTGTTTGTTTGTTTGCTTTATTTATAAATTGTTAGCTTTTTTTTTTTTTTTGGGTTTCTGGATTTATGAAACGATGAACTCGATGTCTTATTCTTAGCTGAGTGGGGTTTTTGCTATCTGGGTCTTGAGTTGAGTTGTGGTAATAATGGAAGAACTTAGAACTATAATTCATCAATATTTTATTTTTAGTATTTCATACACCTTGATGGAAAAGAATACAAATGGCTGATCACGACTAATCTATTGAGGATCCATAGTTGATCCTACAATTTGGGATCAAGGTTTTCTTGTTGTTGTTACACATTATTATCAAACTAGGTTTTATTTTGCCTAAAAATAAGCTGGGCAAAAGTACAGCTCTGCATTCCCAGATGAAAATCAGCAAAACCAAACAAACAGTAATTCTATTTGCTACATTTTTGTTGCCGTTTGTCTATATTTACATTGTTTTGTGATATGTAATGAATGCAGGGGTCCAATGGAAATCAAGTGTAGTCTGAGTGCAGCACAAAAATTCACTCCTGACATTTTTCCCAAGCCTTCAAAGATGTGAGCAGATATGCACGAGAGTTATTGCATTACTATTTCTATCTCTACTAAATGGTAGAGCTTTAGACTTATCATTTCACCTTTGAATTAGGGAACAAGAAATCAATATGAAATCTTTTATTAATATCTGTCTATAATATATGCACAATCTTTCTTATGTTATATGATCTTGAAAATTGAAATATAAAGAATCTTTCTTATATTATATGAGGATTATGGATCTGGAAAATTGAAATATAAAGTTGGATGATGCCATCCATTTGGGATGTACTTGTTCCATTGATTGAATCCATGTGTGCTGTAGATTTGTTGTCTTTGATGCCTAATCTTCAATACGGATCTGTTAAGTTCCAATCTTTGCACCCCAAAATAACTTATTGTAGAATTGATAGTTTTGTCAAGTCAAACATTGGATTAGATTTCCGCATGACGTGATTGCTAGTTATGATATATTTTCTGCAGACTTTATGTCCGTGTGCACTATCTTCATGAACAAAGTGTATTGTTCTTTCTAAAGTCTTTTTGAGGTTTTCACTTTGAGAGGTTGTCAACACCACAAGCTTTTTTCTCACACTGTGGGGCTGCAATTTCTACCAAGGCTAGAGTACAAGTTTCACTGACTTTAACTAGCATGTTTTGGTGTTAACCACACACCAGACTCTTGAAATAGTTGGCTAGCCTACTACGCTGTTGGCATCCAGTGTGTGTTACCCATTGAAATCAGAATGGACTACAAAGATTGTTGGGTAGGGGGCTTCAAATTTCTTGCCTACAACACAACTTAAAAAGTTAAAACCATCTAGCCTGTCTTAGAGATGAACATTTTCTTACTGTTCCATGAATCTCCAAAGCCTTTCTTTTGGAGATACTGACTCCACTGTCTTTGCTCTTCATCTCGCTCTTCTTATTCTTGAATAATTAACCCTGCCTCTGAAATGAATAAATCAGGCTAATTTTCAATGTCAAGATTCTTTCTTTTGCATTTGAAAGAATGTTGAGCATAGTTGTTCATCAACTTAGTTCAGTTGAAACAACTTCAACTTGACAGGTTGGCTTTTAGATTGCATATGTTTTTGGCTTTTGATATGAGCCTTGACAGGGTGTCTCAGTATAAGGATTATGAAGGTGATGGCTTTTGAATGTTTGGATGTGCCTTCTTCTCTTTTTTTTTTTTTCTTTTTTTTAAAGGTGACAGGTTCTAAGGTTTTTTTTTTTGAAGTCCCTAGGTTTTGAGTTTTTTTTTTCTTTTTTTTTTAGAAACAAAATATTACCGTTAGAATAAGAAAATTTGAAAATATGATTGTTTAGGAACAAATATTACCGTTAGGAACAGATGATAAAGAAAGAATTAAAAAATAATATTTAAATGAAGTGGTAAAAATATAGAATATCTGATAAATGGGATATTGTAAAATGATGTGATAAAATAATAAAGTAGGCTTTTGGTGTGGCAAAATGGCATAATTTTTGCAACATCTGCTACGGATGCTCTTACTAAATTGGAATATTAGAGAAAGTGGATGAGTGAAGAGAGATGCAAGAACAAGGAGAATTATTGGATCCATGAGGGCAAGTGTTAGAGAAGTGATAGACACTTTTAGGAGGGCATCAATAGTTATAGCTAACACTCCATGAATGGCCTGTGAAGCCCCTATAATTATGAGGAACTATATTCTCTTTGCATATTATGAGCCCGTGAGTCGTTGGTGTTGTGAACTTTTTCTAAAAGTGGAGAAGGGTGCATTAAAAAGAAACAACCAATGATAAATATAGCAACAAGCATAAGCATAGTAAAAGTTCAACTGAGAGGCCACTGCTAAACAGCTCACTTTCTATAAAGAAATTGGGTACATAAAGCAGATTCTTGGACTTCAGCAGCATAAAGAATACAACAATGTAAAATCTTTGAGAGATGGTCATTTTATACACAGTATGACTGATCAGGTGCGCCTTAAGTTTCTCTTATTGTTTTGTTCTTGTTTTATGCTTACAATTCTCTCTACAAGGCCCACTGACTGCCTTCAACAAATATAAAATTTTAACTCTAATTTTTTGTACAGGATCATGATGGTTCCCACATTAAAGGGCTGTTGATCAATTTTATTCATTCGTATATATGATCATGTTAAAAGTTTCATCTTTCATAATTGAGTTTATCACTCATATTGTGAAGGTTGGTATTTTCAGTTAACTAGTTCAAATATTAGCATTGTTAAACTTGTTTACATGTGAACCAATTACAGAACCTTTAATTTTATTATCTGTTTTCTGTCTTTTGCATATTGATTTGTTTGTCTTTTCAGGGGTTGGGAACAAGCATAGCAAAGGAAGGAAGAGAGTACTTTTTGCAATCTTGAGAAACACAGTAAAGATTTTATTTGGGAAGCTAAACAGGATGGGGAGGCCATTGAGTTGGCAGTTACTAGGAAGAAGATAGAAGAGAGGACAAGCTACCAATCCGTAGATGGAGACAAGATTACAAGGAATTCCTGGAATCTATTTCTTCTAGTAATAAAGAATGCAAAGATCCCTTCATTGAGGTAAAGTTGCTCAAGTCCTTGAGAATTATGTTATCCACCACAATGTTTGTGGTTGTACCCAGTTTCTCATGAAAAATAATGATGGCTGCAGGACTTTGATATGAATTGTGATGGCGTAACAGTAGAATTTGATCTCTTCTTGACCCTTGAGAACTTGATTAGGGTCACAATCACTAGATGGTTTGCTGAAGAAATTTAAACTAACCACTACAATTAGCACAACTAATATGCACCTATTTGACCCAAGAGGCGTGATTAAGAAGTATGACAACTCGGAGCAAAGTATGTGAGATAAATTGGAGTTCTTTACATTGATTTACCAATATAATTTCCATGATAACACAGTTACTATTTGTGATTTTCCCTCCTGCAGTTCTTGAAGATTTTTTTCATTTAAGACTTGAATTTTACAAGAAAAGAAAGGTGAGCTCACTTATGCTAATAGCAAAAGAGTAGAGCTGATAGTCAATAATTTCAGCCATATCTTAGGGAAACAATTATTAATTGCAATTTTTGTATTTTGTGCAGAAATTTCTACTAAACAAACGTGAAATGGAGTTTGAAAAAGTTGGAAAGCAAGGTTAGGTTTATCCAGAACCTTCATGATGATGATGAAGATAGTGAGATAGAAGTCGTAGTTGCTTTAGAAGCCAGGAAAAAGGGTGGGGGAAAACCGGCTGCAAATGCTAAGGCAGTTAAGGCCCCTGTAGCGGCAAAGAAGTAGTAGTTTTGTTGAGAAAGTGACTGATGGAATTCTTGGAATGGGAACTTAATCTCATTCCCCTTGTAATGTACTCTATTATTCTTTGTTGTGAGTTTGATAGTTTGCTTCATTGTGTTCCCTGGAAATGATCTTTGTCTATTTTGATTTGTTATGGTCAAGGATTTTCTTTCTCCTTCATTGCAATTCTACTATTACAACTTACTAATATACCAGAAATTAGAATGTCTGCAATTTAAATAAGTGGAATATTTTCGAGTATTTTCGAGTTGAATACATGTACCAATCTCCCTTGAAGAGATATACAGCATTTCCAGGTGTGAGTTGGTTTCATTAGTCAGTTAGTGTCACTAGAAGACAATATATTGCACATACACATGATAGCTAGCTGTTGAATGAGTATTATGTGCATTCATTAGGTTCTATACATAGATGTTTGAACAACTTCTACTAAGGCACTATGATAAATGCAAAATGACAAATATCATTAAATGCAACGCAAACGTACATTTCTATATGTTACTAGGTTATGTGCAACATGAGAGCATATTAGGTAATGAAAGAGTTTGGCAAATGCCTTTTTCGTTTCGTTGCTAGGTGGTGTTCATTTCTGGATTTTCTGTTCCAAGATGGCTTCATTTCATGCTGCAAAATCATAATAGGCAAGAGGTATATTACATAAGCGTTATGACTTGTCAAATTGCCTATTATTTTCGTAACTTCTTCAGAACAAGTGTATTTTATTTTCTCTAGGCACAAAGATATAGACAAAGTACTTATAGGCTATCCAAAGCCAAGCACAATTACCAAAACAATCTAGCCAATGTTAACAATGAGTACAAGCAATTACAAGTCAATACAGATTCCAAAATAAACTTTGTGCTTAAAGAAACCAACAGGCTATTCAACAACTTCTACAACTAATCTCAGGAGCCATAGTTTCGCCTTCATTTTGCGCTTCTTTGTTGTGTCGAATCATGAACTTCATCATCTCCCATAACATGGGTTACTGTTAGGTTCTAAGGTCTTAGGATTTTATGTATTTAGAACTCTAATTTGTAATGTTGGCAAACCATGATCAAAACATTGTATTTAGTCTTGTTTAGGCTTGCTCAAAGTTGGTTTATTATTGTACAGTTGGAATCGAGTGGCTGCAGAAGTACTTGGGACTTTTGGCCTGGCTCGATCGATCGAAAATCGCACAGGTTGATTATTCTGCAGAATTTCCAACTCAGCCCTACTTCATTAAACGTTTAGGGTTTTATGTTTTTACCCTAGGTATATAAACAAAACCCTAGCCACGTTTTTGTTGTTGTCCATATTGTATTGTTGCTCATATTTGCTGTTTGTGTGAATCTCTTGTGAGATCTTTGAGGAGCTTTCCTTCACATAAACTTAGGGTTGTCAATCTCTTGATGATCAACTTAGTTGCAACCATTGGAACTTAAAAGAAAAGCAAGCGGGGAGCTTGTAGCTGATTGAAGAATTCAAGAAAGAAGTAGTCCGTGGATTCGGAGCCTGCGCGTGGTCGTGTCAGGAAGTTCGTACTGGTGGGTAGCATTAGGAAGTCGAGTGGGGAGCTTGTAGTCCTTCTGTAAGAACTTCAATTCTTTCATAGTGAATTCTGTTATGCCTTGAGGATCGGTGGGTCAAATCCTCCCCAGGTTTTTACCGTGTGGTTTCCTGGGTGATCATATCTTGTGTTCTTTATTATTTCTGCTGCTTTATTTGTTTTATATACATGATATGATTATTTGATTGTTTTAACCTAGAATTGCTTAATTTGACTAAGTAACAACTTGGCTAATTAATCTAGGCTACGCAATCTGGTTGTTTAAGGGGTCTAAATAACCTATCAAGTGGTATCAGAGCGGGTTGCTCTTTGTGTTTGAGATTTTTAATCTCTGAGCTGATCCTTGACCCCTGTTGTCATGGAGCATGGACACTCTCTGTTTGTTCCTCCTCATTTTGATGGGAACAATTATGCTTATTGGAAAGTAAGGATGAAAGCATTCCTGAAATCCATTGATGAAAGGGTTTGGAATTCCGTTGAATACGGATGGGTGAAACCCGCTACTCCTGTGAGTGAGTGGCAAACTTCTGAAAAAGAAGCAGCAAGCTTCAATAGCAAAGCTATGAATGCCATCTTTAATGCTGTTTCTATGGAGGAATTTAAGAGGATCTCTAATGTTAAGGTTGCTCATGTTGCATGGAAAATCCTCCAAACTGTGCATGAAGGCACAAAGGCAGTTAAGATTAATAAATTACAACGATTGACTTCTAGATTTGAAAGTATTTGAATGTCTGATGATGAATCTTTTGATGAATTCTATGCTAAATTAAATGATATTGTCAATTCTGCTCTTAATTTGGGTGAAATCTATGATCAACCTAAAATTGTTAGGAAGATTCTTAGATCTTTAACTGAAGATTTTAGACCCAAAGTGACTGCCATCACTGAAAGCAAGGATGTGGACTCCATCCCCGTTGATGAGCTTGTAGGATCTCTTCAATCCTATGAGTCTGACCTACCTAAAGTGAACAAATCCAAATCAATGGCTCTTAAGTCTGTTGATGATGTTGAGGGTGGTGGATTTGATGATGAGCTCTCTGCTACAGAGATTGCCTATCTTGCCAAAAACTTTAAGAACTTTCTGAGGAATACTAATAGAAAGGCAAGAGGTACTTACACTGCTGAACCTAGAAATTTTAGGAAGAATGATCCCATTAAGGTTAACAATTTTGAAAAACCTAGAGAAAATTTTGGTCAATCTTCCAATAACTCTTTGGGTCCTCAGTGTTTTGGCTGTCAAGGGTATGGTCATGTGAAATCTGAATGTCCTACATTCTTGAGGAATAAGGGTAAAGCTATAGCTGTAACCCTTAGTGATAATGAGGTTTCCGATGATGAGTCCGGTGGTGACAAGGATGGAAACTTCATTGCTTTCACGACTACTGCTATAGTCAATGAAAGCATATCTGCTGAGGAGAACCCTTCTGATGGGGAACTCTCTGAAGATGCAGATCTTCAAGAGGCCTATAACAAACTTTGCAAAGTTGCTGCAAAGGATGCTATGAAAGTTGAACTTGGCCTAAAGAAAATTGATTCTCTTGAGCTTGAAAAGAGAAATTTGCTTGTTAAACTGTTTGATGCTAATGAGCTTTTGAATAATGTTAAATCTGAGAACATGCTTTTGCTTGATAAAGTTAGAACTTTGGAACATGATTTATCTGTTGCTAGATCTGCTAGTTCTAAACTTGATCACATGCTGAATGTTCAAAAGTCTCCTGCTGATAAAATTGGGTTAGGATATGTTGAAAGCATTTTTGATTCTGGACCACATTCCGCTACTTTTGTTCCTTCCTCTTCTTCTGAACCTTCTGTGAGTGAGGTTGTAAGTGAAACTGTCAAACCACCTGTGAGTGAGATAGTTAAACCCGTAGAAGTTTCACCACCTAAGAAGATTAGGGTAGATTTAAGAGAATCTAAACCTAAGGAGCCTACCAAATCTAAGGACAAGATGCATGGTAAACCTGCTTGGGTTTGTCATTATTGTGGTAAGTCTGGACACATTCGTCCTAACTGTTACAAGCTTCAAGCTGATAAGAGAGCAACTAAACCAAAAGTGCCTGTGCCTCAAGCACATGATCCTATGGCACTAATTGGTGAATTGGTAAAGGTGTTAAACCTTTATTCCAATCCTGGAGTTGGGAATCACTCGAATGTGAATAAGAACTCCAATGCTCGTGGTGCATCTAAAAAGTTTTGGATGCAAAAGACTCGAACTAACTGAGTCTTTCTGACATGGTCCTTGTGCTTAATTGCTCTATTCTTTGGTGACCATTGTTCTTTGGTTTGTGTCTTTTTATTGTTTTTGTTCTAGGACTTGCATTGCATTACATTCATGCATTTCATTCTAGGATTTATTTGTTTTCTCTTTTAAAATAAAAAAAAATAAAAAATAAAAAAGGGAAAAGGAGAAAGCAAAAATTATGTTAGACACTATTTTTCTTGATTTTTGAAAAACAAGGTTGGTCTATCTTTTGACACATGTCATGTTCTGTGTACCTTGTTTAACATTGATGAGCTTAAATATTGCACTTGACTAATTAAAGCTTTGTAGTGCATGTTGTGTGGGAAAGATGTTTATGGTGTTAATCACTTTGTCTTGATCTTTATGTCACATGTTATTTGACTGTCGGACTTGATCCTTTTGAGAAAGGCATAAATAACCATCTCACCACTGTTCACTAGTCAATCATGAACACCTTAGTGCATATCATAAGATTTTGTGCTCGAGAAAGTGTAGCACATGCACAAAAAGAACATAAGGTGTAGCATCTTTAAATGCTTAAATGCTTAATGCTTAAAACTGGTGTGTACTATTAGGCTTGATGCCAATTCACTTAATTCAAACCGGTGTGTACTATTAGGCTTGATGCCATTTCACATAATCTAATCTGGTGTGTACTATTAGGCTTTATGCCAAATTTCACCTAAATAATGGGGCAAAAATACAAGAAACTTACATGATTGCAAGCTTATGTTCTAGGAGATGTGAGAGTTATAGGATGTAACTCTTTCGGTGATAGTCTCTTTTAAATTCTATGTGATGAATTTTCTAGACTTTATGACTGATTGCTATTCACATATCACCTCACATGTATCTCAAGCTTTTGCTAGTTGCACACACTACACAAGTTACTCTTTGTTAAACACTGTACATGCTAGTGTGTGTTTTTGGTCTGACCAACCAAGTTTGAAATTATCTTGAGATTTGTGTACAACATATTTGTTGCTTGAGAATATTCAAAGGAAGAATGATTGAAACTTGTTTTTGAGAAAATTGGGTTTAAAATTTTGGGTTTTTGAAAAAGCATTCCATCTCATACTCATGCATTTTATTTCTGTAATTTAATGCTTTGAGGAGTTGTTTTTCAAAATTTGGTTTGTCTTTCAAAACTGTGATTTTTCTCAAAATTTAGTGAGCCTCTGCCCATTTCGATCGATCCAGCCTGATTTTCGATCAATCGAAAAAGTGCTTTCATTTGTCTCAAAATGACTGTGTGTTTCGATCGATCGAATCTGATTTTCGATCAATCGAAAAAGTGCTTTCATTTGTCTCAAAATGACTGTGTGTTTCGATCAATCGAATCTGATTTTCGATCGATCGAACATCGTGAAAAAGCTTTTTAAAAGGCACTTTTCTGACTTTTTCAAAGTTCCTATTTCAAAATCTTTTCAAACCTTTTTCCTCTCTCCGCGTTGGCAAGCTCAAATCAGAGATTTTTGTCGTTTTCCTCCGTTCTTTTTGCAAAATCTCTCTCTCCTCAAGTCGGTAAGACACTTGTGCCCTTCCTTTTGAATTTATTTTCATGTTTTCATGCATATATTCATGCATTTGAGGGTAATTTTCAGAATTTGCATAATTGGGATTTTCTGTTGATTCAAGCCTTATTTTATGAAATTGATCATTGGGTTTTTGTGGGGACACTTCATTAACATGATTATTACCTGTTAATTTGATCAAATTTGAGTTTGGTGAAAAATTGAAAAATCTAGGGCTTGTTCTTGATCCGAATTGGGGTTTTTGTTAAATTGGGATGACTTTGATGAAATTGACTTGTTGTGTAGTTGTAATTAAGTATTATAATCTATGTAATGTGTTTTGTAATGCTCAATTCATCTTTTTGGTAAAAAAATTTCAACAAGTGGTTTTCAATTTTTGGGATTTTTGATAAAAATTCCATGTTCAAGCCAATTTTGTCAATTCAATCTCAATTGAACTTATTTGTTTACTGCATTAGATCATGCATCACAACATTATTAATGTTCATGCATCATATAGATTTTTGTTCTATATTTTTTATTGTGCTAATTTGCAGTCTGCCCTTGGTTCTGTTTTCTCTTGTTCTTTTGGTTTTTCACTTTGTGTCTCTGTCCTTTCCTTAGCACTATGCCTAGGAAAACTAGAGCCCGTAGGACTGTTCCCTCACCTTCTCCTTCACCCCCTCCATCCTATGATCGTGAGAGGTTTTCGAGTGAGAAAAACCAAGAGATTTATGAGAAGTTGAATGTTAGGAGAAAAATTTGGGCTGAGCGTTCTGTTCACTTAGATGAACTTGATCCTGCCATTAGGGCAAACTTTGAGCGTAGGGGCTGGTTACCCTTGGTGGATGTTTCTGATCCTCCTCCACCTTCTGCCTTGATTAGAGAGTTCTATTCGAACATCTCTATCCGCATCTATGATTCCAACACTCTAGTCAAGAGTTGGATACGAGGCGTAGAGTACTCCCTTACTCCTGAGGTAGTGGCTGATGCTCTAGGGGTACCATTGGTTCGACATCCTGTCTATCCATATGACGTGTCTCCCGAGATTAGTGATGTCTTGTCTTACATCACTGGGACTGCTGTCCAGTGGGTTCTGATCCTCGGATCACCTCTGCTGAGCTCTCTGGGTTACACTATCTCTTCTTTAGGATAGCGTGTCATTCTATCTGACCCATTTTCCATGTTCACACCATTCCTCTTGAGAGGTGTGTATTTTTGTACGCTCTGGTTACTGATGCTCCTATTAGTTTTCTCCATCTTTTTCTTCGTTCTTTGAACGATGTTTATAGGAGTTCATCTTCTGCTCATGCTCTTGTACATCCTATTTTCATTCATAGGATTCTCCTTCATCTTGATCTTGGTGGCTTCCCTTCCTCTGAGCCCGTTCATGTTATTGCTCCTATAGGTGCGTCTTTTCTTAGACAAAGGGCTGCTCATCTTCGAGCTGGTTCTAAACACCCTAGGTCTGAGCCCTCTAGTAGCGCACCTCCTCCTTCTTCTTCTGCAGGTCTTGCTGATGAGGATGTTCCTGATCCAGTTGGTGATGATGCTGCTGCTGCTGATGTTCCTCCACCTCCTTCGGCCGACTTCGATGTTCGTCGTACTTTGGAGACTGTCATGACCGTTCAGGCGGCTCATGGTCAGATTTTGGTGGACTTGCTAGATGAGTTTCGTGCTCTACGAGCTGACTTGGCGCGTCTTCATTCACCCTCACCACCTCCTTTTGATGGCGACTTGTGATTGCCCTTTGGCATTCCGTCACAAAAAGGGGGAGTGGTATTTTTGACTTGTTGAGGAGTTTTTGTAGTTAGGGGGAGATTTTTTGTTTTGAGGAGCTTGTGGAGTTTTTAGATTGTATCTAGGTGCTTCACTTTGTATATCATTTTTGGGGATATTCATGTTAGGGGGAGTAACATTGATTGATATACATGTTATATTCATTGATTCTTGTTACTTTATGATTCACTGCTTATTGATTTATATTTATGAGTTGATCATTCATATATGTCTTTATTTTGTGTTGTGTGAATCTTACAAGAATGTTATACCTGTTGTTTTACTCTTTTCTGTCACACATGCGTTTATGCGTTTGTTGAGTATTTCAGGAATATACAGGTTGATTCAACTAAAGTTGCTGTCTACACTTGCAACTGATGGATAGTAGTTAGGCTGAATTTGATTTTATGAGCATTACCTTTGTAAAGGGCTTTTACTTGTAAAACTTTGAGCTTTAAATTATGGTTTTGTCACGGATTGCCAAAGGGGGAGTTTGTTAGGTTCTAAGGTCTTAGGATTTTATGTATTTAGAACTCTAATTTGTAATGTTGGCAAACCATGATCAAAACATTGTATTTAGTCTTGTTTAGGCTTGCTCAAAGTTGGTTTATTATTGTACAGTTGGAATCGAGTGGCTGCAGAAGTACTTGGGACTTTTGACCTGGCTCGATCGATCGAAGAATAGACTCGATCGATCGAAAATCGCACAGGTTGATTATTCTGCAGAATTTCCAACTCAGCCCTACTTCATTAAACGTTTAGGGTTTTATGTTTTTACCCTAGGTATATAAACAAAACCCTAGCCACGTTTTTGAGGTTGTCCATATTGTATTGTTGCTCATATTTGCTGTTTGTGTGAATCTCTTGTGAGATCTTTGAGGAGCTTTCCTTCACATAAACTTAGGGTTGTCAATCTCTTGATGATCAACTTAGTTGCAACCATTGGAACTTAAAAGAAAAGCAAGCGGGGAGCTTGTAGCTGATTAAAGAATTCAAGAAAGAAGTAGTCCGTGGATTCGGAGCCTGCGCGTGGTCGTGTCAGGAAGTTCGTACTGGTGGGTAGCATTAGGAAGTCGAGCGGGGAGCTTGTAGTCCTTCTGTAAGAACTTCAATTCTTTCATAGTGAATTCTGTTATGCCTTGAGGATCGGTGGGTCAAATCCTCCCCAGGTTTTTACCGTGTGGTTTCCTGGGTGATCATATCTTGTGTTCTTTATTATTTCTGCTGCTTTATTTGTTTTATATACATGATATGATTATTTGATTGTTTTAACCTAGAATTGCTTAATTTGACTAAGTAACAACTTGGCTAATTAATCTAGGCTACGCAATCTGGTTGTTTAAGGGGTCTAAATAACCTATCAGTTACCACTTCACTCAGCATGTTAGTACTCAAGGTTGCAATCCTCCTTGCATGGTCACGCTCCTCAATGGCAACGTCTAACTGATACCTCAACAATCTGTTCCTAACGTCTCTATCGCAATAGTTGGTTCCTTCACTTTGAGACGTCCCCCCTGGGCTTGATGTCGACATGGTAGGAGATGTCCACGATGGGGAAGCACCATACTGCACATTCCTACCATTACGTTGCATGAACTCCATGCATGCAGATTCTGCTTCTCGTCGATCTTTGTATGACCTGTGTTCGGCATTTGCGAACTTATGAACTTGTCTACTTGCTTCTGCCCAATTGTCGTATATGCCAGGAGCACGACCAACGAAAACAACATAGTATTTGCCACCCTAAAAGAGGAACACAATAGCATTGTACGTTAAAACCGCATGACCTGTGCTGGAGTTAGAACTTATCAAGTTTTGAATCTGAGCTATTAGGTAAAACATGTACCATGTCACTCTACCAACAGGTGCCAGTAGACTACAGCAACTAACATGCACGTTGCTTATTCCAAGATCTGACAAACAGTTGCATAATCTATAATTGTATAGTGGTAAATAATTGTACAATTAAAACAGTAAAACACGTTGGCATGTTACCTTTAGAAGCAAAGGAGGCTTGTAATCTCCATCCCTGACTGTTTTCCTCATAACCCCTAACCAGAATGAGAGGAAGCTATCTTTTTATATGAAGCGTATAATACTCGACTATAACTAAATCAAGTACAGTGACTGATAACTCGATTAAAACAAAGACGAGTACGTATAAATACTGCCCAACTATTTTTCTGGTGAAGTAAATAATACTCGATATCCTTATAACCGAGTTCTACTGCCAAATGTACGACGCCTTAATGGTACTCGGTCTCCGTATAACCGAGTTATAAAACTCGCTTGACATAAAATCGAGTATTGTGGTAGATTTTGTCATTTCCTCCCCCACCTTGTGGGAGTTCTACTGCCAAATGTACGACGCCTTAATGGTACTCAGTCTCTATATAACCGAGTTATAAAACTCGCTTGACGTAAAATTGAGTACTGTCATTGTAGATTTTGTCATTTCCTCCCCCACCTTCTGGGACCACTGACCATTTGCCATTACTTCTTCATGCAGGAGCCTTCTGAACGTGGACCGGTTTGTGCCTTCTACCAGTGTGTCAACTTCTATTGCCAGTATCAACTTCAACTGACCAGCTTCACCAAGTGCACTTATTTTTCGTAATGTCATTGTCTTCCCCATTCTGTCAACATCTCACCTGATAGGTAACAACTGCTAACCATTTATAACAACACAAAGTCAGTGAATGTTATGAGACTTCAATTAGGGTATCTGAACATAATAGTGCATGAGGTTCAGAATTTCAAATAACACTAATTTTGTGATTGCTGTGGGAGGGGTTATCTGAACATGGAATTGTGGTAGTATTTAAGACAACACACATTCTGTGATTGTTGTGGGTCTTCAATGTGGGTATCTTAACATAATAATGCATGAGTCCATCCAGTTATGTTAACACAAATTCTGAATAATAATGTTGTGGGAAGAATGGGGGGTACCTGAACATAATAATGTGGTATAGTATTTAACACAACACAAATTCTTTGAATGTTGTGGGTCTTCACTGGGGGTATCTGAACATAATGATGCATGAGTCCATTTATGATAACACAAATTATGTGACTGTTGTCAGCAGAATGGGGGGTATTTGAACATAATAATGCAGTACATGTTGCACACTACGAATTATTTCCCTTATTTGCAATGCTTCATAATTCTCATTTGATTAACAATACACATTGTGCGAATCGATTGCTGTTTTCGAATTTAGGTGTTTGATGGACTAGATCATACGATTATTCCATACAATGTTTTTAGCATCAATAGTTTTTGCTATGTTTGTATTTATTTTAGATAAACAAGATGGGTTTTTTTGCACAATTTGCTTAGGTTTGTTTAGCTGCATGAACACCTAAACATAGGGCATATATAGTTAGCCTATGGTTTCATAATATTACACAGCATGATACAACTATTACTATTTGTGGTTCAGGTCCGTTATGAGTCCTTATTACTTCTACGTTTACTACGACGAGGAGGCATATATTAATGATTCGCATGGGCTATCATACCAAGGTCCGAACCTAAAGCAGTCACTTATTGAAGTGAAACATGGGATACACATGAGAAAGCTGAAGCGGAAGATAATGTCAACTCTGGGGTTAGACAAGGATTCCCATGACATCTCCATTGTATTTCGAGCTCCTCAGCAACTGGTGGGTACCCAAGTTTTCTACAATGCAATTCTGTTACAATGCGACCATGATGTGGACATAATGTGGGAAGTGATAAAGCGGGCTCCACAATTCATAGGTTCCGACTTGTATGTAACTGTTGCCATTGTTGGGTGTAATGTCGACGGGGGTTCACAGTATGCCAGTAGAGCTGGGGAGCAAGATTCAGTTCCTGTAAACATCGTGTACCCTTCAATTACAGCCGAGACGCCTTTGCCCTACAACGTTGGACCACGCAATGCGGTTGCTATGAACAATATTGAAGCCGCTGAAGTGTTAGAGTCTAGTCATACGTATGATGAAAATGTTTATCGAGGGTATACTGAAGAAAATGAAGATATCCAAACGCACTTGGATGAGGCAATTGAAATGGATGACACTCGAGATGTGTATGAGGAGTTCATTGATAATGATGGACCAGAGGACAATCCGGAATTTTTAGATGAACTGCAAGTTGAAAACAATGTGGATGCTTGCGCCAATCCAAACCCCAACCCCGACTGGTTCACGTCAAACACATGGGATAACATTCATGACCCATCACCTTCCTTGGAAACAAGTCTGATGAGTTGGAGGCCGGGGGACGAACCAAGCAAGGGGATGCTATTCTTGAATAAAGTTGCGGTTCAGCATGCATTAACCATGTTCTCTGTGGGGCTTAATAAGAAATTTAAGTACATGAAGTCAGACCCCGAGAGACTGATTGTAACATGTGTAAACGATGCATGTCCGTGGTTAGTTCGAGCTATCAACAGCAAAAGGCACAAGTTCTGGGAGATCACAACATGTAAGGGTCCCCACACTTGCTCGTCACTCCAGGTGGATCATGATGGAAGGATGATGGATTTGAAGTTCATTGCCATCACACTTGAGTCATATGTGCGGGAAGACATTTCAAGAACAATAGCAACCCTGCATAGTCTTCTGCATACGAAGCACGACCATTGGGCATCTCATTATAAGGTTTAGGATGCAAAACAGAAGGCGGTAGCGGCCATCTATGGGGATTTCGATGAGTCATATGCAGAATTACCTCAGTTTCTGGTGGCGTTAAAAGATGCAGATCCAACCACAGTGACACAGTTGAAGTGCGACAACCGTAACGTGCTAGGAACTTGCACGTTTAATTGTGCCTTTTGGGCTTTTGGTCCGTGTATTGAAGGGTTCAAGCATTACAGGCCGGTGATAAGCATCGATGCAATGCACCTCTATGGCAAGTACAAGGGGAAGTTGTTGATAGCAATGGCAACGGATGCTAACAACGAGGCTTATTGGCTCGCGTTTGCCGTTGTTGAGAGTGAGAGCAAGGAGACATGGGGATGGTTCTTGGCATGGTTGACCAATATTACGGACCAGGCCAATCTTTGCATCATCTCTGACCGACATTCGGGGATAAAAGCCTGCTTTGATGACACAAGCATGACTTGGTTGCAGCCTCCCAAGGTCTATCACCGGTACTGCCTCCGCCATGTAGTCAGCAATGTGAACACAAAATGGAAAATTCCGAAGTTGAAGAACTTGGTATGGAGGGCAGCAAGTGCGAATCAAGTCAGAAAGTTTGAAGCCACATTGGAATTAATTTGCAATGTCAAGCCGGCTGCACACAGGTACCTTGAATCTGAAAACAAACAAAAGTGGACACTTGCACACGACGAAGGGCGTCGATACGGAGCCATGACAACCAACCTATTGGAGTGCTTTAATGGAGTATTGAAAGGTGCACGCAGCTTGCCAATAACAGCAATGGTGAGGTTCACCTTTTTCAAAGTGAACTCGTACTTTGACGCTCGTCGTAATCTCATTCTAGATCAGTTGGAAGCGGGTCAAGAATGGTGCAAGTATGCCATGGACAAGTTTGAAAAAAATCAAGCAAAGGCAAAGGACCATATGGTGACACGGATGTCCGCACAAGCGCGGATATATCAGGTTGACACATCGGGTAATCCTCTGAATGGTGGGGGCGGACAACACACGCATAGGGTTGATCTTCGGAGTATGACATGCACGTGTGGGAAATGGGAAGCGCTCAAGATCCCGTGTTCACACGTAATAGCAATTTGTGCTAAGTATAAGCACTATGCGTAGCAGTTTATTGATCCTTGCTATAGCGTGACTCATAGGTACCACAGCTACGAGCCGGTATTCCAGCCGTTGAAAGACAGATTAGAATGGCTGGATCCATAAGAAACTCGACTAGTGATGCCCAACCCACGATTGATTCGGAAGAAAGGTCGGCCAAAGTCCACATGTATCCGCAATGAGATGGAAGAGGATGATAATGATAGGGAGTTGCCGAGCTCCTTATGGATCGAGAATGGACCAAAATAAAGATGTG
Source organism: Quercus aquifolioides (assembly GCA_019022515.1). Classification (NCBI taxonomy): domain Eukaryota; kingdom Viridiplantae; phylum Streptophyta; class Magnoliopsida; order Fagales; family Fagaceae; genus Quercus; species Quercus aquifolioides. The sequence goes on from CM032336.1 coordinate 33,586,912, forward strand.
GGTTGTGTCGCCAAGAGGGGCACAATTGTAGAACATGTCCTACTCGAAATGCGGAGTCAACAACTGGTGGAGCTGCATCATAGGTAAAGCTTCCATTTCTTAACAACTTTTGTCAACACAAATCATTACGACTGTTAACAACTGAGTAGGACTAATTGTTCTCTATTGCCATAGTAAGTATTTGGAGTAGTTATGAAACAAACGTTGGTGTTCATGCATGGATAGGCAAATGAGTCCAATTGGTATTTAAGTATGTTGTTCAATAGTTTTGTCACATTATTCGTCCTAAGTCATGAATCTAAGCGTTGTTGTGGCTATGTTGCTTGTTAATAACTTATATAGGTCCAATATACATAACATATTTGAACTGTTTACAGCAGGTACAACAGCCAAGGTGGATGGGTGATAACGAACGTATGTTGCGTAGCCAGAATGATCCCTACCGCCTAAGGAAGCCCCCGAACGACACCACTAACTCGGTTTCATGACGAGAAGACAGTGTTAGATTGGTCATTTTTTGCTTCTCATTTGATACTAAATTCTGTACTTTTGTTATGTCCTTATGTGGTCATGCACTTTGCTAATGGCATTAATGTTATGTACTAGAGTAGATTTCACAATTGCTGGTGAAGCAAACAATTCAGTTACTCGTATATTTTGTAATAGAAGCAATGAAGTAATATGTTTTGTAATAGAAGCAGTGAAGTAATATATTTAGATTGGTCATTTATTACGATTTTCAGCTTCTCAAAAGCAACAAGTTATTGCAATGCACAGGTGCTTCATGAAAACTGTACTAAACTTGATAGAACTAAGCTGCAGATGACAAAAGAAACATGCACAAAAAGCGTGTATCAAGAGTACATCTTATAAGCTGGGGTTTTCCACATAACTCGGTGTTAAAGATATCGAGTACACCTAAGTAACTCGATACAAGTAATATCGAGTAACATGTACTGAGATTGCCACGACCAGAAATTAGGGTGCGTGTATCGAGAGTACATTTTAAGTTGGGGTTTTCCACATAACTCGGTGTTACAGATATCGAGTACACTTAAGTAACTCGATACAAGTAATATCGAGTAACATGTACTGAGATTGCCACGACCAGAAATTAGGGTGCGTGTATCGAGAGTACATTTTAAGCTGGGGTTTTCCACATAACTCGGTGTTACAGATATCGAGTACACTTAAGTAACTCGATACAAGTAATATCGAGTAACATGTACTGAGATTGCCACGACCAGAAATTAGGGTGTCAAGTTATTTTATAGAACTCGATACTTAGGTATTCGAGTATTATAAAGAAAATTCCGATCAGCGAAATTCTCTATACAAACCGATTGCTGTGCGATTGGTCTTAGACCGGTCAAAATATCAAACTCGGTTTTATAGGTAGCGAGTACTATAAATATAACTCGATACTGTTGTAATCGAGTATTTGAATAATATGGTCTCCCCCCCAGAACGAAACGGCAGGCCTCTCTAGTGTAGTGAATCTCTTGTGTCATTACAACTTCTCCGTCGTCTACTCTGTCTGTGACTCTTCTTCTTCTCCTCAAAACTCCAACCGCCCTCAAAACTCCGTCGTCTACTAATGCCTAGCCTGAACATGTCTGTCAACCTTCTAGTCCCTCTTCCCCTCAAATCCCTAGCCGTCCCCTGTAATTTAACTTCTCCTAAATACTATGGCTGTTCTCTGTTCTTTGTCTTCACCTTTCAACCACCGAATCCACTATCAAGGTATGAAATTTTCAATAAATTGTAGATTTTGTTTACCATGTTAGTCATTTTGTGTTGATTATAAAATAATTGGGTCTTGCTCTATGATTTCTTTTCAAGTTTGTTGTATCTGTCATCTTAAAACAACATAATTGTACATCCGTTCGTTTATGTTGTTAATCGCTATGATGTTGATTGCATTTTTTTTTTTAAACCAATTTTTTTTTTTTTTCATTTTTTGTGTTTTGTTTTTATTTATTTATTGTTTTGCGATGGAAAGATGGAGGTTTTATTATGGAATTTTTGTCACTTGTAAATGACTTATTTAAATTATCATATCACCTACACTTATTTAAATTATCATATCACCTACACGGTTACTAAAATAACAAATGATTTATAGCTCAGTTGCAAAAATAATTTTATAAATTGATATATGTGAAATTATAGGCTCAGTTTTAATTTTCAAGTGGTACGCTAATGATCAAGATAATATAAGTTTGATTATATTAGTAATTTTCCCAAGAGTGTCGCTGAATCTTTGCCTACTTTTGAAAAGATTTCAACCAATATGTCAGTATGAAGATTTTCTAAAGTAATCATTTTTTTTTTACTTTAAATAGTGTTATAACATTTCAGTTACTATTTATAATAAAATGATTTGTACTAGGTTCATAGTATTCGATGGTGAAATGGTTATACACGAAAATGAAGAGGGGATCTGTATGTTAAGGTGCCTGAATCGGTGTGGTAACTGGGAACATGTACCGTTAGTTGACTAGGAGAGGAACGATTTTGGGTTTTGATTGTTGTAGAAGGAGAGGTGAACCTACAAATATGCGAGTGTGAGAAAGGGAAAAATAAAGGAGCACAACTAACTGTCACTGTGACTCTTCTATATGAAAGTGAGCGTAATTACAATCCCAATTAAATTTAGAATGATGGAGGAAAATTTATTATATTTCATATTTAAATTGGTGTGGTCCCCACATGAATCTAGACACAAGACAGTGGGAACATTAAAAATCCTGTTCATATAGTGTTTGTCCAGCCTGTATTGACATGACAACCCCTAATAACTGAAATTGTAATGTTTGGACCACGAAATGAGGTTATAAATGCACCACAATAATTATCTTCTTTCTACCCACAAACTTTGTACATTGACTAAGCTATGAGTCGCAATGCCTCAACGTCAAATTGTAAAATGTGAAACAAGTTTGGATCTACTTCAGCATGTGGATCATCACAAGTTCCAGCAGATCAACAACTACAGACATACACAGACCACTATGGAGGAAAATGGGTTGGAAAGAAGAGAGATTTCGTTAATATGCCAATATACACATACGAGAGTCTTGGAAGAGTCGGGCACATCATGGTCGGCAAACCTACAAAACTAAGTACAGATAGCACCGCAATAGAGTTCACCGTATCAGAACCACCATGGTCAACCCTATGTGAGAAGAGGTGTGAGTTGGACGTGTATTGTCGATGGCACGGGTTACGAGTTCCTAAGGCACGCTCAGCCGAGTTACCTAGAGATGAACCTGCCAACATACTTGCTCATCTTCAACAAAAGACCAATCAAATGCAAAGGCGACTAGATCGTTTTCACGCAATCCAAAAAGCTAGGAAGCATCTAAAGGGGAAAGCGCAAGAGTGAGCCATGAAGTCTATTAATGAAATTACTACGTTAGATGATGACAGAGATATTTCAGGCTTCTCAGATTCAAGCAATGATGATTTCCAAAAATTTCTACCTACGAACATTAGACGTTGTTGTTAATGTCTACACATTTTGTGCAAGACAAACTGTTGTTGTTAATGTCTGACAAATGATGATTATGTACGTTAAACTTTTGCAAATCTAAAGATTAACTGTTCATTAGTTTTGGCTAAGGTTATATGAAATCACTTTCTCATTTTTCCCCTGCTGTTCTTTGTTGCTACATATGAAAATTTAATATGAATATTTACGCAAAGATTCAATACATACAGACTCATCCAAACCACACAGACCAACTGGGACCATCACCATCAAGGTGTAGACACTCACATTTGTTCAAAATAATACTCCCTTCCACCATGCGTGACATGAAACTAGTAATGTATTAAATTGCTATGTTAGTATGTTGCAATGTTTTCAATGGATTGGCTAAGTGTATATGAAATCACTTGCTCATATACCCGTATCCCTGTATCTTAGTTCTGCTACTGTACTACTTTATACAGATACATTACATACAGACTCATCCAAACTAGACTAACCACTCATTCTCTCTTCGTCTTTATGTACACGAAACGTTTATTGTAACAAACTTTCCGACTTCATGTGTTGTGGGCAAATCATCTTAGGGATATGTTTGTATCATCTTCATCTAAGTCTATTATTTCTACCTAATGATCTTCCAATTTACAGTTCTTGCTGGGTGGATATTGAATCTCAGTGGCAGTCTTATCAAATATAAGAACATGAAAGCTTGAATTTCCTTCAATCTGAACACTAAAAAATAACCATAATAGATAGAATGTTATTCAACGAAATCCTGCCAACCATTACAAACCCAAATGTTGTTATCAGTTTTCTTCAATCCCACTTGCCAAATATCACCATAGGGAGCAGTGAATGTAGCTACGGTGGATAGCTCAGCACTGTTGAACCCTGACCACAAGTACCCATCCACACTGACGCTTGAAAAGTTTATGCATCAATTTTTGGGGTGAGCTGTCCACCATTGCTACACTGATATTTGCAGTGCTACATGTGCTGCTCAACAGTTTCACACTGTTGAACTGTTTCTAGTCATATCACCCACATGCATGTCGATACACAGATATGCATCATTTTGCAATGCACCGTTCTCTACGATGCAGAGCATCCCTAAAAAGTTAGTGATACATTTAACATAGCTCGACACTGTTTCATCAAGTCATGTTAGTTGAAGCACAAGAATGTTAAATAGTCTTCACGTGAACCCTATCCAGTCATATCACCTACACGCACGTCAATACACAAATCTGCATCCCTTTGCAATGCATCGTTTTCAAGGATGCAAAGCATCCCTGAAAAGTTTATGATACATTTAACACAGCTCAACAATGTCCCGTCAAATCATGTCAGATGAAGCATAGGAAATCTAAATAGTCTTCATGTGAATAAATACACAACCTCTTTTGCAGTACACATCACCAACCCGCTACTATAGCACAAGCTACAGCCATATGAAACAGCTGCCTCAACAAATCACATGCACCAACAGGTGCCACTGTATAGCCAAGTCATGAAAAGTGGTTTTGCATGTGCTCCTCGACACCTCACTGAACAATAGACTGTTAACTTATATCATCTGTATTCACGTGAATACTTACCCTTACATATAATCACATCCATGTGAATACTTGCCCTTGCAAAACTCCTATATAAAGTCCCATTTACATCTACCCTTGCAAAACATCTACGCATACTAAAGTCCCATTTACATTTACCCTTAATTAACATCTACACATACTGATCAGAAGTCACATTTTCCAATGTCAATGCGCAATTGGATGCTACCTCTTTTTCCAGATAACTATAGGAGGGAGAGAGATTCCGACGAGAAGGAATACTATGCTGGACTGCGACGAGAGTGGGACTTTCGCGTGAACGAGTCCAATGCTCTGCACAATGATATCGTGCAACTTGGAGCGTCTCTTGTCGACCGTGTCTCGCTCACACTACCACGGAGAAACATACACCAATATGAGCATGCAGTGACAAAAATTAAAAAAGAGAATAATCTGATGATACTCCGTAGGTCCAGGTATCACATGCTACAACTGGCGGAAGAGCTAGCCGCCGCAACGAACAGGCAACTCACTCCGGCAGAACATAACAATGTCCTCAACTACGAGGACTACCTGTCAGAGTGAATGCTTATGTGGTTTATGTGTTATGTAGCGTTAGTAGCATTAGTGTTCAATATGCAATGCATGCATATTGGTGACATCGTGTAAGTTATTTTAAGTTTTTTGTGTTATGTTCTAGGTGCTTATTGAAAAACATCATGTGTGGGAACATTAATCTTTTATGCATTATGTGAGAATAATCTAGATTACGAATAACGTGCATGCTCCTCACAATCAATAATAAGGTTTACATAGTACAAATGCAACAACAGTGACACACGTACATTTAAGACATAGTTAAGCACAATAGTTCTCCAACAAAGTCTAATTACACCACGACACAATTACTCTTTGAAAGTTCAAAATGGGTATGAAACACCCTTGAACGTTTAGATCCCAAATTACAAAATTACCAATTCAAGCTTTATATCAAACAATTAATGTGCGGAACATGATAACAAGCTAATCACAGAATTGATAACTAATCTAAGCCAAATATAAACACATCCATAGCAGTAAATATAAGGCAAAGATAAAGGGAAAGAAGATGCAAACACACGGACAACACACGATGTGTTATCGAAGAGGAAACCGAAGTCCTCGGCGTAAAACCTCTCCGCCGCCCTCCAACCGGTGATAAAATCCACTAAAGAATATAGTTGGGATACATGAACAGCAGAAGACCCTCCAAGCCTAATCTACCCAAGTACCTAAGCCCTCCAAGCTTCTTGCTCCAACGAGGTTACGCCGAACCTATTTCTTCTTTAGCTTCCCGGATTCCTCTACTTGACCATAGCATCAACCAATGTATATTGGTTCCTTCCCAAACTGATTCCCTAAGCACGAAATAAACCTTCTCACAAACGTGGGTGTGGTGAGATAAGGATTTGGTCAATGACCTCTAAAGGGTATGACAATGGAGAGGAAGAGAGTAGAGGAATTTGTAGAGTTTCTTAGATGAAGATTGAGGATGAGGCAATCTTGTTTTTCTCTAGGGGTTTCTCTCACAAAATTCTCTCTGGAAGCTCTCTCAATTTAGTGGGTATAAGGGTCTATATATAGTGGTGTGTGTTTAGGAATACGAAGAGTCAGTTTTAGCCAAACAGGGTAAATTGGCGGCTTGACCTCGCGGCTTGTCCAAGTCGCGAGTTCAAGTCGCGGCCTAACGGCCTGGCCAGTCTGGGACTTTTGTCCTGTAGTGCGACAGCTGGTGCGACCCTTCAGCTCCCCTCGTGCATCTCACGTGCCAGCAGTTGGTGACTTGCAGCCGCGAGCCACCCGCGAGTCCTAGCCGTGAAACTCTGCAATCTTGCACATATTTGAGCTTTTCTTCACATCTCCTCACACACTACCCTTACAATAATCCCACCTAAATACAGGGTTACTAAATGCTTAAATTACAAGCAAATTGGCACGGAATAAAGCCAACAAGATGGTTGATAAATTTTCAACCTTACAATCTCCCCCTTTGGCTATTCCGTGACAAAACCCTAAAACAAACTCTAGACTTAACGCGTGAGTTGGGAACAGTTGGAAAACTCACTCACACCTAACTCTAGAATCTGCAAAGCTTTAGAACCATAAGAACAAGTAACTCCTGAAATTTGTAAACAGAAATTTGTAATTCAAATGGAGCAAGCATAAAATGGAATAAAGCAATAGACCATGGCAAGACCAAAATAGGTAATCACTATAACCAAGTGATCACAATGCTCATTCACACTTGGAATGAACATCCGGACATTCAAGATGACAAACACAAGGCAAATCACTTGAATGACCAACACTCAACCAATGCACAATACAAGAAGCATGTACATCTAGGAAAAATCCTACAAGGGCACAAGAGTGACAGTACTTAGAAGAAAATGCATAACATTTAGTTGGAAGTACTGATTTAACAAAGCACAAAGGCTGCATAAAGCATGGCACAAACCACAAAGGCCTACAAACGTGCATAGAAACAAAACAAACCCTTAAAGCTTACATAAGCAACATGGGTACAAACCACAACATAAAGAACTGAAGCTGAATAACATCATACTATATATATGCTGAAATAAACAACTACCACCACTGTATTTTGAATTATCAAAGTTTTATACACAGAAAATCAAATGAAAGAGAAATGATAAAGAAATCTCCCCCTCAAAAGCACTCCCCCTCAAGAGTTGCCCCAAAAGTTCTCCCCCTTTTTGACACGAATTACCAAAGGGTCACTGTTGTAACATGGTGAAAATGCTATCAACTTGGGCTGTTACAACATCGATCTGGTCCTGCATAACTGCGATTCTCTTTGACTGCTCTCGTTGGCTTTGTCTGAGATTCTTTTCCACTTTGTCAATGTGCTTATGGAGGTTCTCAAATAACATTCCCAACCGATCAGGTTGAGGGGCAGACTGTGCTTGTGGAGTGAGAGGATGCAGTGATATATGTGTGTCTGGTTCAGGAGAGGATCGAGTAGCAGGAGAGAGATGTGCACTCTTCGGAGATTTGGATGAATGACTTCTACTAGCTTGTAGTGTGGACATAGAGATCGGACGAAGGCGCGTAGTTATTTTCCCGGCTGAGGGAGGAGTAACACCTTCCCGTAGAACAATCTTCATAATGAGACTGCAAAATGGAAGACACCCTCGTGCTACTGTTCGAGTTGTTGTCTTTCTTATGATATGATAGATATGGGCACAAATGTCAATGGTGGTGCCTGTGATGAGATCACATAGAAATTTAGCCCTGCCAAGGTTGATATACACCGTGTTGGTCAGCGGGTAGAGATTGGTAAACATGATCAGCTTCAATGTTGTTAACTCAGGTGAAAACTTGGTAGTACTTGTGGATGTGCCAGAACTGGAGATGTCATGGTCAGGACCAAGAACTTGGAGAATGTCATGAACCGTTGGAGTGTGATCATCATAAGGAGTTAGGTCGGCATTCTCAGGTCTAGTGATGTTGAGAAGTTCAGCTATGGTATCCGGATTAATGATAAACTCTGTTCCTCTTACCCAACAATGCATTTCACTTCCAAGATCAACTGTGTTGGCGAAACACTCTTTCACTAGTTCCATCATAGGATCAACAAAATTTCCAAATAAATTTGCCCAATCTTTTGTCTCGAAGATCCGAGGTACAAAAGTGGTTTCCAAAGAGTCAAATCTGACCTCCCGTTCCACTATTGGGGTTCCCCGGTCAAAAATGCTTGAGTAAGCATGTAGGTGCTGAGGAGATCTGAACAGTTCAATATTGAGTTCAGTAGATGGCTGTGATGAAGAACGTGTTCGTTTTGCAACAGGCACTGTTTCTTCTTCTGTCATAACCTCTTTTCCTTTAGAGGATTGTCGAGACATCTGTAAAAGAGCAAACGCACAGCAAAGTACCAAAAGAATACCACAGGGAGCCAACATCAACTTGATCAGATTCAGTTAACAATGTGAACAGAAATTTCACTTAACCACAAACACAATAATCAGATTAACACACTCCACACTGAAGTACAGTAACATTTCATGGAGCACAAACTCTATAGAAACTACAGAACCATAGACAAATGACCCAAGGCCACATACAGAGTGCACCACAGAGAAACCCCAAACCCATATGTTTAATGAGTAAAAAGACACTCTATCAAACGAAAAATGCTCAGACTAGAGACAAGCATACTGAAGCACAGACAAGATACAAAACAAACTCAGCAACAAAAGAAAATATCCTCAAACAAACAAAATCACCACTTTAGGCAAACCCATATTTGAACACAATATATCGCAGAGCACATGTGCAATGTTCAACACAAGAAGGTAATGGTTAACATAGTAAGAATGAAATGAGGGAAAGAAAACCCATACCTTTTTCTTGGTGTTTGAGGAGGACATAATGCAAAAATGGATTCTTTTTCAGTGAGACACGGAGTGTTTGAGTGAGAAATGAAGAGGACAATGGACAGTCACAAAGCTTCGAGGGAAAAACTGAAAAACAGTTTTAAAATTTGTCTTCAAAACGCAAAACATGCGTTTTTCGCGACTGGATCAAATCGTCAGTAAGTTGCCAGGTTAAGCCACGAAACACTGTGAAGAAAAGAAACTTGAGAATTTCTCTAATTGTGTTTCGCGACTGGAAGGTCTACCCGCGAGATAGTTGCGATATGAGCCGCAAAATTCCCTGAGTACCTCTCGCGACTGGACCTTCCACCCGCGAACCAATCGCCACACTGACCCGCGAAAACTGGAAAACTCAAAATTTGGAAAAATTTTCTAAGTCTTTTTCACGATTAGAGCATTTACTCGCCAGTTAGTCACGACAAATCTCTGAATGATCTCGCGACTGAGATATGCGACTGGGCCAACCCGCGACTTAGTCGCCAAAACAGGGCAACGCTGTTTTTTTTGAAAAATTTTACATTTTTGGTAAAAACAAAGTACTTTCCAAAAACAAAACAAAACACTCAAAAATCTTTTTGTGTTTGACCAACAAAGATTGAGCATGTGAAAACACTTTTAATCAAGTACAATCACACAAATGAATATGGCATTCATTGAACATAGACTTGTGTGTTGTGTGTGGATATCAAAAATGAGAGTCCTTAGTCCAATGTGAAGCTTCAATGATCAATTCAATCAAGGCATATACAACTAGCACTAGATAATGTGATCTATCTCAATTATAGAAACATGCATATATGACCTCCCACAAGAACTTGATAACAATTCTTTGAAGCTTTTCATTTGGCTTCATATTCAACATATCATTTGCCATTTTTGAGCAAAGAAAATCTCATTGAGAGATAGATGCCTGAAATTTTTGATATTTCAATTAATGAGTTAGCCTTTGGCTTTTTGAGCATCATACATTTTATTTTGGTCGCTTTCCCTTTTTCCTAGTCAAATACTAGTATGTGCGACAGGCTTTTGCAGCTCTATATCTCTTTTCATTTGGAGATTTACATTTAGAGAGCTCTTTAAAGCATAAAAATAAAAAATGGAAGATATATAGGCATGAGTCTATGCATGTCTCAAGATCAACAAAACCATTCACTAATTATTCATGACCAGGTTGAAGATCTATTTACAACAATCACATAGATTTCAGAATTTCTTCCACAATGATATGAGTGCATGAGAGACAAGCTAAGCTCGTTAAATGCTCACAGCCATAAGTACAAATGTACAAAGCAAAACATGCTTGGAGACAAAACTCAACAAAGTGATCAAACTTTTTGGATTTTCTACTTTTTATGTGTTTTTGGATTTTTGACACAACAGCAGAAAAAATAAAAGCATTTTAAACACAAACAAACACAAATTAAAAATCAACACTCAAAAACACAAAACATATAGCCAATCATATCCACAAAGTATAGGAAGAATTGATGCATGGACATGTTATAATGCTTATGCATGAGTACCCTTTGTCACCCACACGTCACGTGCGTTTGGGGTGATATCCTTGACGGATCGGGTACGAGAGTTAGGGTTGTCAAACCTTCGTGTGAAGCTTTCCAGGTAGTTGGTGAAGGCACCAATCATCTTCATCACGTCCATAGTTCCTGGATCACGGTTTCGACTCCTTGGCTGCTCACCACCCCAAGACCTCATGTCATTTCTTCTTCCTCATGACCGAGGTGCACTTGCATTGTTGTCTGCTCTTAGCTTTTGACAGTTGGGTCTAGTGTGTCCTTGCAGTCCGCAATAGTGACAAAGATAGTTTGCTCTAGGACCCTGCTGCTGTCTTGGGAGAGATCTTTCTCTAGCTCCAAATCTGGCTTCAGATTGATTTCGGGATTTGTTAAACATCCGTTGATTAGCCACATTCTTTTTCTTCTCAGCCTTAACTATCTCTGGAGTAGGCTTATCGACAGCCGTCTCTTTGGTTTTCACAAACTTTACTTCCTTGGTGACTTTGGCTGATGAGCTGCTCCCTCCGGTATATCCCAACCCGGACTTGTCTGAGGCATGTTTTTGAGATGAAATAACATAATCTAGCTTCCTGGAGGAGACCCTATCTACTTTGGCATGAGCTTGTACTACCTCTTGCTCGAGAAACCTCACCTTCATGTAAGCTTCTGATAGCTCACCATTAAGTGCTTCAATCTCACACTTTACCTCCTTATATCTAACCAGCAGGCTTTTGAAATATTCCTCAGCTCTCTTCATTTTCTTCACGACTGCCTTTGCCACCTTTGTATACTCACATGATTTCTCAAGAAGTAATGCGTAATTCTTTTGAAGGCTGGATGTATCTTCTTCTTCTTCAGCTTCTGATTCTTCAACAATCCCAATGGACTCCTCATCAGAACATTCACCCAGCTCATTCACAAGAGTACTCAAATCATCTGAAGATCCCACATGTGCAATGGTCATGAATGAGGAGTAATTTCCTTCTCCGTCACAGCTTTCTTCAGAGTCAGATTTTGATGAGTCTGAGTCACTTAAAGTAGTGGCATAGACCTTTCCTTTTGACTTCAAATAATTTGGACATTCCTTTTTGAAGTGTCCATGTCCATTACACTCAAAGCAAGTGATTCCTTGAGATGATTGGGAATCTCTATCATCCTTCCTTCGGAATTCTTTCTTCTCCCTCCCGGAACTCTGAAATTTTCCTTTGTCACCAAATTTCCCACCATTCTTGAGTTTCAAGAATTTTCGAAAATTCTTTACAAGATACGCCATTTCTTTATCTACTGCATCTTCTTCCGAATGGTCATGAGATGCCACTCTCTCATCAATTGTTTTAAGAGCAAGTGATTTGCTCTTCTTCTGAGAAGGTAGGGACAACTCATATGTCTGCAGAGAACCAACCAGCTCTTGAACCTTGATGTCGTCAAGATCTTTGCTCTCTTCAATGGCTGTAACTTTGGCACGAAAAATTTCTGGTAGTGACCGAAGGATCTTCCTTACAACTTTAGACTCCTCCGTCTTTTCCCCCAAATTGAATTTGCCGACGACTACCTCGTTTAGCTTACTGTAAAAAGAGTCAAAGGACTCATCCTCATCCATCTTTAGCTGCTCAAAGCGAGTGGTCAACATCTGAAGTTTGGTGTCTTTCACCTTCTTGGTTCCTTCATAAGTCATCTCCAGAATCTCCCATGCTTCCTTAGCAACGGTAATATGTGAAATCCTGTGAAATTCTTCTGGAGAGATACCACAGAAAATGGCGTTCAATGCTTTATTGTTTGCATTAGCTGCCGCAAGAGCTGCCTTGTCCCAAGTGGATTTGGCATCCTCCAGCTTTGTCCAACCTATATCGACTGCATCCCACACAACCTCATCCATAGAACACAAAAACGCCCTCATTCGGACTTTCCAAAATGCATAATTATTACCATCAAAAAATGGTGGAACATTAAGAGATTGAGACCTATCCATCTCAACAAGGGGTCAAGAATCACACTCAGGTATTAAAACCACAATAAGTGTACCTGCTCTGATACCAATTGAAAGTTCAAAATGGGTATGAAACACCCTTGAACGTTTAGACCCCAAATTACAAAATTACCAATTCAAGCTTTATATCAAACAATTAATGTGCGGAACATGATAACAAGCTAATCACAGAATTGATAACTAATCTAAGCCAAATATAAACACATCCACAGCAGTAAATATAAGGCAAAGATAAAGGGAAAGAAGATGCAAACACACGGACAACACACGATGTGTTATCGAAGAGGAAACTGAAGTCCTCGGCGTAAAACCTCTCCGCCGCCCTCCAAGCAGTGATAAAATCCACTAAAGAATATAGTTGGGATACATGAACAGCAGAAGACCCTCCAAGCCTAATCTACCCAAGTACCTAAGCCCTCCAAGCTTCTTGCTCCAACGAGGTTACGCCGAACCTATTTCTTCTTTAGCTTCCCGGATTTCGCTACTTGACCATAGCATCAACCAATGTATATTGGTTCCTTCCCAAACTGCTTCCCTAAGCACCAAATAAACCTTCTCACAGACGTGGGTGTGGTGAGATAAGGATTTGGTCAATGGCCTCTCAAGGGTATGACAATGGAGAGGAAGAGAGTAGAGGAATTTGTAGAGTTTCTTAGATGAAGATTGGGGATGAGGCAATCTTTTTTTTCTCTAGGGTTTTCTCTCACAAAATTCTCTCTAGAAGCTCTCTCAATTTAGTGGGTATAAGGGTCTATATATAGTGGTGTGTGTTTAGGAATACGAAAAGTCAGTTTTAGCTAAACAGGGTAAATTGGCGGCTTGACCTCGCGGCTTGTCCAAGTCGCGAGCGACCTAACGGCCTGGCCAGCCTGGGACTTTTGTCCTGTAGTGCGACAGTTGGCGCGACCCTTCAGCTCCCCTCGTGCATCTCACGTGCCAGCAGTTGGCGACTTGCAGCCGCGAGTCCTAGCCGCGAAACTCTGCAATCTTGCACATATTTGAGCTTTTCTTCACATCTCCTCACACACTACCCTTACAATAATCCCACCTAAATACAGGGTTACTAAATGCTTAAATTACATGCAAATTGGCACGAAATAAAACCAACAAGATGGTTGATAAATTTTCAACCTTACACTCTTCATCTGACATCTCCATGTCTAACTGATAAATGAGATCAGCAATAAGTGATTGCATGAATTGTGCATGCTCGTACCACCCTCCCTCCACTGACTCTCGAATCTCGACTTGGGTTCGATATCGATTAAGACGTATCTTCATTCGATTATTTTCTTCTCTTATGCGGTTCAATGCTTTACAAAGTTCGTCGATCGTTTCTCTGGGCATTTGTGATGCAAACCGAGGCACTGACAACTTAAAACCAACTAACTCATCATAAAACATTTGTTGTTCTCGAAATAACCAAGCCCACTCATGTCTCATGGTATTGTGAACATAAGCACTATTTCGTAGATTCGGATTGATTGGATAGCTGAACTCATCTTCCAATACCTAACACCGACCCATAGCAGTGAACACATCGTGAGGCCTATAGAGTTGTGGGTTGCCAGAACCAGACATTGACGCTGAATACAATAAAATCAAATGATTAAGTTAACAGTGTGCATCAACTGTTTGTAAATAATGTAATGCTGCATAAGGTGGTACATGACAAAGACATTCATAAATTTGTGTACTATCACATGCTAAAAATGAAATACTAACACTCAAATTTGACCATAAACATTAGACGTTGTTGTTAATGTCTACACGTTGTGTGCAATACAAAATGTTGTTGTTAATGTCTCGACCAATGATGCGTATGTACGTTCAACTTTTGCAAATCTAAAGATTAACTGTTCATTAGTTTTAGCAAATCTAAATAATTTCATTTTTTGTCAATGAAATTTGCACCAGCAAAGACCCAATATAACACAAATAACACTCATCACCATTTCTATAGATTATTGTACATTTCTTCTAGCACCAAACAACTAATATAACCATAATCTACTCACATAACACTTATTCAAGAAAATACCAAAGTACAAGTATTACAACCTCTTAAAATTCTCTATGTAACCCTAATCTAACAAAGACATACATTATGGTGATCCCATTTATATAATATCTACAACTATTTGTACCTACTCAATAAAATTCTCTATGTATTTCAAAGAAGAAAATGAGTTTCTCACCTGAGATGATAGAAAATTCTGATAATGAGGAGAAGCTAATCTGAAAATGATGAGGAGAATTGCATGAGAAGCTGATTTGTGGAGGGGAGGAATAAATACCAGAATAACTCAATTACAGCAAGGGCGAGTAACATTAATAACTCGATTTCCCTACCATCGGGTTCAGCTTCACATGCTGCTACCTGATTTGAAATTGGGTCAGAACGTGCAGAGCAACTCGATTATACCAGACCTGAGTAACATTAATAACTCGATTTGAAATTCTGTGTATAACTGGATTTGTACAATGCCGAGTTCTAAACAGTTACGCGGGAATATTTTATTGCCCAAAATCCATGCTGGATGACCAGCGTGGCAGGAACCTGCACATAACTCGACCCTGGCATGATCGAGTATTTTAAGTAACTCAGCTTTAGGGTGATCGAGTATCGAAACAGGGGCACGCCCCTGTATAGTTTCGAAACAAGGGCATAAGGCCAATTATTTTGCCCAAAAGGGGCAAAAGGCCAGAATGTCCGAGGAATGTGAAAAGTCATTTTTCTGCAAAACAAGGCATTCTGGTGACTCAGTCTCGCGAGTGGGATGAGTCATGAGTTCTAGTCGCAAGATAACTGCCAGGCCAGACTATACGTTTGTCTTATAGTGCTCCAGCTGTCATGACCCTTCAACTTCCTACATACTTCACACGTGTGGCATTTTGGCAAGTTGTCAGTTGTGAGTCACTCGCGAGATCCAGTCACGAGAAATCTCTTGAATGCTCACACACTTGAATATCTTCATACTCTCTCACACACAACCCTTACATAATTCCCACATAAATACAGAGTATCTAATTGCTGAATTACAAGCAAATTTGGCACGGAATAAAGCCAACACATGATTGAATAAATTCAACCTTACACAAAGCTATTTAGAGTTATCCTTGTACATGTTTATAATATATAAAACAAATAAATTTTATAGAATATGTTAAATTACTGATTGTCCCAATAATTTAAACTATTAAGATACAATAAAATTAATCATTTAATCACATACTTCTAACACTCCTTCTAATGTGTAGTTCAAATTTCCTTTTAATAGGTGAGGTTACCTTTAGCTTTGATACTATGATAAATTATTTATTTTCATAAAAAATTAAACTATTATGATATAATACATATATTCATTTAACTATATGCTTTTAACAGAAACTCTCCCATGAGGAAATTTTGGGTTAAGTCACTATGACTCTTATAACACTTCTAGAAGAAAAAGATATTAAAAAAAAAAAAAAGAAGAGTGAATTTTTAGTTTACTTGCCATTGATAATTTGATATTGTATGAATAATTAGATAAATACACTAAAATAAGATTTTAGAAATTAGGAATAATTAAAAAAATGTCTTTGTCAAAAGAATATACAAATACTAGTATAATGGAGTTAGAATATGACAGGATTGATGATTTATGTTTCAAATCGTGAAACAATAGAAGAGGTGCCCGCCTTCACAATTTTCTTCGGAGTAGGCTACGCAGCTCTTGTCCGCACGCCATTCAAATTTCTTAGGATTTGTTAGAATTTATTAGACTTTGGTCTTAATCTCTCATATTTTTGTTTGACTTTTGACTTTATAAATGATTTTTTGTCACTTTTTATGGCAGTTTTATCAGCTGTGGGAGGGATCAAGAAAGCTACATCTGCAATGACAGATGGTATGTATTACATCACATTGCACTCTTTTTTCTTGGATTGCCAATTCTTTTTATCTTCCACTTTAATGTCTATGATGCATTGCATGGTGTGTACATTTACAATATAATTAATTTTGTTTTCCAACTTTGACTGTTAAGAGTTTTTTTTTTTTTTTTTTTGATTGAACTGTTGAGAATTAAGATAGTAGACAAAAATAGTTAAATTTAATGACTTATAAACATAAAATGTTGAATCCATGGACTCTAAGACAAGGCAAGTGAGGCATGTTTTGAATTGGAATCTTTCCTTTTTTTTACAGGAATACCAAACTATCCAAAACGAAATTTTGGAGAGTTTTGAACCATGGACTTTAGATATAGGCCAAGTGCTAGAGTCCTTAAATATATTGTGGCCAAATTATTAAAAAAAAAAGAAAAAAAAACGAGTGTTTTCTGTGTTGAAAAATGTGCATGGGTATGCGTGCACTCAATATATTTGTTAGGATTTTGCTTGTAGGAATGTGAAAAGAAATGAAAAGATTGGTCACTTCAAGGGAACCAGGCCTCCACACACACACAGAGAATGGTTAAGAGTATTCTTATTACATTCCTGATACAATCCATCTCTCTTTATATCCAATACTAACAGAATCCGTAACTAACTCGTAATCAATACTAACCAACTAATCACTTCAATACACCACTTCATACATGTGTACACTGCTGCTATGCCATTACAATATACTACTACTATACAATTCAATACAACACAAGTATAAGTGTGAGGTTCCTAACATTACCCCTCCTATTCAAAGCACCTTACCCACAAGGTGAGGAAAGGTGAGTTGCAACTGAGGCAAGGATTCCCAAGTAGCATCTATAGGTGAGGACCCCAACCATTGAACCAAAACTTTAGTGATGACCCGAGATGTCACGACCCAAATCCATGGAGCATGAATTTAGATGCATGACTAACTTGCTAATCTTACATAACTCAATAAGTATAATTAATCCAAAATAATTTAAAACTCCAAAGAAAGAATGCTCTTATTAAATAACCTCTTACAAAAAATCTAAACTCCACAAATTGGAAATAATCTCCAAAATATAAAACATGGATTACAAAATAAAGATAACTGAAGTTCTATAATTCTTCAAGTAATACTGAAGTCGCCTACAACTTCCACGCACTACCTTGCACCTTACAAAGCGATCCAAATGTTCTATACTCCCAACTACACTTTAATCTGAAAATAGTAATTAATGCGGTGAGCCACACATCTAGTAAGTAATTATACAGAATACACAACGGAATAGAGTCAAGCAAAGCACGAGTATTTTTATTTTTCACAAACTCATTCGATAATATCAAAAATAATTATTCCAAAACATATAATGAATCACTTAATACATATGTAATCACATCTTAAAGTCATTAGAAAACACATAATTGATCAGAGCACAGTGTCACATATACACATCACATATTCTTACATACAATCCTGTGAGCGGATACCAACATCTAACCCCTGCTGGTGAGGGATCAACACATATTTCTCACATACAATCCTGTGAGCGGATTTACACATATATCTGATATATCTGATCAATTCTAAACACACTTATTTTGAGTCACAAATCACAAAAGTAAAGTTTACACAAAATATAGTATTTTATTCGATATTGTGATCTTTGATATGCCTCTGTATTTGGAATAATTGTTATTGTAACGATAGAGCCCCCACAGTTCCCGACTGCCGTGTGCACATACTTCTACCCGGGCTTAGGTCCCCGAGTTTTCACAAGCTTTTGGGGTAAAAGTTTGTGCACACGTTAGTTGGGAACTGTGGGGGCTCTATCGTTATATATGATATCAGAGCCGGCTCGGTAATCCCGAGTGGGCTCAAAGACACTACCCCATAAAGTGGGCCCTAACGAGGACATTAGGGATTTAAGTGGGGGAGATTGTGATACTCCAATTTGATTGATTGTGTGATGTGTGTGGGTGTGGGTGTGTGATGAGTCCTACATTAGGTATTTACTGGGTTGAACTGAGCTTTATTAACAACTACAAGGAGTCTTAATTGTGACTAGTCCTTTTGAGATATAGCACAGATGTGGCTAGCACTTTTCTTTAGGTCATTACACGAGACCTCAAGGACTTGGTTCTAGTTTGTAACACTGCAACAAGCTCTGAAAGTACCTATCCTAATTCATCAATAGGTGGTAAGGTAGGGATATGTGTGACATGTTGACCCAGCTTCATCTTTAAGCAAGACACATGAAACACAGGATGAATTTTTGCCTCAGGAGGAAGATCCTATTTATATGACAGAATCAATCTTCTATATAATTTGAAAGGGACCAAAATATCTTGGAGAAAGCTTCCACCTCCCTTTATAAGCCAAAGTTTGCTCTCTGTAGGGCTGTAATCTCTAGAAAACTCAATCCCAAACTTCAAAAGACTTGTCCTACCTATGTTTATTTGCTTGAAATTTCATCCTAGCTTGGGCAGCAGTCAAATGAACCTTCAAAGTGTCCAAAACAACTTGTCTCTGACATAACAATGAATCCAATGCATCCACCCTCGTAGTGCTTGGAATATAAGTGAGAAGCTTTGGAGTAGGGTAACAATATAAGGCCTCAAAAGGAGACAACTTCAAACTAGTGTGAAAAGAAGTGTTGTACCAAAAATTCAGCCAAGGAAAGCTAGATTACCCATTGGTGAGGTCTGTCACTAGTGAAGGCTCTCAAATACTGTTCTAAGCTCGACAATCTCTATCTGCCCATCTAGCTAAGGATGATATGTTAATGACAAAGCCAAATCAGTTCCTTGGAGCCTAAACAATTCAGACCAAAAGAGGGAAGTGAAGGTAGCATCCCTGTCACTAACCAAGGATGTGGGCATACAATGGAGCTTGAAAACATGTTGCATATAAAGAGAGGCAATCTTGGCGGCATTGTAAGGATGGGAAACTGGAACAAAGTGAGCATATTTGGTTAATTTGTCAACAACTACCAAAATCACCTCATACCCCATAGACTTAGGGAGGCCTTCCATAAAGTCCAAACTCACATCTGTCCAAGGGGTAGTAGGAATGGATAGTGGCTGAAGCAGGCCAGCTAGGGATGTAGTATCAGATTTAATCCTCTGACACACATCACAATCCCTTACAAATTGTTTGAGATCAGACTTCATTCCATGCCAAAAAACTCTTTCTTAACTCTATGATAAAACTTCAAGAACCATGAGTGACTAGCCAAGGGACTGCTGTGGACATGGTGTAAGAACTGAGATTTGAGAGGGCAATGTGGACTAACATAGAACCTACCCTTGTAAAACAACAACCCATTCTAGAATGTAAAACCCTTAGGTGGATTCCCAACTTGGACAGAAGCAATAATGTGCTGAATAGAGTCATCTTGTAAGTAATCATCCTTTAATAAGGACAGCCAAGTAGGGTTAGGTACTAAGAGCAAAAACAAGCAACTAGTCTTGGAATTAGAATCAGACTGTGACAACTTAGAACTGAAGGCAAGGTGCCTTGAAAGAGCATTAGCCACCCTATTGTCACTGCCTTTTTTGTATTCCACAACAAAAGCATAACCCAAAAGTTTAGCTAGCCATTTTTGTTGAGATGGAGTGGCAATTCTTTGCTCCAACAAGAATTTTAAACTCTGGTGATCAGTCCTAACCAGAAAGGGTCTACCAAGCAAATAGGATCTCCATTTCTTGACTGCAGTGGCCAAAGCCAGTAACTTAGTCTCAAAGGTAGACAAATGAAGGTTCTTCCCTTTCAAAGCTTGACTGTGAAATGCAATTGGTCTGTGATCTTGCATTAGTACATCCCCTAAACCACAACTTGATGCATCACATTCTATAACAAATGGCTTAGAAAAATCTGGAAGAGTTAGCACAAGAGGCTTAGTCACAACCTCTTTCAACCTGAGAAATGCCTTCAAAGCCTTATCAGTCCATTGAAATGCATATTTTCAAAGAAGATTAGTTAAAGGTTGGGCAATTGAGCCATAACCCTTAATGAACTTCCTATAATACCCCGTCAACCCTAGCAAACCCCTTAAGGCTTTCACATTTTCTGGTGTTGGCCACTACAGCATGACAGAAATTTTCTTAGGGTCAGCCCTAACACCCTCTCCAGATATGAGATGGCCCAAATATTCAACTTTAGAACACCCAAAAACGCGTTTAGACTACTTAGCATAAAGTTGATGAGAAAGCAAGACCCCCAAAATAGTTCTCAAATGAAAGACATGATCATCCAAGCAATGACTGAAAACAAGGATGTCATCAAAGAAGACTAGAACAAATTTTCTCAAGTAAAGTCTGAAAATAGAATTCATTAATGCCTGAAATGTGGATGGGGCATTGGCCAGCCTAAAAGGCATGACTAGAAACTCATAGTGGCCCTCATGAGTTTTAAAGGCAGTCTTGGGCACATCCTCACTCTTCATTCTAATTTGATGGTAACCTGACCTTAAATCAAGTTTAGAGAAAATGGAGGCACCTACTAGTTCATCCAACAATTCATCAACCAATGGAATTGGAAACTTGTCCTTAATGGTTGCCTTGTTTAAAGCCCAATAGTCAATGCACATTCTCCAACTACCATCAGCCTTTCTCACAAGCAAAACAGGTGAATAAAATGGATTTTGACTTGGCTAGATATATCCTACTTCTAGCAACTCATTCACAATTTTTTCAATTTCAGATTTTTGGAAGTAAGGATACCTGCAAGGTCTCTCACCAATAGTTTGGGAACCTTCCTTGCGCCCTAATAGGTGGTAGATCATTTGGGACCTCAAAAACCTTAGAAAATTCCACCAATAGATCAGCAAGTACAAATGTAACTAAGATTAAGCAAAGGTGGTAGAATCTGGAGGAGAGATATACAACACTAGGCCTTTCCTCTCTGATCCACAAAGAAACCTATCAACTTCTGCAAGAGTTGATGGGGCAGGCTGTAACCTTTGTAAAAACACCTTTTTACCCAAATGCAAAACTTCATGGTCAATACAGAAAGTCCCAGCTAATCTTTCCCAAAGTACTCAACCATTGAGTACCAAGAACCACCTCACAACCCCCCAAATGTAAGACAATAAAATTTATGACAAACTAATACCCTTGGATAGTGATGGTGACTCCCTGAACACTGCCTAAGGTTTTGATGATTGTGCCATCAGCTACTTTAACCTCTAAATCCGAGAGGTATCCAATGGCAACTACAATCTTGGTAGCACAAAAGCATCCAAGAAATTGTGACTGCTGCCAGAATCAATGAGAGAAACCACTTCTTGTTTCTTGATTCTTCCCTTGACCCTCATGGTATTAGAAGTAGGGGACCCCCCTAACGCATATAAGGTGATTTCAGCAAGATTAATCCCACACTTATCAACACCATTCTCTTGACTGTCATCCTGAGGTTCTAAAAGCACCTCATCATTAGTAACCTTAACCAATTGCAGACCTGAAGCTCTAGGTTCCATAGGTATTCCCTCCAACAAAAATAGTTTAGCTCCTTTGCATTTGTGCCCCATCTGCCACTTTTCATCACAATTGTAACACAACTTCTGTTTCTTCCTTTCCTCCATTTGTGCACTAGTCAATCTTTGCAATGGAACCTTAGTTCTTGGCTCTATTCTAGCCTCCAACCTAAGGGTACCCAAAATTGAGGGCTTCACATTATCAGCTACACCCTTAAATCCCTTCCTACTACTACTTATATATTCTTTTTGAATTTTTGCTAACCCAAAGGCTTCATTGAGGGTTTGAGGAACTAACATTCTAACAGGTAATCTAATATCATCTTTTAACCCACTTAAAAAGCAACTTAATTTGTGACTCAGATAACCCCCTAATTCTATTCGACAAAAGTTCGAAATTACCTTTGTAGGCCACCACAGAGGACACTTGCTTGAGCCTTGTCAATGCTTCCATAGGGTCATCATAAGCAGTAGCCCTAAACCAAGTCTGCAAAGCTTGAACAAACACCTCCCAACTTGCAAACCCCTTGCTTGTTCAGCCTCTTGAAACCAAATCAAAGCTTCTCCATCAAGATGAAATGAAGCCATTAACACCCTGTGATGCTCAGAAGTGTTGTGATATGAAAAGAATTGATTGGCTTTGTATATGCAACACGTAGGGTCCTCCCCTTGAAACCATGGAAAATTAAGCCTCAAATTCTTGATTGGTCCAAGAGGTAATGTGTCATAGCCTTCATTGTTAACAGTCGCATTAACCAAACACCCTTTGGTCTGTGAAGATTGTTGATGATGCTCCTCAGAATCAACCCACTTCTGCATGAATGTGGTGAGAATTTGTAATTGCTTCTTGACTTCTTGTAGAGTTTGTTCATGACTATCAGTAACCTTAGATAGAGCAACAATTTTCTCGGAATTCTAGGAAGTTGATCTAGTCTCAGTCATGGTACCCAATCTTGGATCAACTGCTCTAATACCAAATGTTAGGATTTTGCTTGTAGGAATGTGAAAAGAAAAGAAAAGATTGGTCACTTTAAGGGGACTAGGCCTCCACAGAGAGAGAGAGAGAGAGAGAGAGAGAAGAGTATAGAAAATGCTTAAGAGTATTCTTATTACCTTCCTGATACAATCCATCTCTCTTTATATCCAATACTAACAGAATGTACTAACAAAATCCATAACTAACTCCTTAACTACTCCTTAACTAACTCCTAATCAATACTAACCAACTAATCACTTCAATACACCACTTCATACACATGTACACTGTTGCTATGACATTACAATATACTACTGCTATACAATTCAATACAACACAAGTATAAGTGAGAGGTTCCTAACAATATATTATCAAACGTGAATTTAGATACTTCTAGTTGTATTACATTTTCTTTTTATATTATTATGACTTTAATATTTTAAAATGATTGAATATTAATAACTATGTCATTTATAAAATGTTTAAATTTCAAATTTTTGTACGTTAAAGCAATGCATAAAAAATGAGTTTATCCATCGAATAATTTACGACGACTTATTAACACGAAATTTGGTATGTATGTTCAAAACATAAAAAACATGTAATCCAATAATGTAATTTTTAAATATTACTCTACTAATCTAATAAAAATTTATTAAATAATATAATATTATTTATAATTATAAAAATGGTAACTTGAACCTAACTTTCTTAAACAATAATAGTCTTCCTATTCCCTATGTCACATTGACAACTGCGGTCAATTTCTACAGAATGATAGAATGATAATATAGTTTATTTTATCTTTACGAATAATGTTGTCTAGATTGTATGATGGGCTGTTGAATGTGTATTTGTTTTAATTAAACCATTATCTGAACGATATTTAGTCCACTTTCATTTTCTTTAAAAAATTGTGCGATTTTTATATTCAGTAAAAGCCAGAAAGACACTTCTAAATACAGTAAAACAACTGTGGGCTCTCTGCTTTTACTGGCATATCCATATGTCCTGAATGGTCCTTATTGTTGCTTGAGTAGCCAAAATAAGAAACTCCCTGCACCAATCTCTTAGAGACAGTTATATTATCATACATAAATGAAATCGACTCAAATGATCCTTAATCCTAGTTAATTATATTATCATACATGTATTGCAATATTATTTATACGACAACTTCTTTGTGTGCAGATAAGATTGTTTGATTTTCCTATTCACGGTTCAAAGATTTGGATCTGACAAAGTGGGCTACACTTTTGCTCCAATAATTTGTATTTGGTTTGCATTCATTGGTGGCATTGTCATTTTCAATTTCATCAAATTTGATCCAACAGTTGTCAAAGCTCTATGATAGGCCAAAAACAAATTGACCCATTTGATGAATTAATTGATTAATTAGCCAAGTTTAATTAATTAATCAAATTAACATGCAAACACGTGGTAGCACAAACAAATCACCAATTAAACTAAGTATGCAGTGGAAAATAAATTGACACGGTGATTTATTTACGAATAGGAAAACCAACACAGCAAAAACCCCACCGGGTGATTTTAAGGTCACCACTCCCGAAATTTCACTATTATCACAACAAGCGGTTACAAGTAAAGGAATTTCAGTACCTTATACCAACCTACAGTTGAAATCTTACCCCAATACCCAATTGGACTTGTTCTGTAGTGACAATTTCTCTTTTTGATGCACGGCTCCTAGTACATGACTAACCAATTGCGCAGATCCCAGTACGCGACTTCAATCACCAACTAGAGAAGGTTGTTGGCTACAAAGTTCTTCAGTTCATCCACGATGAAGATCAAGAAGATGCTTGGTTACAAAACTCTATAGTGCACAAACATAGCAACTTCTTCACAAGAATGATGAACTAGGGCAAAACTCTGTCGCCGGTCACAATTTGCTTGAACAAACTTTGCTCAACACTTGTGCAACTTGTGTCCTCTTTGACAGCCCTTAAAATAATCCTTTTTGAAAGCTCGGAAATGTGTCGAAAACACACGAGCAATTTAGACCCCCAAATTAAAGTTACAACTTGGTTGATTTTACACTAACTTAATACTAAGTGCGGAATAGTGTAAACACAAGCGTATAAGCAAGACAACTACTCTAATCCATATTTAAAGCAACACAGCAGTAAAAATGAAATAAACAAGAGCAGGGAAGAGACATGAAAATAAAGATAACACCGAGACGTGTTATCGAAGAGGAAACCGAAGAACTCGGCGAAAAACCTCTCCGCCGCCCTCCAAGCGAAAATCGATCCACTAGACAATCAGTTGGGATACATGGGTTAGCAAGAGACCCTCCAACCCTAATCTACTCGATGTACCTAAGCCCTCCAAGCTCCTACTCCAACAAGGCTTCTCAGAAACGTGTCTTGTCTAGCACTCCGGATCCCACAACAAGCTCCATGTTGCATCTGCCATTCCAGGCTTCTTCCAATGCTTCCCAACAGCACCAAAACGTCACTCAACACTCTCAAAGGATGTGGTAAGTGTTTGGGCTATCAACCTCTCAATGGTATGGAAATGGAGAGGGAAGGGTTAAGGAGATACCACAAGCAAGTGTATAGAGAAAGGTGGGGATGACAATCTCTAATTCCCAATGTGTTTGGCTAGGGTTTTCTCTTTGAAGCATTCCTCAACATTTGTGGGTAATGAGGGTATATATAGGATAGGTGCAAAATGTGTGAGTCAGTCAGTACAGGCTGGCAAAACAGTTTGTCTCGCGGGAAGGCCTTACCCGCGAGATACTCGCGAGAGACAGCTGTCTCCACCTGGCCTGACTCTTCGCATTCCAGCATGTGCAAGGCACATGCTTCACTTCACGGGAAGCTAGGTCGCGACATACCCGCGGGAATCCTTCAGCCTCCAAATGCTTGAGTCTTCACACACTCTTTATCACACAACCCTTACAACAAATCCCACAACAAATACAGTGTATAAACGATTGATAATAATTACAATCAAATTTGGCACGGAATAAAAGCCAACAAAAAACATAGTTGTAAATAACAACTTTACAATCTCCCCCTTTGGCTATTCCGTGACAAAACCCTAAAACAGACTCTAGCCTTAAACGTGAGTTTGGGAACAAAGGCAAAACTCACTCACACCTAATTCTAGATTCTGATAAGCTCTTGAAACATATGAACAAGTAACTCCTGAAACACAATAACAAAATAATATCATTGTATGCAGAAAAACTTGAAAAGCATATGGAGCAATAAAAGCATGTGTAAAGTTGTTATTTACAACTATGTATTTTGTTGGCTTTTATTCCGTGCCAAATTTGATTGTAATTATTATCAATCGTTTATACCCTGTATTTGTTGTGGGATTTGTTGTAAGGGTTGTGTGATAAAGAGTGTGTGAAGACTCAAGCATTTGGAGGCTGAAGGATTCCCGCGGGTATGTCGCGACCTAGCTTCCCGTGAAGTGAAGCATGTGCCCTGCATGTGCTGGAATGCGAAGAGTCAGGCCAGGTGGAGACAGCTGTCTCTCGCGAGTATCTCGCGGGTAAGGCCTTCCCGCGAGACAAGCTGTTCTGCCAGCTTGTACTGACTGACTCACACATTTTGCACATATCCTATATATACCCTCATTACCCACAAATGTTGAGGAATGCTTCAGAGAGAAAACCCTAGCCAAACACATTGGGAATTAGAGATTGTCATCCCCACCTTTCTCTATACAATTGCTTGTGGTATCTCCTCAACCCTTCCCTTTCCATTTCCACACCATTGAGAGGTTGATAGCCCAAACACTTACCACACCCTTTGAGAGTGTTGAGTGACGTTTTGGTGCTGCTGGGAAGCATTGGAAGAAGCCTGGAATGGCAGATGCAACATGGAGCTTGTTGCGGGATCCGGGGTGCTAGACAAGACACGGTTCCGAGAAGCCTTGTTGGAGTAGGAGCTTGGAGGGCTTAGGTACATCGGGTAGATTAGGCTTGGAGGGTCTCTTGCTAACCCATGTATCCCAACTGATTGTCTAGTGGATTGATTTTTGCTTGGAGGGCGGCGGAGAGATTTTTCGCCGAGTTCTTCGGTTTCCTCTTCGAGAACACGTCTCGTTGTTTTCTGTGTTTGCATCCTTCTTCCCTACTCTTGTTTAATTCCATTATATTGCTGTGTTGCTTAGTTTATGGATTAGAGTAGCTTACTTATTCATCCGCTCGCTTTTACACTATTCCGCACTTTATATTAAAGTTGTGTAAAATCTATTGAGCCGTAATTTTAATTGGGGGTCTAAACAGCTCTTGTGTTTTCAACACATTTTCGAGCTTTCAACATGATCAAGCAAAATGGAATAAAAACAATAGACCATGGCAAGATCAAACATGCAATCACTTATACAAAAGTAATCACTATGCTCATTCACACAGGGAATGAACATCCGAACATGCAAGATGATAAGCTCATTTGAAGAGTATCATTTGCAAATCCAACACTCAACCAATGCAAAATGCACGAAGTATTTGCATCTAGGAACAATCCTACTAGGGCACAAGAGTGTTCATCACTCAACCAATGCATAGAACGTATATGCATCTAGGAACAATCCTACAAGGGCACAAGAGTGATGTACTGAAGTAAAATGTATGACATTAAACTTCAAGAACACAAACATAAAGGCTGCATAAACAAAGTACAGAATATGCATGGCACAAACCATAAAAGCCTACAAATTATGCAATGAAACAAACCCTTAACGCTTACAA
This sequence comes from Quercus aquifolioides, assembly GCA_019022515.1. NCBI lineage: Eukaryota > Viridiplantae > Streptophyta > Magnoliopsida > Fagales > Fagaceae > Quercus > Quercus aquifolioides. The sequence continues at coordinate 33,614,986 of CM032336.1, forward strand.
AAGCAACATGGGTACATGCAAAGTATGCTACAATGCATAGAGAATATCATAAAAGAACTACTGAAATTATACTGAAATAAAAACAGAGTATCAAAGCTTTAAACCAAAAGCAGTAAAACAGTTATAAACACTAAAAGAAACTGAATTAAACCGTCTGTAAAACCAATAACCAATGTTACCATGTTTCGCTCCCCCTCAAAAATTTCTCCCCCTTTTTGACCGGAATGGCCAAAGGGCTAGAACGGATCTGACTCTGAATCTAAGCCATGAGTGGAGGACAAGTCCTGAACCTGCGATGCTAATGCGGTGATCTGTCCTTAAAGGTACGCGAACTAATCTGCTATGTGCTGCACATGGGAGTCAAGCACTATAGACATCTGATCCATCTTAGCAAGCAACTGATCAAGTTTGCTTAAGCCTTGTGGTGGAGCCGAAGATGATGGCTGTGCAGAGGGCTCTGAAGCCGAGGTGTACCAGTCAATCTCTTCCCCTATATCTTCACCTTCATCCTACTGAACACGGGGCTGAGGGATGGTATGCACACCAGTCTTGGAACCCTTGATGTGTGCAGTGCTCCTAGTCAGTGTATGACCACCAATGGGGTAGTCCCTCTTAACAACTGTGAGGCCACTGGGTAGCTTGAGCTTTGCCTTGGCAATCAATCCCATAATCAAGGAGGGGAACGGCATCACAGTTCGTGAATTCTACTTTGTGATGCTCTTCTTTAGGACATGTATGATATGGCCACAAATGTCAATCTCCTTATGAGAAAAGAGATCATACAGGAATCTTGTTCTCGGAGCAGAATGTGTGGTGAGATTGGTGACTGGATACAGATTGTGAATCATCACATAGCTGAGTGTCCTCATTTCCGGAGAGAATTTGATGGTGTTCATGGATGATTTCTTCGATTCACCACCAAGTGCTGTAATCATCTCAGTAGTAGAGCCCAATCTGTCCTCATATGCAATTGTAATTGGCTGGGATGGAGGCTGTATTTCCAAAAAGTCTTGGATGATCTCTCTCGTAATCACAAATTCCTTGTGTCGTACCCAGCACTCAATACAGTCTCCGTTGACAGTGGCATTGGAGAAGAACTCACTAATAATCTCTGAATAGACAACCCCGGTTGGGTTCAGCAGCTTGGTCCAGGTTCTATCTTTGAACACTTCAAGGATGAACGTGTCCTCAAGAGTCTCTAACTGGACTACTCTCTCCATGATGATCGTCTTGTCCTTGTAGCAGTCATTGTACTTCATATCAGCTTCTGCAGACTTGAAATGATCAGAATCAGTACGTGCTCGCTTTGAGGTTGATTTCTTCTTTGCTACATGCTTGGTGGGAGACATCTGCACAATTTCACAGAGCAAAAGAGAAAAAAAATTGCACAAACACAAGCCAGAAGACAAAACTTGATTAGATTCAAGTTAGTTCCAAATCAGAGTTAAACTAACTGAAAACATAGCATGGTTGACTCTTAACATCATGCTTAAAGACTCAAACCTATAAAGCATAATCACAATGCATAAAATTAAGAGACTTTGAAAAAGTGTGTGTCTGTGTGCATGTGCTGATGAGTGTGTGTGGCATGAGATGCATGAGGGGTGCCTAAGTGTGCCTAGGTGTGTGTCAAGAGTGTGCAACATGAGCAAAGTGTATGAAACACACAATCAATGACCAAACGGAGTGAAACTTGGTCATACAAGTGAGAACCCATAGATTGAAATCACTTGATTTCAATTTGGTACAAAAATGTCATTCGGACATTTTGTCGAACACCTAACATGCACAAATGCAAATATGACATGAATAATGCATGAACATGGTGAAAGCATGCCTAAATACACTTTAAAATGCCACAAGGGGCCAACACAGAAGCACAAACATCAAATGGGACACAACCCAAACAAAAGATTTGAGAAAAATTTACCTATTTAGAAAACTAACCCAAAATTTCGAAAATCCCCAATTATCAAAACCCTAACAAAAATTCTGCATAATCTAAGCAAAAACTTAAAAATAATTGTTTATAAAATGTACCTTGAAGAAGAAAATGCAGAAAAGATGCTTGGTTTGAAGGGGACTGAATGGAATAGTGATTTGGGTTGAAAAGGTTCGAGAAAGGTTGAGCGAGGGAAGTTTTTGTGATTTGAAAAACTGTCACATCAGCACTATAAAACTGAAAACACACGTTTTTCGCGGGTTAGGGAGTAGCGACACAGTCGCGAAACAGTCGCGAGAAGGGCCACTGAAGCACAAAACTTTTACGAGAAGTACTAAGTTGCGAGACAGTCGCGGTAACTTTTGTCTGAATTTGGAAAAATCCAATTTTAGCCAAACAGCATTTCGCGAGAAGCTGTTTGTCGCGAAACAGTCGCGATACCTTCTGTGTGACAAGATGAAAAGAATTATTTCCCTCAAACTCTTTTCGCGGGAAGCTCTAAGTCGCGAGCTTCTCACGAAACCACCACTGAACCAGTTTTTTTTGTTTTTTGAAGAAACACACAAAAATGCATTTTGAACAAAAACAACAGACAAGAAAGTACAAAATCACTTTCAAAAACAAATAAAACACTCAAAAATATTTTTGGGTTTGATCAACAAAGATTGAGCATGTGAAAACACATTTAATCAAGTACAATCACACAAATGAATATGACATTCATTGAACATAGACTTGTGTGTTGTGTGTGGATATCGAACATGAGATAGTCCTTAGTCCAATGTGAAGCTTCAATGATCAATTTAATCAAGACATACACAACTAGCACTAGATTATGTGACCTATCTCAATTATAGAAACATGCATATATGACCTCCCACACGTACTTGATAAAAATTCATTGAAGCTTTTCATTTGGCTCCATATTCAACATATCATTTGCAACTTTTGAGCAAAGAAAATCTCATTTAGAGATAGATGCCTGAAATTTTTGATATTTCAATTGATGAGTTAGCCTTTGGCTTTTTGGGCATCATACATTTTATTTTGGTCGCTTTCCCTTTTTCCTAGTCGAATACTAGTTTGTGCGACAGGTTTTTGCAGTTCTATATCTCTTTTCATTTGGAGATTTACATTTAGAGAGCTCTTTTAAGCAAAAAAAAATAAAAAATGGGAAGATATATAAGCATGAGTCTATGCATGTCTCAGGATCAACAAAATCATTCACTAATCATTCATGACAAGGTTGAAGATCTATTTACAACAGTCACATAGATTTCAGAATTTCTTCCACAATGATATGAGTGCATGATAGACAAGCTAAGCTCGTTAAATGCACAAAGCCATAAGTACAAAGGTACAAAGCAAAACATGCTTTGAGACAAAACTCAACAAAGTGATCAAACTTTTTTTGGATTTTCTATTTTTTATGTGTTTTTGAATTTTTTGAACACACCCAAAACAGAACAAGAAAAGAAAGATCAACAAAAAAAGCTGGTACAAACCAACCAGACAAAATAACAACAGTAAAAAGAAAGCAATGCATGAAAGGATGCAACAGCAAATGTCCCTAAACATTGAAAGAATTTATGCATGGACATGTTATAATGCTTATGCATGAGTACCCCTCTTCAGCCACACGTCACGTGCGTTTGGGGTGATATCCTTGACGGATTGGGTACGAGAATTTGGACTGTCAAACCTTTTGGTGAAACTCTCCAAGCAAGTGGTGAAGGCACCGATCATTTTCATCACGTCCATCATACCGGGATCACGATTTTGACTTCTCGGTTGCTCACCACCCCAAGACCTCATGTCATTTCTCCTTCCTCGTGACCGAGGTGCGCTTGCATTGTTATCTGATCTCAGCTTTTGACAGTTCGGTCTAGTATGTCCTTGCAGTCCGCAGTAATGACACACATAATCCGTTCTAGGACCCCGTTGTGATCTTGGGAGAGATCTTCCTCTGGTTTCATATTTAACCACAGATTGATTTCGGGGCTTATTCACCATTCGTTGCTCATCCACATTCTTCTTCTTTACGTCCTCAACTTTCTCAAGAATGGGCTCTTCTACAACCGTCTCGTTTGCCTTCACAAACTTTACTTCTTTGGTGACTTTGGCTGATGAGCAACTTCCTCCGATGTATCCCAACCCGGACTTGTCTGAAAAAGGTTTTTGAGATGAGATAACATCATCTAACTTCTGTGAGGAGACTTTCTCTATCTTGGCATGAGCTTGCACTACCTCTTGCTCAAGAAACCTCACCTTCGTATAGGCTTCAGACAGCTCGCCATTTAGTGTCTCAATCTCACACTTAGCCTCCTTGTATCTAATCAGCAGGCTTTTGTAGTCTTCTTCAACTCTCTTCATTTTCTTCACAGCCGCCTTTGCCACCTTTGTATATTCACCTGATTTCTCAAGGAGTAAGGCATAATTTTCTTGTAGAGTAGCTATATTCTCTTCCTCTTCAGCATCTGATTCTTCCACAATTCCAATAGATTCTGAATCAGAATGCTCACCAAGCTCCTTCACAAGTGCACCCAAATCATCCGAGGAATCCACATGTGCAATGGTCATGAAGGCGGAGTAGTTTCCCTCTCCGTCACAGCTCTCTTCCAAGTCAGAATCAGAAGAGTCTGAATCACTAAGCGTCGTGGCATAAGCCTTGCCTTTTCCCTTCAGAAAATTTGGATACTCCTTCTTTAGATGTCCAATGCCATTGCACTCATAGCACACAATGTCTGAAGGAGGTTGAAAATCTTTTCCTTCTTTCCTCTTAAACTCTTTCCTATCACCTCTTGAAGATGAAAACTTCCCTCTATTGAAAGGTTTCCCACTATTCTTCATCTTCAGGAATTTGCGGAAGTTTTTCGCAAGAAATGCTACGTCCTTCTCCACTCCATCTTCTTCAGAGGAATCATCCATCCTTTCGGTGATGGTTTTAAGAGCAAGAGATTTACTCATCTTATGGGAAGGCAGCCCCATCTCATATGTTTGGAGAGACCCAACTAATTCTTGAATTTTGATCTCATCCAAGTCCTTGCTTTCCTCTATGGCTGTAACTTTTGCTCTAAAGCTTTCAGGCAAGGACCTCAATATTTTTCTCACCACCTTAGTATCTTTAATCTTCTCCCCAAGATTGAGTTTAGCAATTACAATTTCATTGAGCTTCCCATAGAATGAATCAAACGGTTCATCATCACCCATCTTGAGCTCTTCAAATTTGGTGGTAAGCATCTGAAGCTTTGTGTCCTCAACTTTCTTTGTACCCTCATAAGTGGTCTCCAAAATCTCCCAAGCTTCTTTGGCTACTGTCATATGAGAGATCCTGTGGAATTCATCAGGAGACACAGCACAAAAAATAGCGTTTAAAGCTTTACTATTATCATTGGCTGCTGCGAGAGCTACCTTATCCCAATTAGCCTTAGGAGCCTCCGGCTTAGTCCAGCCTATCTCTACCGCATCCCAAACGGTATCTTCTATAAAGCATAAAAATGCTCTCATTCTGACTTTCCAGAAAGCATAATTGTTCCCATCAAAAAATGGTGGAACATTGAGCAATTGAGATCGGTCTATCTCAAAGTAGGGTCAAGGATCACACTCAGGTATTTAAACCACAGCGAGTGTACCCGCTCTGATACCAATTGAAAGCTCGGAAATGTGTCGAAAACACACGAGCAATTTCCCAAATTAAAGTTACAGCTTGGTTGATTTTACACTAACTTAATACTAAGTGCGGAATAGTGTAAACACAAGCGTATAAGCAAGACAACTACTCTAATCCATATTTAAAGCAACACAGCAGTAAAAATGAAATAAACAAGAGTAGGGAAGAGAGATGCAAACACAGATAACACCGAGACGTGTTATCGAAGAGGAAACCGAAGAACTCGGCAAAAAACCTCTCCGCCGCCCTCCAAGCGAAAATCGATCCACTAGACAATCAGTTGGGATACATGGGTTAGCAAGAGACCCTCCAAGCCTAATCTACCCGATGTACCTAAGCCCTCCAAGCTCCTACTTCAACAAGGCTTCTCGGAACCGTGTCTTGTCTAGCACCCCGGATCCCGCAACAAGCTCCATGTTGCATCTGCCATTCCAGGCTTCTTCCAATGCTTCCTAGCAGCACCAAAACGTCACTCAACACTCTCAAAGGGTGTGGTAAGTGTTTGGGCTATCAACCTCTCAATGGTATGGAAATTGAGAGGGAAGGGTTGAGGAGATACCACAAGCAAGTGTATAGAGAAAGGTGGGGATGACAATCTCTAATTCCCAATGTGTTTGGCTAGGGTTTTCTCTCTGAAGCATTCCTCAACATTTGTGGGTAATGAGGGTATATATAGGATAGGTGCAAAATGTGTGAGTCAGTCAGTACAGGCTGGCAGAACAGCTTGTCTCGCGGGTGTCTCGCGGGAAAGCCTTACCCGCGAGATACTCGCAAGAGACAGCTGTCTCCACCTGGCTTGACTCTTCACATTCCAGCACATGCAAGGCACATGCTTCACTTCGCGGGAAGCTAGGTCGCAACATACCCACAAGAATCCTTCAGCCTTCAAATGCTTGAGTCTTCACACACTCTCTCTATCACACAACCCTTACAACAAATCCCACAACAAATACAAGGTATAAACGATTGAAAATAATTACAATCAAATTTGGCATGGAATAAAAGCCAACAAAATACATAGTTGCAAATAACAATTTTATACTTTTATATGTCTAGGGTTGTGAGAAAAGAAAGCCTAAACACATAATCACAGATTAGAGTCAAAATAGATCTGAAATTCTGTTTTTCATAAACCTTGACAGATGCCTATCTGTCAAGCAACTATCGAGCCATGGGGCTGGAATAGCTCTTAAAGCTCGATAGATGGCTAGCTGTCGAGCTAGCTATCGAGCTTTAATGACAGGCACTTCTTCAGCTTGAATCTTGGACAGACTTGTATGGCTTCAACACTTGACCTTGAAACAAAGTTTCTTGAAGTATTAAACACATCCTAGATCTACACAAATACAAGTAAAGTGCGTTTTATCAAAGGATTAGCCAATTACATAAAACAGTGACATATGTTCCTAACAAGTGAATCACATATGTCCTAACACTCTAAATCCTCAATACATTATAGACTATTTTTAGAGGAACAAAAAAGAAGCATGGGTTTCCCTTGGTGGCATTGTCCTTGCCATAATAGGTTAGAATTTGGTTGCAGGATGAAACTATAATTGAATAACTTTGAGAATTCATTGATAGAGTGTTGAAATGAAAACATGCAGGAATTGAAGCAGTATTTGCCAATGTAGGCCACTTCACAGTTCGGTCCATACAAATAAGTATGTGTTCAGTGACTTACCATGCTCTCTTATTCGCACACACTAGACGACAAGTAGCCTTCCTTCGCAAGCACAATGACCTTGTCGGGGACACCTTCTTTAAGTCTATACCAGGTAAAACATTAGTGCAATGCTTATTGCACACAGTGTGCGCAAATACACACTACCCAAATATGCTGAAAACGTATAATACACTGTGTGATATATTTTTCCCAAAAGATTATGGGTCTATTCAATACAGCAAATTGAAACTAAACTTTTTCAAAGTATACATATATTATTTTTATTTTTATTTCATTTTTTCTAAGTTCAACTTTTTTTTTTCTTTTTCCAAATAACCCAATTTTTCAATAGTTTGAAAAATAAACTCTACCAAATGGGCACTTATTAGTTGTTTTTACAGCCAAATTGTTTCTTCATTGTATATTTTTCTTTAGTTTTTTCCTTCGTACATACGTAGGTTCATATATAATACATATCTTTTGTTAATAATTTGTGTTATATATATTTTGATGAGTGTGGTGGGTGGATTGCTTCTGATGCAAGCCCTCTGTATTAGCCAATGTTTGGCATAGTTGTATTGGCAGCCATCATAGCTAGCCAGGCTATGATTTCAGGATCTTTCTCTATAATCCAGCAATCATTATCACTGGGGTGTCTCCCTCGTGTGAAAATTGTGCATAAATCGACTAAGTATGAAGGACAAGTTTACATACAAGAGATTAATTATCTTCTAATGTTGGCTTATATTGGGGTCACTTTAGGTTTCAGGAGTACAACAAGGATTGGCAATGCATATGGTAATGCCAAATTCTACGTACTAACTTATCATTTTTAGCCTTTTCTTATCTAAAATTTTAACTCGCATTCTCTATTGCATCACAGGAATAGCAGTGGTGTTTGTCATGACTCTCACATCTTCCTTCCTAGTACTAATCATGATAATGATATGGAAAACCCACATACTTCTCATTGTCTCCTATGTTCTTGTTATTGGCACTATGGAGCTAGTCTATTTAAGTTCAGTTGAAAGCTCGAAAATGTGTTAAAAACACAAGAGCTGTTTGGACCCCAAAATTAAATTACGGCTCGATTGATTTTACTCTAACTTAATACTAAGTGCGGAATAGAGTAAATGCGAGCGGATAAACAAACAAACTACTCTAACCCATAATCATAATAACACAGCAGTAAAATGAAAGGTTAAAGAGTAGGGAAGAAGAATGCAAACACAAAATAACAAGCCGATGTGTTATCGAAGAGGAAACCGAAGAACTCGGCAAAAAACCTCTCTGCCGCCCTCCAAGCGATAATCGATCTACTAGACAATCAGTTAGGATACATGGGTGTGCACCTAAGCCCTCCAAGCGCCTACTCCAACAAGGCTTCTCGGAACCGTGTCTTGTCTAGCTCTCCGGACCCCGCAATACATCCGATTGCATCCGCCAAAGCCTGGTTTCTTCCAATGCTTCCCAGCAGCACCAAAACCTCACTGAACACTCTGAAAGGGTGTGGTAAGTGTTTGGGCTATCAACTTCTCAATGATATGGAAATGGAGAGGTAGGAGTTAAGGAAAATCCACAAGCAATTGCGTAGAGGTATAACAATCTCTAACTCTCAAGGTTTGTGGCTAGGGTTTTCTCTCAAAAGCACTCCTCAACATATGTGGGTAATGTGGGTATATATAGTGTGGGTACAAAAAGTGTGTATCAGATAGGACAATCTGGCAAAACAGAATGTTTTGCGGGTGTCTCGCGGGAAGGCCTTACCTGCGAGATACTCGTGAAAACCAGCTGTCTCCATCATGTCCTGATTCTTCGCATTCTAGTCATGTGCAAGGCACATGCTTCACTTCGCGGTATGCTTAGTCGCGAGCTACCCGCAAAAACAGCTATAGTCTTCATGCCTTGAGTCTTCACACTCTCTCTCTCTCTCACACAACCCTTACAATGAAATCCCACAAATAATATAGGGTACAAAAGATTGAACATAATTACAATCAAATTTGGCACGGAATTAAAGCCAACAAAACACATAGTTGTAAATTACAACTTTACATCAATCCTCTACAAATTTGACCAAGGAGGATATCTTCCCCTAGCTTTTGCTGCAATACTAATGACTATTATGTATGTTTGGAACGATGTGTATAGAATGAAGTACTATTATGAGCTTGATCACAAAATCTCTCCAGATAAGCACAAGGACATTGTTACTGGCACAAACTTTAGTCAAATGCCTAGGCTTTTCATGTTCTACTCAGAGCTTGTTCGAGGCATTCCACCTATTTTCAAGCAATATGTCGCAAATGTGCCTGCATTGCACTCGATCCTCGTTTTTGTCTCCATCAAGTCACTACCTATAAGTAAAGTTCCAGCAAAAGAGCATTTCTTCTTTCGTTGAGTAGAAACTAAAGAGCTCAATGTGTTTCGTTATGTTGTGAGATAGGGATACTCAGATGTGCACAATGAGCACGAGCCTTTTGAGAAGATGTTGATTGAAAGGTTGAAAGATTTTATTGTTGATGATTATTTTTGGTTGTTCCAAAATGTGCTCAACAATAATGAAAATGGTGGAGAATTAGATGGAGTGGTTGATGGAGAGAATGAACATAAAGATGTAAAGAAAGTTGATGAAGAGAAGCGATGAGAGGCAATAGAGAAAGAGATTGAGACAGTGGACAAAGCATGGTGTGTTGGGGTTGCCCACTTGTTTGGTGAGAATGAAGTTATTACAGGCAAAGGAGCTAGTATAGGAAGGAGAATTATAATAGATTATGCTTACAATTTCTTGGAGAGAAATTTGAGACAGAGTGACAAAGTGTTTAATATTCCTCACAAGCGTATGCTAAAAGTGGGAATGACTTATGAACTTTAGAACTTGTTTTTACGATGGTTGGATCACCCTTTGATAAATCTGTACATAAAGAATAAGCATCGTAGTTTTATGCATGATTGAGAAATAGCTCATCTAGATGTAAACCCTGATAATTATGGCAAAGAAGTTTATGTACACTACAAGAAAAAGGTCTTATAGCAACGAAAGTTTTTGTTGCAATAAACCTCTATTGCAATGAAAAACTTTCGTTGCCCGCTATTGCGATAAAGCCTGTGGCAATATACTATTGCAGCAAAAATTTCGTTGCAATAGAGTTTTGTTGCAATAAGATATTTTTATTATTATTAAAAATACCTTATTACAACAAAAAATATTGTTGCTATAATTTGTTGCAACAAAATTTTTGTTGCGATAGGTTACCGCAACAATAATTTTTGTTGCAATAAGGTACCTCTAAAAACTTATTGCAACAAATCTTTTTGTTGCGAAAGGTTAATAAAGTACTTGTGAAACTTATTGCAACAAAACATTTTGTTGTAATAAGTTGCCACAACAATAATTTTTGCTGCAATAAATTATATAATATATTTTTTAAAATCAAAAAAAAAAAAAAAAATTCCACTAAACGCATCATATTTAAATTAACAATATAAACATATCTTCACAAAATAAATAAAATAATCTACAAAAAAATGCAAAATGTATAATACTTCATCTATACTCCTTATTTCAACATCATATCATAATGTCTCCCATTCCCCATATTTTATTTTACATCTATTTTATGATAACTCTCCCCGTCCCTTCATTTGTTTCTACATCTGCTATATTTTCTCCATTCTCATCTTTGCTTATATTTCCTCTTTTCCAAAATTGTTCTTTCCTCCTATTTAAAATTCTATATTATTAGTTTATGTTAACCAGTTATCTCCCAGTCATCTATCTCTTCTAGTTTCTGTGTTTAGCCCCATAGTTTGTTTCAAGTAAGTACGAATTTGACCTGTAAGTCCTGGAATCCTAAGCGAGTGACCATTTAGCCAGAAGTAGGCGTTTGAGGTTCAAAGTTAGGAATGGCAATCGGTCATGGAATGTATACCCTATAATAGATCAAAGGTTAGGTATAGTAATTTGAAGATAAAGGTGATTAGATTTTGATTGTTTAACATAGATTCTTGATCCAGGAATATGAACAGGATGTTTAGAAGTAACTCCTCCACCAGTTCTAGATCCTCTATCCCTGAGATTCCATAAGACACTGGAATTCTTAATTCTAAGTCTTATGAAGTACCAGATTTAGATTTAAATTTAGGAGATTGGAACATCCCTAAAGTCCCCACCAATCAGATCTATAAGTCTTCCTGGTCTCTTAAAAAAGCTTTTAATACAGACTACCATGTTAAGACCATAGAACAAGTTTATGGAATAAACAAAGAATATGAAACATGTAATTTTCTTTCACCTTCAACCCTAACTGCCAATAGAAAAGAAGGACACAACTTCCTACACATAGGCCTAGTCCAGATAGGAGTAAAGCCTTTAATCAGAGAAGGTTTGAATTGTTCAATCCTTATGGCTCTTAGAGACACTAGGCACATTAGGTTTGATGATAGTCTATTAGGAACCATCCAAACTAGTCTTAGTAATGGACCAATCCATTTTGATTGTTTCCCTAACTTTATAGTCTCCCTTCATGACCCACATATTAGGAAAGCTCTCACTTTAAACATCAAGACTTCAGGAACCCTCATGGTACTAGAAGCCAAATAGTTAGCTTTGATATATAGGGTCTACTACAAGTGCATCAGAGCAAACCTAAATGTCCAAGCCCTTAACAAAAAAGCAAAAGGAGAAACCACTTTTATCCAGACCACAGCTCCCGGATCACAAATTAAAGTACCCAGGACACTTAAATGGACAAAGGTCACGTTCCCTCAAGATTGGATCCTACAAAATGAAAATTGAACGATTTTAGACCCCTTAAAAACAACCAGATTGGTTAGCCTAGTTAATTAGCCAAGTTGTTACTTAGTCCAATTATGCAATTCTAGGTTAAAACAATCAAATAATCATATCAAACATATAAAGCAGCGGAATAATAAATAACACAAGATATGATCACCCAGGAAACCACACGGTAAAAACCTGAGGAGGATTTGACCCACCGATCCTCAAGGCAAACCTGAATCCACTATGAAAGAATCGAAGTTCATACAAAAGGACTTACAAGCTCCCCGCTTGACTTCCTAATGCTACCCACCAGTAGAACTTACTGACACGACCACGTGCAAGCTCCGAATCCACGGACTCCTTCTTTCTTGGATTCTCCAATCAGCTACAAGCACCCACGCTTGATATTCTTTAAGCTTCAATGGTAGCAACCGAGTTGATCATCAAGATGTTGAAGTAATCTCTACCTTGAAAACCCTAAGCTTTGTGTAAAGGAAAGCTCCTCTAGATCTCACAAGAGATTTACACAAAACAGCAATGTATGAGCAACAATACAACTGGAGCAACTCTAAAAACGTGGCTAGGGTTTTTCTTTATATACCTAGGGTAAAAATAGAAAACCCAAAACGTTTAATGAGTATACATAAAATCCTAAATCTTTAGAACCTAACAAAACTTATTCCTTTCAGGTTCAACACCCTACCCAAACCCCAGATTTAGACTTTGTTTGACAGTTAACCGATGGAACTGTCAGGTTGAGTTTTGACCAATCCATGTTTAGATTCCTTTAGATCTTCATCAACCTAGAATGCAGTCCCTTATTCTCCTCAAAGACAGACCTGCAACCCAGTGTAGCTCATCCAAACCTCCAACCCCTAGAAAAGACCTGGACCTCCAAGGAGTTAAAACTAGATCCCAAGTTAGCACACCATGCTATACAGCCAGAAAAGAATCAGTTGCAGAAGAAGATGAAAATCACAGTCCATTTCTCCAACTCAGTCAGACTTTGAGCAGCCTGAACCCCCAGTAGGACACCAACTCAACGTCATAAAAAAAAAAAGATTTCACCCCTGACCATAAGTTTTTAGGTGATGATTTTGATTCCGAGACAAACAGGGTCAAAAGAGAAGCTTATAAGGCAAATCATACCAAGGAACAGAAGATAGTAGTGTACAAAAAATGACAAGAGTTCATGAAAGAGATATCAGCAAATATCCCTTTCTTTGAATATTTTGAGAATCATTTTGAATGGCACAAAAATTCTTGTGTCATTACCAAAACAAACTGGATCAAGGAAAACAAGGAAGTAGTCCGGTCTAGTCACCCTCCCTTAGAAAATATAACCATCAAACACGAAGGTTTTGAAGTAGTTGCTACTCCTTTTAGGAAACCTTTGAGTGAAGATAAACCAATAAAAAAGATCATAAACCTTTGAGTGAAGATAAACCAATATAAAAGATCGTAGAACAAAGCAACTACACCAACCAGTGTTTAGGTGTCATAGGAAAACAACTAGACAGGATAGAAGATAGGATAGAAGCCAAGGCCATTCCCAATCAGGAAACCTTATCAAACCCATCCCGTATTTAGAGAAACCTCTAGTCAAGTTACCAGTAACTCAACAAACCAGACTAAGGTCCAAAGACAAGACAGTATTAGAAATAGTCAACTAGAAGTTAGACGAACTAGTAAAAAAGGAACCAACTGCCTCTTCAACTAGCATAGGCCCCAGGTTAAACACCCTAGACATCCATACAGCTTCTAGCCTCAATAGCAGCAGTCAAACCCCTTCAAAGTCTGAAGAGGAAATAAGAAAATTAGAAAACCAATTCCAAGAATTACAGGTAAATAAACTTTACCATCATAGTATAACCCCAACTAGTCTCACCAAAAATTGTTATCCGAGACCAACACCCCTTGACCTCCAGTTTGAGGAAAAGAATGTTAGCAATCAGTTCTCAGTATCTTCTGATAAACTCTATGAATGGAATATAGACGGATTATCAAAACAAGAAATCATAAATAAGATCCAGCACATGGTTATGGTAGCCAATAACTACCTCAATGAAGGACGCCCCCATACCGAAGTAGTTGAACTTATGGTCTTAGGTTTCACAGGAAAACTTCTGTCATGGTAGAACCATTACCTAACAAAAGAATCTAAGGAAGAGATCAAATGTACAGTCCAGAAAGATGAGGAAGGACGTCTAATCTTTGATGAAACCATAGGTCGAGGTGTCCCAGATGGAGTAAACACCTTAATCTATACCATTACAAGACATTTCATAGGAACCCTTGGCAATGTCACCACTAGGATACACGACCAGTTAAGTAACCTCAGGTGTCCTACCTTTAGTGACTACAGGTGGTATGAAGAGGTCTTTACTGCGAGAGTCATGCATAGAAGCAATTGTAACTCTCCATTTTGGAAAGAGAAGTTTATCAATGGCTCACTCAGTCTTTTTGCCCATACAATTAGGGAAACCCTTAGTAACTTCTTAGGGCTCAGGTATTATAGATTATGATGATCTAACCTACGGAGACATATCTAGTGTCATTCGCAGAGAAGGCCTAAAAATGTGCATAGACATGAAAATCCAGAACCAGGCCAATAAAGACAAAACAAAAGCTAAGTACGAAGTAGGAAACTTCTGTACTCAATATGGCCTCCCTTCCATAGCCCCATCCAAGAGAAAAACTAAAGGGAAAGAATAACCTAGAAAAAGAATAGCCTCCAAGTTTTATAGAACTCATTAGAAGCCTAGCAACTTCAGCAGATATGATTTCTATAAGAAGAACAAGAAATCCAAAGACTACCATAAAGTCAATAGTAAGAGAAAAGATTCAGCACAGAAAACATTCAACAAAAAAATAGCGAATGTTATAAGTGTGGCAAGAAAGGGCATTTTAGGAAAGAGTGTAAATCCAAAGCTAAAGCTTTAATCAACACCCTCCAAGGTGACCAAACTAGCAAAGATGAAATTTTCGAACTCCTAGAACTCAACCACATAGACAGTGAGTCCTCCAATAGTTCCAGTGACAATGAAATCTTTCAGATAAACAAATCCTCATCCTCTAGAGAGTCATCTAACATGTCTAGTAGTCCAGACATCAAAATAGGATGTAATGACAGTTGTTGCAAAAACAAATCAGTTAATGTTCTTAGCCAACAAGAACTTCTCCTTACCCTAATAGACAAGGTAGAAGACCCAGTTATTAAGGTCCAATACCTTAGCAAGTTTCAGAGCACCTTAGTTAGAGAAACAAAAGAAACCAAATCTAAACACCCTGAACCTCAAGTTAACCTAGAACAAATCTTCAATAGGTTTACCAAAATTAAGAAAGAAGTCACGGTTAATGACCTCCAACATGAAATCAAGGAAACCAAAACTAAGATTAGAACCCTCAAGGAAGAAGTTAAAAAGCTTGACCAGGCTTTAACCATTCTTAGGATTGACCACAATTTCCTTAATCAGAGAATTGAACATCAAGACAATGCCTATCATCAAGGTAATAATGAGGCAGGTCCCTCATACCAAAACCCTTTAGATGATGAAGTAGAAAATGTTTATGATGAGTCAGCCAATCCTACAGCAAACATAGTCCTAGAAGAACCAGCCCAGAAATATATAGATACTATTAGCAGGATTGATTTCCAAAAATGGCATTCTAAAGTCAAGATTGTCATTAGCAAAGATTTTGAATTTAAGGTTATAACCCTTATAGATTCAAGTGCAGATCTCAATTGCATCCAAGAAGGAATCATTCCCTCTAAGTATTTTCAACAGACTAGGGAACGATTATCCTCAGCAAATGGTAGCAAGATGCAGATTAAATACAAAATCACAAAAGCTCATGTGTGCCAAGACAACACATGCTTCAAAACAGCCTTTGTCTTAGTCAAAAATATGACAGACAAAGTAATCCTAGAAAATCCTTTTATGTGTCTATTATATCCATTCACTACAGATAGTGAGGGAATCACTACCAATCCTTTTGGTCAACCAGTTAAGTTTAAGTTTCTCAGAAACCCGAAACCCCGAGAAATAAACAGCCTCCAAGATGTCTCCAACTCCAGAACTCTTAATCTGATCAATAGGAAAACCCAACACCTTAAATACCTTAAGGATGATTTAAGGCACAAGAAAATTGAGGAACAATTAACTTGTAAGATCATCCAAACTGAGATCAAAGAGTTTAAGGAAAAACTCAAACAAGAAGTCTGCTCTAATCTTCCTGTAGCCTTTTCGCATAGACACGAAGTAGCTCTCTCATATGTCAAAGATTTCAGTGAAAAGGATATCCCAACCAAAGCTCGACCTATCCAAATAAGCCAGGAACTCATGGAATTTTGCAGAGTAGAGATAGATGACCTCCTTAGTAAATGAATCATTAGGAACTCTAAATCACCTTGGTCTTGTCCAGCCTTTTACGTACAAAAAAAATGCTAAGATAGAAAGAGGTGTTCCTAGATTAGTCATCAACTACAAGCCCCTTAACAAAGTCTTATAATGGATTAGGTATCCCATCCCCAAAAAAAGAGACTTAGTTAATAGGCTTAGTAAGGCAGTCATTTTTAGTAAGTTTGACATAAAAAGTGGTTTTTGGCAGATTCAGATCAGAGAGTCTGATAGATATAAAACAACCTTTACTAAACCCTTTGGACATTACGAATGGAACATAATGCCTTTTGGTCTAAAGAATGCACCTAGTGAATTCCAAAACATCATGAATGAAATTTTCAATTCATTCTCCAGTCACTCTATTGTTTATATAGATGATGTACTCATATTTTCAGAATCTACTGAGCAACATTGGAAACTGAAAGTTCAATATGGGTATGAAACACCCTTGAACGTTTAGACCCCAAATTATAAAATATCAATTCAAGCTTATAATCAAACAATTAATGTGCGGAACATGAACATAAGCCAATCACAAAATTGATAACTAATCTAAGCCAAATATAAACACATCCACAGCAGTAAATATAAGGCAAAGATAAAGGGAAGGAAGATGCAAACACACGGACAACACACGATGTGTTATCGAAGAGGAAACCGAAGTCCTCGGTGTAAAACCTCTCCGCCGCCCTCCAAGCGGTGATAAAATCCACTAAAGAATATAGTTGGGATACATGAACAGTAGAAGACCCTCCAAGCCTAATCTACCCAGGTACCTAAGCCCTCCAAGCTTCTTGCTCCAACGAGGTTACGCCGAACCTATTTCTTCTTTAGCTTCCCGGATTCCGCTACTAGACCATAGCATCAACCAATGTATATTGGTTCCTTCCAAACTGCTTCCCTCAGCACCAAATGAACCTTCTCACAGACGTGGGTGTGGTGAGATAAGGATTTGGTAAAAGACCTCTCAAGGGTATGACAATGGAGAGGAAGAGAGTAGAGGAATTTGTAGAGTCTCTTAGATGAAGATTGGGGATGAGGCAATCTTGTTTTTCTCTAGGGTTTTCTCTCACAAAATTCTCTCTGGAAGCTCTCTCAATTTAGTGGGTATAAGGGTCTATATATAGTGAGGTGAGAAAAGAATACGAAGAGACAGTTTTTTGCCAAACAGGGTAAATTGGCGGCTTGGTCTCGCGGCTTGTCCAAGTCGCGAAATCAAGTCGCGACGTAACGGCCTGGCCAGCCTGGGACTTTTGTCCTGTAATGCGACAGCTGGCGCGACCCTTCAGCTTCCCTACGTGCATCTCACGTGCCTGAAGTTGGCGACTTGCAACTGCGAGCCACCCGCGAGTCCTAGCCGCAAAGCTCTGCTTCTTTGCACATACTTGAGCTTTTCTTCACATCTTCTCACACACTATCCTTACAATAATTCCACCTAAATACAGGGTTACTAAGTGCTTAAATTACAAGCAAATTGGCACAGAATAAAGCCAACAAGATGGTTGATAAATTTCAACCTTACAGAAACATTTACAATCATTTCTTAATATGGTCAAACTCAATGGTCTTGTGGTTTCAGCCCCAAAAATCAAACTTTTCCAAACACACGTTCAATTCTTAGGTTTTGACATCCTCCATGGGTTAATCAAGCCAATAGACAGAGTCATTCAATTTTTGGATAAGTTTCCAGATCAAATCCTAGACAAAACCTAGCTTCAGAGATTTTTAGGATCTCTCAACTACATTCTATCAAAATCTTAGACAACAATGCAAACCACTTTTTGATAGACTTTGGACCAATCCACTTCCTTGGACCCCAACTCATACATCAGTTGTCCGAGAAATCAAAAAATATGTTAAGACTCTCCCTTGTTTAGGAATTCCTTCAGTAAATTCCTTCAAGATTGTCCAAAGAGATGCCTCTAACATTGGTCATGGTGGCATTCTCCTTTAGCATACTAGTCCTTATTCCCCTGAACAAATAGCCTATTTCCATTCAGGAATTTGGACTCCTACTCAGCTAAATTATAGTACTATTAAAAAAGAAATTTTATCTATAGTATTATGCATTTCAAAGTTTCAAAGTGATTTATTAAATCAAAAGTTTTTAGTCAAAATTGATTGCAAATCTGCAAAACATGTTTTAGAAAAAGATGTCCAAAACATTACATCAAAACAGATCTTTGCACGATGGTAAGCCATTCTCTCAGTTTTTTATTTTGATATAGAATTCATAGAAAGAACCCAAAACAGTATCCCTGATTTCCTTACCTGTGAATTCTTGCAGAATCCAACCCAAGATGTTTGGAAAAAAGCCAGCACAGCAGCCCCAACCCCCAAAGCTACCTAAACAGTCACCCCCAACAATACTAGTCAGGCAAAGAACCTTGGCCAGATAGTCCCAGTTTCCCCAATTTCTTTAGCTAACCACTATGTGGTTTCTACAATCCTAAGACCAAAATATGAAAGACCACTCCTAACCCAACCCAGCTTTAGTTCTGTCTTAGTATCATCAACTCCTAGAGCAATAACCCCTTACACAGTAAATGATTCCTTTGGCCCCTTGCAGTCCCAAAGATCATCCCAACCATCCAACAAGAAAAATATGTCTCCTTATATTAAGAAACCTTACATCTAGCACATCTTTTATACTGAACCACACATGACCCATATAAAAGATCCATTAGCCTTAGCAATGGAAGTTTTGCCACCAAATTGGCATTTTCTTCCGAAGTTTCCAAAAAAATCCATCAAGTTCTACAAGAGCATCCTTACCTAGGAAAAGTCTGCTCAAATAGAAGACATCAAGTCAAAAATGGACCCCTCATTCATCCTTTACCATAAGCTTATCATCTCCAGGTTCATCAGTTGCAAAGAATGGGGCTAACACCCCTCCCTGTTCAGAACAATAGAAGGCATAGGAATCCAATACAGTTATTATGACTATATTGACGCCTTTGAAAAGATTTTATTTTATCAGAATAAGAACTTTGATCATTCATGGTTCTTAATGTTTGACAAAAATTTCGACAACTAAATACCGACTTGGTTCCTTAAGTGGTGGGAAATGTTTGGTCAATTCCTCAAATCTTCCCAGAACCTCTCCAGGATGCCCTCGGATATTTCAGTTCAAGACTCCAAGTTAATCATCACAATTCCCAGTTTCCAGCAATCCTGCATATGACCATCAGGTATAAAATCCATTGGATCAGCATTTGGACCTATGCAATCAGCAACAATATACTAAACAGGGAGTTCTCAGTAAAATGGTGGGATAGCCTTAAAATTGATCTAGTCATCGATCAAATAAATAAGGATTTCCCTCCTCTAGTTCACAGAGCCATTACCTAGAAGACAAGGTCCCAGTCCAGCCTAGAATCCGTCGCAGTCACCGAAAAATCTAGCAGAGAATTAAAAGATCTTGCAAACCAATTGCTCCTCCAGGCTTCTTAGTTAGAAGAAAAGGAAAAGACTTCTCCTGCCTTTTTTGAAGCATCTACCAGTCACCATCCATTTGACCCCTTCAAGGATTCTCAAGATCCTTACGATGGCCATAATTTGGACAGTCCCTAGACTATTTTGGTAGCACCAGTCACTACTCAGAATAGTTCCAAACAACCCCAAATTCGGTCACTATTCAGATTAGTGCCAATAGACAAACTACTATTCATGAACAATACCAGCCGACACGAAAAGACGAAAATGAATAGTCGCGTGGCTTCGCTGCGTTTTCGAGAGTCTCGTCTTCTTTTGGGGAAAAAGGTTTTACCCCCTTGGGAATTTCAGGAATCTTCAAACCCCTCAGATTTTCAAGATGCTCTCCGAGAGGATCCTAAGCTCTTCTCACAGTCTATAAAAAGGAGCTCAAGTTCCATTTTGAAGCAAGCTTTATTCAACATATCTCCTTCTTACAAGAATCCCTTAGTAACCTTGTAACTAGGAATGTCCAATCTTGTAACCAAATGGCTTTTATATTTTCTGCATTCAATATAATCAAATGGCCCCTGTTGGCTTAGTTTCCTTTACATAAATAAGTTGTAACTTACCCACTATATATATATATATATATATATATTCAACTTGTTGAATTTATATTCAACCACATAAATTCATTATAAAAAACCATCAAATATACAACTAGTTGAATTAAGTTTCATTATCCATGTATGCTTTAAACATACTTATTCAACCTCCAAAAAATGACTATCTATGTATTTTACAAATCACTTGTTCATCCTCCAAAAAAATTGCTATCCATGCCTTAATTACAAATCACTTGTTCACCTCCAAAAAATTTCTATCCATGCCTTCATAACAAATCACTTGAATGATTACCACCCTAAAAACAATAAAAATTTGTAAGAAACTCATGCTATAATCATCACACAAATTTGTCCATATATCCATATGAATGGTAAAGCAAATTAAAGACCTTAATAAAATTAAGCAATAACGTTGCATGGCAGAACCATAACAGAGAGTAAAATCAAAAGAAATTGTATATAAGAAGATTGTGTATTTTAATAGTATATGGAAAGTACTCATAGATGCTAACAGAAATGAGAAAGAAATTATCATGTAACAAATATTCAGAGTCTCATACAGATTTCATCAAATTTCCAATGTAATTTAGTGGATAAAATCTCTTAACCTCCATATATAAGATGAAACGTATGATGATCAAAATTTTGATCAAAATTTTGAATCCTGCTGCCTAAAGGCTAAGATCAACAATTTTGAAATATTCAAGTAGTAATGTCGGAAGTAGAAAAAGATCTTATCAGTTACTGGTAAACTGTTGCCCTAATATAAATCTTTGTCTGGTCACTTCCAATATCACTCAGCTGAAAATTAGATTCATTTTCATCAACTCCATTCAATGGAAAGGTAAGTGCAAAGCCTCCAAGGGTAAGGTGATATATATACCTGCAAATATTTGCATTTATTATTCAAATATATGGAAAGGTATTGTAGGAATAAGTGCCACTTAATGTCTGGGCAAGATTCCAAGTAGATTGTGGACAAATAAAGTACTCCCTGTACAGAGCATATAGAAAATCTTCATGTAAACTGATTATCACTTGGGAAAAAAGGACACTCA
Source organism: Quercus aquifolioides (assembly GCA_019022515.1). Taxonomy (NCBI): domain Eukaryota; kingdom Viridiplantae; phylum Streptophyta; class Magnoliopsida; order Fagales; family Fagaceae; genus Quercus; species Quercus aquifolioides. The sequence continues at coordinate 33,636,551 of CM032336.1, forward strand.
TCCAAACTGATAATGCAGACAAAATATAACTTCTACTGCAGTTTGCAAAAACATGATGAAAAATAATGATGCCTCAACAGCCAATCCAACAATCATCCATTCAGAGGAAAAACAAAAACCCAAAAAAATAAAAAATAAAAAGGTTTCATGATTTGAAACTAAAGACGAAAGAGCAACAGAAAACAAAGAATAACATTACAGGACCCAAATATGTCAATCCAAATTGAATTTATCTAAGGTGTTAAGTTTTTCAAACAGAATCGACTTCCCAAGGTGTTAAGTTTTCAAAATAAAAATGAAATCTATCTATAAAGCAACAAACCTGTTTTATTTCAAAGCAAGTGGATTTGAAATAATGAACCTGTTTATTTAAGTGTGTAAGGGATCATCTAGAATAATTAGGTACATAAACCATATGAGTGGATTCTTTTTTTTTCTTTTTTCTTTTTTTTTTTTTTCCCCTTTCAAAAGTGAACCATCAGCATCCCCATTAAATTCCACAAAAAAACTTCATTTTCCAGGAATCTTGTTCATTCATGAGAACTAATTGAAAACTGCTAATTGCAACTAATTTGGTTAAATTAAAGTCTGTCTCAAGTTAATTACAGGGGCTTACGAGCTCCCAAAATGGTTGATTAATCTGTTTACTGAATATATATGAGTTTCCAATTTTTTATTAAAAAAAAAAAAAAAGTGTATTTGAGAATACAAAATAGACATTTTTAGAGGCTTCCAAGGTACAATGTGTTGATAGAAGACCTACGCATAACATAGAGATGGACCTCAACAATAAAAAAAATTGATGGCTGCTTGAGATCATGAATACAAGCTATGATCAACCCACAAGGGGTCAACAATTGAAAATCTCCATAAAAGAGAAGGTTGACCCAAAGGGTTGAGCAACAAGAGAACAGGGGGAGATGTGGAAGTTTAATGTTCCATTCCGTCTAACAAGCATTAGTGCCGGTGCTCCTGGATTATGGATTTTTTTCCCTTTGATTGGTAATTACACACACACCTTGCAGGTCTTGAACAAACAACCTTACCCTTCACCTTGCTCTTATAAGTAGAGGAGGTGTCATTTGAGCTAGAGCTCACAGCAAATGTCTTGGATTATGTCATGATAAATTAAAAAAAAAAAAAAAAAAAAACATTCAAAGTGCAAAAGCAAAGATTTAAGCATAAATGCTATCATAATCCACACTGAAACGTGCAATCCCCAACGGAGTTATAAAACAGCACGACGCATAACATTGCAAAATATGAAGCTGAATAACAGAGCAGAGATTCATCATCCTCACTAAAAATTAGACAGGCGGCACTGTTTGAAAGGGAACTTTATCTTTTGGGGGGATAACTACTGTTTGATAGTGAACTATGAAACAGGAACAGATTTAACATAAAATTCTTTTAGCAATAAAACATATAAGGGGGAAGAAAATTTCTTACTTGAATGGAATCGCGTAATGGGAATCTCTCGTAGTTCACGTCTAATGCACAGATATTCACCTAGCAAAGCCATCACTGCAACTCCCTATTGGCAGTAGCAGAGTAACATATTGATGACTTTGACATTAGTCTGTTGTAATGGCAGCTCTGCATTCTTAGTCAAACAGATATAGCTAAATAAAAATTTGAAACAATTAGTTTTTACAAAAAGAATTAAATTCCTAATCATAAATGAAATCTAATAAGAAAATGCTATTAAATAATTAAATTCCTAAGATTTGTTATAAAAATGCTCCGTACTGTAAATAGCATTTTTCTTGATTAAAAGACCGAAAAAGTTACTGGCTATAGCACACTAGCTACTTGCAAGTTGAAACTTGAAACTTGAAACTTGAAACAACCTAAATAGTTTGTCCTACTCCTGGTCCTAGCTACTAGATTTTTCCACAAGTGTATCAACTTTCAAACCAGCTCTCACCAGCTCCTCCATATTGGTGTCAAAAAAGTCCTGGCCGTCAGGTTTCACTTGAAGCTACAACTAGTTATCGCGTGCTTTATTGACAACAAATTCTACAGTCTTAGAAGTGTGGAGATGAATACAAGTCCCCTATCCCATAATTAATGAAAATGTGACAGAAGATTTGTATTCTTTTGAGATGGTATAGTCATCTACACCCACCATATAGGTTAACATAGATAAATCATATTATTGAAACAGTGCGGAAAATAAATAACACAACGATATGATAACCCAGGAAAACTAAACCAGTAAAATCTCTAGGGAGGATTTAACCTAGCTATCCGCAAGGTAAAACAAATCAACTATGAAAGAATTAAAGTTTACACAATAGTGACTTAGACCACTAACATCCTATTGCTATCTCGAGTAGGAAACTTACTACCATGACCACATGACAGCTCCGAGTCCACGAACTACTCCTTTCTTGGCTTCATAGCAACCACAAGTACTCCTACTTGTGTTTTCTTTATGCTCTTTATGCAGCAACTGAAGCGATCACCAAGCTCTTGACATCAATCTTGAGATTGGAAACCCTAAGTATGTATGAAAGCAAACACCTCTAGATCTCACAAGAGATTCATACACACAGCATAAACAACAACCATAAAACGTGGCTAGAGTTTTTCCTTTTATACTTAAGGCAAAACATAAAACCCTACACGTCATACGGGCTTGGGCTGAGTTGAAAATTCTACAGAAAAAACAATCTGCACGAGCTTCGATCGATCGAGTCTAATTTTCGATCGATCAATCCTTACATATTTACATAATAAATCCTGCAATACACTCGATTCCAACTTTACACATAAACACACTTTGAGCAGCCTAATTCTAGACTCTAAATTTTGATCATGGTTTGCCAACATTACACATTGAAGTTCTAATACATTTAGATCCTAAATCCTTAGCACCAAAGGACATGTCAAGCTTACCTAGATGATCACATTTCTTATGTTTTCTTGAGATTTGTAACATGTATCACATCTTTTCACGTGGCATCAAAATCCTTTAACCATATTAAGTTTTTTAATTAAATTTAACTATATAATTGTATTTGATCAATGCAACATAAGCAATTTTTTTTTTTCAATATTATTGGTAATACAATCATGCGATTTATTTTAATTGGGTAACCTATGATAAAGTATCTAACAAATTATAACTAAGTTTGATTTTTTATTTTTTATTTTCCAATTATTAATTTCCCATTGTAGGAAACAGAGCCCAGCCTGATAATATTGGCAACTTGGACCTAAGCTCTATCTTTTTCTGTTGGGTTGGGAGGGTCTGACATACTGCTCAGCCTATGGCCACACATGCTCGTTCTAATTTCTTTGGGCTTCCACCAAATGGGTCCTCCTAATTTTTTTTACTACACTATGATATTGAAGCTCAAACTATCAAGCTCTCTAATGGGATGATAATTAATTATTATCTATTAATAATTTATTTTAGAAAATGTTTTATGAAAAATTAAAAAAATTAGTCATTTTTTCATTTCTATAGAAAATTTTCTAAAATAATTTACTAATATATGTCTAACGTATGATAATACCCAACTTTTTTCCTTTTCTTTTTGGTATTGAGCCGACCTTTTGGGCTGACTGAGAAGTAGAGCCAACTCTCCTTTGTCCTCCCAAATTAAAAATCTACGGTTAAAAAAAATTATTTTTAAAAAAAAAACCAACAAATTTGCCGACCATTACGCCCATGCCACAGATCTTTTTTGCCGAAATTTGAATTTGCATCTATCTGTACGGTTCCTAGGATAATCATGGGCCCCAGTTTCTTCAAGCTCCATGACTAAGATGTTCAAGCTTCAAGCACTACATTTTCTGTTAAGAAATTGTAGTGCATGAATCATGTAAGGGTGAGTTTGGTTCAGCTTTTTGAAGTTGGGCTTTTTGAAAAAGTTGAGTTTTCAAAAAGTGCATAATGAAAAAGCTGAGTTTCAAAAAGCTGAGTGTTTGGTAAAACTGTTAAAAAGTGCTTTTTGAAAAAGCTGAGTGTTTGGCTAACACTTATAAAAGTTGTAGTTTGAGGGATAAATTACCAAAAAGGACAACGTATATATAAGGGAGTTTATTTCATACTTTTTTTTTTTTTTTTATGTGAGTTTATTTCATACTTATTAATATACTTACTAAATAATAATAATAATAATAATAATAAATATATATTATTGGTATTATTTTAATAATGTTTGGGCAATTTTTCTTTTTTAGTGTCATAATTATTTGTTATTACCATTAATGACTTCTTATTAATATTAATTAAATCTAAATAATTTTCAAGTGTTAACCCTTGCCCTTTAGTCAAGGGCAGTTTTGTAACTCCACGAGCCCAACGGATATAAAAATAAAAGCTGGGACTCAGCTTTTCAATTATGGAGCTACCCTCATCCATTTCGGAAACGCGCAAATCCTGAAGGAATATAAAAGCCAACTTTTCAGAAAAAGTTGGCTTTTATTCTCACCAAACGCACATATGGAGCCAGCGTTTTTGAAAAGCCAACTTTTAGGCTTGAAAAGTTGAACCAAACGGGTACTAAAATAAAGATACTCCTTAATAAGAATCAGATCCTCATAATTAATCCTGGAACTATGACCTCAATATAAAATGTGCAACAATTGCTAGATCATAACATTTAGAGTCCATTTGAAATTCACTTATTTTGCTAAAATTGAAAACTTTTTACTGAAATCCTCAGAATCCTGGAACTATGATCTCAATATAAAATGTGCAATAATTACTAGATCATAACACTTAGGATCTGTTTGAGATTCGCTTATTTTGCTGAAATTGAAAACTTTTTACTAAAAGTACTATAAATAAAGATAAAAGTTAGCTGAAATAGTACAGTGAGACTTATGAATAGTACAAAAAAGTGCAGTGGGGTCTATGAATAGTAGCAAAAATAATATAAATAGTAAAATAAGCTGACTTTTTAAGCTAGAATCAAACTCACACTTAATATAAAATATATCCAATTATTGCCCTTAATTTGCATGGTTTTAAAAACTAGATCGGGGGCAAAAACCAGATTTGCCTTAATTCTTGGTTTTTGACTGATTTTGACCGGTTTTTTCTGATTTTTACCCGGTTTTTTACGTTTTTTTAGACCAAATTGGCCTCCGGTTCCTGGTTCAATCAGTCAATCTAATCCGATTTTTAAAACCATGTTAATTTGTCAAATCAATAGAAAGTATATTATGTTTAGAATATTCAAAAATAGTAGATGTGAACCGGCGACTTGAGTATGGTTTTGTTTCGTGGGATAATGCAAAACCTAGTATAAATTAATCATATACGTTGTTGTTTTTTTTTTTTTTTTTTTTTTTTTTTTTTTTGGGAGAATGAATCATATACGAAAATTGGAACCAATCAATTGTGTAAAATAGATTGGACCGTGGCTAGCACGATATCTAAGATTCAACAATTGAATCTCCTTTTTTTTCTTTTTTCTTTTTTAATAAAAAATAGGTAGAGGAGGACAACTTAAGTTGGCGTCTTCCACATAAGTGTGACCCTTTATCTTTGGCCATATTTGCCACCAAACGCTGGCTACCATTGGCCTGACACTACCTTCCACTTGGCTATCACTGATTGCCACTCTTCAGCTGTCACAACATCACAACTAGGCAATTGCCAATTTTTTCTTGCCAATGGCCACCATTCACCCGTTGTAAGAGCATTCCCATTAAGGATGCTAAAAGGGGTATATGCTAAATTTTAGCATCAAAACACAAAAAATATAGAAGTTTTGATGTTTGATGTATCTTAAAGTGAGATGGTATAATAAATAAAGTAGATTTTTGAAGTGTTAAATGCTAAAAATTTTAGAATTCTTGATGAGAATGCTCTAACCGGTCATTAGTCATTATTGATACCACCATTCTCCTCCCCTAACTGCCATTTACTATCTAATTTGGGAAGATGGGTAAATTGATATTTTGATACTTAATTCCATTAAAGTTAATTCCATAAAATAAATCAATTTTCAATAAAAATATATTAAGAAAGTTATTTATTTATTTTTGCAATGGGTTGGTTGTGGAATTAAAATTTTCTATTGAATTCAAAACACATTCAAAATTGATCATCCATGTCATCAAATTTGTTTTGAATTTTATTAGTTAGTGTTGAATTTTTTGTATATGTTGGTAAACCGTGAACAAAAGTGTGTCTTGTATGTATTTTTCAAGTCTATTTTGAAGTCAAGACAACTGCCTAGGATTGTACAAATCAAATTTATGTTAGTTCGACAGGTTTCACCATCTAGTTGATCGATCAAGCTTTAAAGTTTTTGATCGATCGAATTGTGTATATATATGAGAATTAAGCCCATCCAGATCCAACTGTTCAAGTGTCTAGGGCTTCATGCAACTAAGGATAAGGTATAATTAAAATAAATAAAAAAATATTTAGAGAACGTCATAAAATACATTTGGAAAGCTACTTAATGTGCAAATGTGCATCTATGGTTTGTGTATCCCAAACTCTCTTAAAGCCAAAATTGGTAATCAAGCTTGAAGAAACTGAAGATCCGATGGTGTACAAATTGTTGCCTCATCCAACATATATTGTTTCTGGAAGTCAAAGCTTCAAGTGGATACTTAGAGTGTGAGCGGGTTGTGCACATATAACAGGGTCCACTATAAAAGATTTGTAAGTTCAAAGCTATGTTGGGTAACATTAGTAAGTACTAATAGGTTATAGTAATTTAGAATGGAGTTATTCTAATTTGTTAAACTTCAATTTTTTAGTGGTTATGTTTTTGGGTAACATTAGTAAGTACTAATAGGTTGTAGTAATTTAGAATAGAGTTATTCTAATTTGTTAAACTTCAATTTTTTAGTGGATATGTTTTCCTTGAGGCTGGTAGTGAAGCCCACATAGTAGTGTTTCCCTATGGACAGTTTTTCATTGGTTTTTTTTTTTCGCTCCTCATAATATAGCGTGTTATATGTTTGATGTTTCCCCTGTTATTTATTTTAACATAATATTGATGTTGATTGGATGGACCAAAGCCTAGAATATAATTAGTATATTAATTTAAAAATTGATTAATCTGACCTGAGGTCTAAACAAACTAATTAATTGTTAGACACAATTAAATGATAGAGTTCTCAATCTTGTCAATTGCAATTTTGTTTTTGTTTTTGTTTTTGCTTTATTTACAACAAGAGGGGATGAGAAATTCAAATCCATTATCTTTCCATGGGAACAATTGAACCACATGCATTTTTTCCCCATTAAAAAGTGCATGCGTTTCTTGTTATTCCATTAAGTTTCACAACTAAAATTTATGTACTTTATAATATCCTTATAGATATTTTTTTAATGGAGGAGATTGAGAACAATTTTTAAAAGGGAAAAGTTAACGGATGCTCTAAGAATATTGATTTATTAAATATTTTGAGAAATTTTTTATGGGGAAAAATTAAAGTAACTGATTTTTTTTTTTTTATAACTTTTTATATTTTCCATAAAAGTTGTATCAAAATTTTCTTAAAATAGTCCATTAACAAATACTCTAAGAGCACTTGTTAACCGAAAAAATACAAGACTGACAAAAAAAAAAGTATTATTTAATGGAGTATTAATTGCATTTTAACTTGTATCCTTAGGGCATTCATTAATAAAAGTCATTAATGAATTATGTGTTGAATTAGTGCATGTTGAGTTTTCAGTCTTCCTAACTTTGTAAACAATTCTATGACCCCGGACAAAATGTGAAGGAAATATCTCGATCGGACCTGTGACTTGTGAGAAACCCAATTTTATTGGACAAGTTAGTTATTTATTTCAAAATTATTGAGACATAAAACTTATCATAAAAAGAGACTAATTAAAAACACAATTAATGTAGGTAGATTAGGTGAGGGTAGCTACCTTTCTTTTTGGGGAAATTATATTTTACCACTCTAAACTATACTCTAGTTTACACTTTGCACCATAAACTATTTAAATGAACGTTTTGCACCCTAAACTATGACATTTACTACACTTTGCACCCCGACATTAAATTTACTATTATATTGGATGAAAATTTATAGCATGTGACTTGCACATGAGTTTTGCTTAGGTAGCACAAAGTTAAAAGACAAAAACAACATTTTCCCAATCAAATAAAAACAAAAGCCTCTTTACTTTTTTTTTTACCTCTCTCTCTCTCTCTCTCTCTCATAGCGGTAGCTCCTCTCCCCAAATCCTATTGAATGTGTAACCCTAAATCCTCAAGACAAAATCATCAACGGCACCACCATTGTTGGATTGAATAACAGAAAAATCATAATGGGCATCGATAAGTCATATGAGAATTCAGTTAGAACATAAATGCAATAGGCAAAACCTAAACACAGATTATAGGAATGCTCTTTTTTGTCATCATAAAGAAAAAACGTGGTAAAGGCAAATTCTAGTGATCATGAGGAGAAATCAATTGGTCAACTACGGATTGGATTAGCTAGGCATTGTGAATATCCTCCTTTTTGGATTTGTCCTGAATTTAAATTTGAAGCAAAATGTATGTTTATTCGGTGAATTTAGAGCTTCTACATTAATGGATTTTATACTCTCCTCTCAATCTTTAATTAATCACATAAAAATGGCATTATCAGTTTGTTAAAGTTTAATGTAATGGAGCTTCTACTTAGATAAATTTTAAGGATGATTTTGTTTTGTGGATTTAGGGTTACACGTTCAATAGGATTTGGGAAAAGCAAGAGAGTGAGAGAGCTAGGTAAAAAAAATATAGAAATAGTATTTTGTTTTTAATTGATTGGAAAGAGAGTGTTTTTATCTTTTAACTTTGTGTCACCTAAGTAAAACTCACATGCAAGTCACATGCTACAAATTTCCATCAAACATAATAGTAAATTTAAGGTTAGGGTGCAAAGTGTAACAAGAGTTATAGTTTAGTGTGCAAAACATGCATTTAAATAGTTTAGGGTACCAAGTGTAATCTATGGTATAGTTTAAGATGGTAAAATATAATTTTCCCTTTCTTTTTACCTGCTTTCTTGCATAGCTACATGCAGGCTTTGTTTTTATTGAAAATTGTTGCTGTGACATTGATGGCATGACATTAACACTGAGATAGTTGGAAATAGCAGTGTGAATTGTCAACATTGTAGCAAAGTGGTAATGGCAATGTGATGGCATACGTAATCTTTTTGTAATAGATATAACATAAAATGAAACACAAAAGGTGAGACAAATTTTTATTTCTCCCATACATAATGATGGATCTCATAAAACGTAGGAGCTACCTTCATACGGAAAGATGGTTACATATGTCATACACAAAATAGTCATGCCCCTTAGGTTTTTTTTTTTTTTTTGGTGGAGCTTAAGGAGGGCACCACAAATGATGTCTGCAATTTTTATAATGGTATAAAACATCGATTCACATTTTTCTTTGAGTAGTGTTTAGGAGTTTAGTAGGATAAGATAGAATTTTTTAAAATTTTGTTATCACTTCAATTTTGACATATACCATTGAGGCATTGATTACTAATTATTGCACACACTTCTTTTATTTATTTATTTATTTTTCTATTATCTGATTTTTTTTTTTTTTTTGATAATCTACTATTTGATACATTTATTATTTCAAAATGATCCTTACAACTTAAATAGCACAAATAATATATTACCTCAATTAGGGTGATCTTTTTTTTCTCCAATGCATGTGTGTTTTTGTCTCGTTGATAACAAGGTTGTAATATGCTGTCAAAATTAAGCTTTCGGCAATTTTTTTTTTTTTTTTTTTTTGCTTATAACTCTTGCATATGCAATAAGATTATAATATTACATAGAAGCATAATAAAATTGAATTTTGTTAGGTTCTAAAAGTTTAGAACAATTGACAAATCGTGAACACAAATTTGTCTAGATATAAATCTTAGAGTCTATAGGTATTATTAGACAATGCTCAAGGTGATTCAAGTCAAGATTCAAGAACAAATAAGTTGCAAGAAGAAGATTTTAGAATTTGCCTAATTCGGGTCTACAAAATTTTAAGTTCGGCCCAACAGCAGTTCAAGCCCAAAAAATATTAGAGTTTCAAATCTACTTCTTCTAATATATAAAGGAAATCTTAAACACATTTTTATAAGGCTTTTCAAAGAGAGAAGAGTGTGCCTCTTTTGTATCTAAGACAAAGAAGTTAATTTCGTACCGTACCGGCCGGTACAGCCGGTATATACCATACCGACCAGTAAACTGGTACAAATACCCCCTTGTTTCGTACCGGAAAAAATTCCGATCATACCGGCCACGTACCAGCCGTACCGGAAAATATCAGTCATTCCGGGCGGAAAGTAAAACCCGGTTGGTAAAAAAAGCTTCTTTAAAAAATAAAAAATAAAAAACCAGAAAACAAAACATAAAAGTACCAAATGGCTCACGTCGCCTTCAAGCTCAGCACCACTTTGTTGGTCGTCGTTAACATTTTGCTGATTTTCCCTTCGTCTTCCTCCTTCAGCTTCGTCCGTTCACTTCCCTTCTTCTTTTTTCTTTTTCTTTTTTCTCTTCTTCTTATCTGCTGTTTAGACTACAGTGCTGCACCCACCCCTTGGTCCTTTTGTTTTGTGTGGTTCTTGGAGTCTTGTCTTGTGTGTACTAACACCATACGTGTAAACATTGATATTTGAGTTGATGAGTATCAGGCACTGGTAGTAAATCAAAGGACCTACTAGCTAAAATTTTAAGTTGTATTTTATTGGTTTATGTCTTGTCTACGGGCTCAAGCCTACTAGCTAGAATTTTGAGTTGTATTTTATTGGTTTATGTCTTGTCCATGGCTCATAGCTGATCAGTTTAGTACAGCCCATGAACCCTATTATACTTATATTACTTTTTCTTTAATAAAATAATTCTACCTTTTTTATGTCAAAAAAAAGTTTGAAATTTCAATGACATCTTTTATTTCAAATTTTCATCTATTGTGACTCAGTAGTTTTATATTTTTATTGATTAATAGGCTGATATGTGAGCTAGATATAAACAATAAGTGAAATATTATATGCTTATAAATTTAAATTTAAGTGCTCATAATAATTAAATTATTATTATATGAACTTTAACTACTAAACATATAAATATAAATATATGCTCCAGAATAGAGATTTTGTATGTGTGCATATATTAAATATATAAAATAGCGGTAAACTCGAAACGGTACACCGATATTGACCAGTACCCGAAATATATCGTACCGGTAGCCAAACCGATACAACCTTCAGTACGGTATTGACTTCTTTGATCTAGGGTTTTATACCCAAAAAGCTCTCTCATATCTTCTACCGATGTTATTCCTTAAAAAATCTCAAGATCTGGTATTGTAGAAGTTGTTGCCTTCTCTAGTCATCAAAGGTGCTGGTGATCTAAACCTTCAACAGTGGTCTAGGAGTCACAAACAGGAGAGTTTGTGTTTTTTATCACAAGTGTGGGTGCTTGTGTTGCAAAGGCCTAATGGAGAAGGAATTCGTGGATTCGGAGCTTGCACGTGGTCATGTCAGTAAGTTCTACATATGGTAGCAATAAGATGTTAGTGGTCTAAGTCTTATTGTAAACTTCGATTCTCTATAATGGATTTGCTTTTTACCTTGAGGATAGCTAGATTAAATCCTCCCTAGGCTTTTTACCAGTTTGGTTTTCCTAAGTCATCAGATCTTTGTGTTCTTTATTTTCCGTTGTTTTACATGATATGATATATGTTTGTTTGACCTAAATCTAAATAATAAACTTAAGTATTCACTTGGTTAATTAATTAGGTTAAACAATCTAGTTTATAGGGATCTAAAAACGTACAAATTTCGTTTCATATTTTTTTTAATTTAAATGCATAAATTTGCATATAAAAATATTTAATTGACAAAAAAAATTAGAACATAATTAGTTAGAATGACACTTAATATAAAATTGGAATGTATTGAAAATGTAAAGACACATGGTATAAAATTTTAGTTCAATTAGAATGACATTTGTTAGAAATTTAGACCCCTTAAACAACCAGATTGCATAGCCTAGATTAATTAGCCAAGTTGTTACTTAGTCAAATTAAGCAATTCTAGGTTAAAACAATCCAAACAATCATATCAAGAATATAAAGCAGCGGAAAATAAATAACACAAGATTTACCCAGGAAACCACACGGTAAAAACCTGGGGAGGATTTGACCCACCGATCCTCAAGGCAAAAAGCATATCCACTAGAACGAATCGAAGTTCAAACAAAAGGACTACAAGCTCCCCGCTCGACTTCCTAATGCTACCCACCAGTAGAACTTACTGACACGACCACGTGCAAGCTCCGAATCCACGGACTCCTTCTTTCTTTGGCCTTTGCAAAACACAAACACCCACGTTTGTGACTTTGAGATCCCACTCAAAGGTTTATCAACACAAACTCTTCTGTTTGTGACTCCAAGACCACCCTTGAAGGTTTAGATCATCAACACCTTTGATGACTAGAGAAGGCAACAACTTCTACAACACCGGATCTTGAGATTCTTCAAGGAATAGCACCGGTAGAAAACATAAGAGAGCTTTTGGGTACAAAACCCTAAAAATTCAAAGAGGCACAAGAGGCACTCTAATCTCTCTAAAAATCTCTAAAAACCCTACCTAGGGTTAGCTTATGATGTCCTTTAAATATTGGAAAAAATGGCTCGCGATTTGGGCTTCAAACGAATAAGTTATGGCCTTTTTACGTTTGCTGATTTTCCTGATACGCGATTTTCGATCGATCGAAAATTAGATTGGATCAATCGAACCAACCAGCTTGTAACTCATTTGTTTTTATCCTGAACTTGAAGTTTTTGTCTTGGGCTTCAATGTAGACCATTCTAAACTAATGAGACTTAGTTTTTGTCATGTTTTGTCATGGTTTGCCAACATTACAAACTCAAAACCTAACAACATTAATTTAACACAAATTTGAAATGCAATTAGAATTTAATTTAAATTCTTGATTGAACTTCCACTTTAATATATTATACACCATAAATTCTATTGGGCAATGCAAACCCATCATGTCTAGATTATTTGTTAAATTATCGATTATCTCAAAAGTTTAAACTATTGGAATATATGGTAAATTTAATCTTTTAACCATATACTTCTAACACTCCCCCTCCCGTGTGGGCCGAAACTACTTTTTAATAGATGAGGCCCAACACATAGGAATTTAAATAGGAGGTAGAATGAAGGAGACAAAAATCGAACTCAAGATCTCATGCCTTGATACCATGTTAAATTACCAATTATCCCAAAAGTTTAAGTTATAGAGATATTGTAAATTTAATCATTTATATCTATGCATTAGCAGCTCAAATAAGCAGCTTTACTTAATTTTCAATCAGCAAACCAAAGATTTGAACCCTTTGTCGGCAATAGTGGAGTATACATGTCGATACAACCTATATATGCCTATGATACTTGAGGCCTTGAGGGTTAATAATACCTATTTTAAGCTTTGGAAAATAAGACCTTTCATTAATAAATTTTTCTATTTTTAATTAATTAAGGGGTAATGACACTTTCCTCTCTTAAGATTTGGGAGAATGACACTACCCCAAACCTGAAGGTAAAAGACACTCACCTCCCTTAAAGTTTGAAGAAATTAACACTCTCCCACACTTTTGTTTATATTAATAATGAAATATTCTAAATTTTTATAAGAATCTCTTTAAAAAAAATTTAATCATGGTTAGTAAAAAAAATAACTGATTAATTTAGAATAAAATGCAAAATTTATCAAGCACCAAAAAACACTTGCAACGGAAAATCTCTTCATAACCTGTTGAAAAAAAAGAACCAAATTAACACTTAATATTTTAAAACCTCAAGGGAAGGAAGTGTAATTATCCCATTAATTAATTTGCAATGATTGAATGGTACAGATACGTATAACCAAGTTGAAGTCATTGATTTAGGAGGTTAAGCTAATGAGTGCCCTTAGGGCATTTGTTAATGTACTATTGTAAGAAATTTTAATATCACTTTTATGGGAAATATAAAAAATAATAAAAAAAGTCAATTGCTTTTTTTCTTTTCCCATAAAAAGTTTCTAAAAATATTTTCTAAACCAATGCTAGCGTGTTGGACACGCTAAGGAGAAAAGAAGGAAAAGAAAAGAAAGGCCATTCAGCCATTGTGTGTGTGTGTGTGTGTGTGTGTGTGTGAGAGAGAGAGAGAGAGAGAGAGAGAGAGATGAAGTGTTGTGTGAGATCCACAAAGTGAGCAAGAAACACACACAGAGCTGAAGTATTGTATGAGTTCCACAAAGTGAGCAAGAAACACAGAGAGATATTCAGCCATTTGAGGTGTAGTCGGAATGAAGAAATAGAGAGATACACAGTGAGAGTGTGAGAGATTGAAAAAGAAAAAAATAAGACATTTTGTAAAGTTGTGCTTTACAACTATGTGTTTTGTTGGCTTTTATTCCGTGCCAAATTTGATTGTATTTACTATCAATTGTTTATACCCTGTATTTGTTGTGGGAATTGATGTAAGGGGTGTGTGATAGAGAGTGTGTGAAGACTCAAGCAAAGTGGAAGCTGATGGAATCTCGCGGGTATGTCGCGACTAAGCTTCCCGCGAAGTGAAGCATGTGCCTTGCACATGCTGGAATGCGAAGAGTCAGGACAGATGGAGACAGCTGTCTCTCGCGAGTATCTCGCGGGTAAGGCCTTCCCGCGAGACACCCGCGAGACATGCTGTTCTGCCAGCCTGTACTGACTGACTCACACATTCTGCACCTATCCTATATAAACCCTCATTACCCACAAATGTTGAGGAATGCTTCAGAGAGAAAACCCTAGCCAAACACATTTGCAATTAGAGATTGTCATCCCCACCTTTCTCTATACACTTGCTTGTGGTATCTCCTCAACCCTTCCCTCTCCATTTCCACACCATTGAGAGGTTGATAGCCCAAACACTTACCACACCTTTTGAGAGTGTTGAGTGACGTTTTGGTGCTGCTGGGAAGCATTGGAAGAAGCCAAGGATGGCAGATGCAACATGGAGCTTGTTGCGGGATCCGGAGAACTAGACAAGACACGGTTCCGAGAAGCCTTGTTGGAGTAGGAGCTTGGAGGGCTTAGGTGCATCGGGTAGATTAGGCTTGGAGGGTCTTTTGCTTACTCATGTATCCCAACTGATTGTCTAGTGGATCGATTTTCGTTTGGAGGGCGGCGGAGAGGTTTTTCGCCGAGTTATTCGGTTTCCTCTTCGAGAACACGTCTTGGTGTTTTCTGAGTTTGCATCTTTCTTCCCTACTCTTGTTTTATTCCATTATACTGCTGTGTTGTATAGTTTATGGATTATAGTAGCTTATTGCTTATACGCTTGTGTTTACACGTTTCCGCACTTAGTATTAAGTTTGTGTAAAATCAACCAAGCCGTAATTTTAATTGGGGGGTCTAAACAGCTCTTGTGTTTTCAACACATTTTCGAGCTTTCAATTGGTATCAGAGCGGGTACACTTGCTTGGTTTAAACACCTTAGTGTGATCCTTGACCCTATTTGAGATGGACCGGTCTCAATCGCTCAATGTTCCACCATTTTTTGATGGGAACAATTTCGCATTCTGGAAAGTCAGAATGAGAGCATTTCTATGCTCTATAGAAGATACCGTTTGGGATGCGGTAGAGCTCAGCTGGACTAAGCCGGAAGCTCCTAAGGCTAATTGGGATAAGGCGGCTCTTGCAGCAGCCAATGCTAATAGTAAAGCTTTAAATGCTATATTTTGTGCTGTGTCTCCTGATGAATTCCACAGGATCTCTCACATGACGGTAGCCAAAGAAGCTTGGGAGATTTTGGAGACCACTTATGAGGGTACAAAGAAAGTTAAGGACACAAAGCTTCAGATGCTTACCACAAAATTTGAAGAGCTCAAGATGGGTGATGATGAACCGTTTGATTCATTCTATGGGAAGCTCAATGAAATTGTAATTGCTAAACTCAATCTTGGGGAGAAGATTGAAGATGCTAAGGTGGTGAGAAAAGTGTTGAGGTCCTTGCCTGAAAGTTTTAGAGCAAAAGTTACAGCCATAGAGGAAAGCAAGGATTTGGATGAGATTAAAATTCAAGAATTAGTTGGGTCTTTCCAAACATATCAGATGGGACTGCCTTCCCATAAGATGAGTAAATCACTTGCTCTTAAAACCATCACCGAAAGGATGGGTGATTCCTCCGAAGAAGATGGGGTGGAGAAGGAAGTAGCATTTCTTGCGAAAAACTTCCGAAAATTTCTGAAGATGAAGAACGGTGGGAAACCATTCAACAAAGGAAAATTTTCATCTTCAAGAGGTGATAGGAAAGAGTTTCCAAGAAAAGAAGGGAGGGAGTTTCAACCTTCTTCAGAAATTATCTGCTATGAGTGCAATGGCCATGGACATCTAAAGAAGGAGTGTCCAAATTTTCTAAGGGGAAAAGGCAAAGCTTATGCCACAACACTCAGTGATTCAGAATCCTCTGATTCTGACTCGGAAGAGAGCTGTGACGGAGAGGGAAACTACTCCGCATTCATGACCATTGCTCATGTGGAGTCGTCGGATGACTTGGGTACTCTTGTGAAGGAGCTTGGTGAGCATTCAGATTCAGAGTCTATTGGGAATGTGGATGAATCAGATGCTGAAGAAGAAGAAGAGAATACAGCTAATCTTCAAGAAAATTATTCTTTACTTCTTGAGAAGTCTGGAGAGTATACCAGAATAGCCAAGGCAGCTGTGAGGAAAATGAAGAAGGCTGAGGAAGATTACAGAAGTCTCATGGTCAGATATAAAGAGGCTAAGTGCGAAATTGAGACATTAAATGGCGAGTTGTCTGAAGCCTATACGAAGGTGAGGTTTCTTGAGCAAGAGGTAGTGCAAGCTCATGCCAAGATAGAGAGAGTCTCCTCCCAGAAGTTAGATGATGTTATCTCATCTCAAAAACCTTCTTCAGACAAGTCCGGGTTGGGATACACCGGAGGAAGCAGCTCATCAGCCAAAGCTACCAAAGAAGTGAAGTTTGTGAAGGCCGCAGTGCCTATTGTAGAAGAAACCATCCCTGAGAATGTGAAGGCTGAGAAGAAGAATGTGAGTGAGCAACGAATGGTGAATAAGCCCCGAAATCACTCCATGGGTAAACATGAAACTAGAGGAAGATCTCTCCCAAGATCACAACGGAGTCCTAGAACGGACTATGTGTGTCATTACTGCGGAATGCAAGGACATACCAGACCCAACTGTCAAAAGCTGAGATCAGACAACGATTCAAGCGCACCTCGGTCACGAGGAAGGAGAAATGACATGAGGTCTTGGGGTGGTGAACAACCGAGAAGTCAGAATCGTGATCCTGGCATGATGGACGTGATGAAAATGATTGGTGCCTTCACCACCTGCTTGGAAAGTTTCACCAGAAGGTTTGATAGTCCAAATTCTCGTACCCAATCCGTTAAGGATATCACCCCAAACGCACGTGACGTGTGGGTGAAAAGGGGTGCTCATGCATAAGCATTATAACATGTCCACGCATAAATTCTTTCAATATTTAGGGACATTTGCTGTTGCATCTTTTTCATGCATTTTTTTATATTGTTATTGTTGTCCGGTTGTTTTGTAGCGGTTGGTTTTTGTAATGTGTTGAAAACACAAGAGCTGTTTAGACCCCCCAATTAAAATTACAGCTTGGTTGATTTTACACAAACTTAATACTAAGTGCGGAAACGTGTAAACACAAGCATATAAGCAATAAAGCTACTCTAATCCATAAACTAAACAACACAGCAGTATAATGGAATAAAACAAGAGTAGGGAAGAAAGATGCAAACTCAGAAAACACCAAGACGTGTTCTCGAAGAGGAAACCGAAGAACTCGGCGAAAAACCTCTCCGCCGCCCTCCAAGCGAAAATCGATCCACTAGACAATCAGTTGGGATACATGAGTGAGCAAAAGACCCTCCAAGCCTAATATACCCGATGCACCTAAGCCCTCCAAGCTCCTACTCCAACAAGGCTTCTAGGAACCGTGTCTTGTCTAGTTCTCCGGATCCCGCAACAAGCTCCATGTTGCATCCGCCATCCTTGGCTTCTTCCAATGCTTCCCAGCAGCACCAAAACGTCACTCAACACTCTCAAAAGGTGTGGTAAGTGTTTGGGCTATCAACCTCTCAATGGTGTGGAAATGGAGAGGGAAGGGTTGAGGAGATACCACAAGCAAGTGTATAGAGAAAGGTGGGGATGACAATCTCTAATTGCAAATGTGTTTGGCTAGGGTTTTCTCTCTAAAGCATTCCTCAACATTTGTGGGTAATGGGGGTTTATATAGGATAGGTGCAGAATGTGTGAGTCAGTCAGTACAGGCTGGCAGAACAGCATGTCTCACGGGTGTCTCGCGGGAAGGCCTTACCCGCGAGATACTCGCGAGAGACAGCTGTCTCCATCTGTCCTGACTCTTCGCATTCCAGCATGTGCAAGGCACATGCTTCACTTCGCGAGAAGCTTAGTCGCGACATACCCGCGAGATTCCATCAGCTTCCACTTTGCTTGAGTCTTCACACACTCTCTATCACACACCCCTTACATCAATTCCCACAACAAATACAGGGTATAAACAATTGATAGTAAATACAATCAAATTTGGCACGGAATAAAAGCCAACAAAACACATAGTTGTAAATCACAACTTTACAATCTCATAAAAAATTCAAAATAAAAATACCTTCTAGCACATAAAAAGTTTGATTACTTTGTTGAGTTTTTGTTTCAAAGCATGTTTTGCCCTGTACCTTTGTACTTATGGCTTTGTGCATTTAACGAGCTTAGCTTGTCTCTCATGCACTCATATCATTGTGGAAGAAATTCTGAAATCTATATGACTGTTGTAAATAGATCTTCAACCTTGTCATGAATGATTAGTGAATGGTTTTGTTGATCTTGAGACATGCATAGACTCATGCCTATATATCTTCCCACTTTTATTTTTTTTGCTTAAAAGAGCTCTCTAATTGTAAATCTCCAAATGAAAAGAGATATAGAGCTGCAAAAGCCTGTCGCACAAACTAGTATTCGACTAGGAAAAAGGGAAAGCGGCCAAAATAAAATGTATGATGCCCAACAAGCCAAAGGCTAACTCATCAATTGAAATGTCAAAACTCTTTACTCAAAAGTTGCAAATGATATGTTAAATATGGAGCCAAATGAAAAGCTTCAATGAATTATTGTCAAGTACGTGTGGGAGGTCATATATGCATGCTTCTATAATTAAGATAGATCACATAATCTAGTGCTAGTTGTGTATGCCTTGATTGAATTGATCATTGAAGCTTCACATTGGACTAAGGACTATCTCATTTTTGATATTCACACACAACACACAAGTCTATGTTCAATGAATGCCTTATTCATTTGTGTGATTGTACTTGATTAAATGTGTTTTCACATGCTCAATCTTTGTTGATCAAACCCAAAAAGATTTTTGAGTGTTTTATTTATTTTTGAAAGTGATTTTATACTTTCTTGTCATTTGTTTTTCATTAAAAAGCATGTTTTTGTGTGTCTTCAAAAACTGGTTCAGGGGTTGTTTCGCGAGAAGCTCGCGACTTAGAGCTTCCCGCGAAAAGGAGTTGAGGGAATTTTTTCTTTTAACATGTCACACAGAAACTTTCGCGACTGTTTCGCGACTGTCTCGCGACCAAAAGCTACTCGCGAAATACTGTTTGGCTAAAATTGGATTTTTCCAATTTCAGACAGAAGTTATCGCGACTGTCTCGCGACCTAATGCTTCTCGCGAAAATTTTTATGCTTCAGTGGCTCTTCTCGCGACTGTTTCGCGACTGTGTCGCCACTATCTAACCCGCGAAAAACGCGTGTTTTCAGTTTTTATATAGCTGATGTGACAGTTTTTCAAAACTATCAAACTTCCCTCGCTCAACCTCTCTCAAAGTTTTTCAACCCAAAATCACTATTCCATTCATTTCCCTTCAATCCAAGCACTTTTTCTGCATTTTCTTCTTCAAGGTATGTTTCTTAACCATTTCTTTTCAAGTTTTACTTAGATTTTGCAGATTTTTTGTTAGGGTTTTGATAATTGGGGATTTTCGAAACTTTGGGTTGGTTTTCAAAATTGGGTGAATCTTTTTCATTTACTTTGATTGGGCGGTGTTCCTTTGGTTGTTTCTGCACTTGTGTTGGCCCCTTGTGGCATTTTATCATGTATTGAGGGTAGATTTTCACATGTTCATGCATTATTCATGTAGTTTTTGCTTTTGTGCACACTAAGTGTTTGTCAAAATGTCCGAGTGACATTTTTGTGCTAGTTTGAAATCAAGTGATTTCAATCAATGGACACTCACTTGTATGACCTTATTTTACTTGGTTTGGTCATTGATTTTGTGTTTCAATCACTTTGTTCATGTTGCACATTTTTGACACACAACTAAGCACACTTAGGCACCCTCATGCATCTCATGCCGCACACACTCATCAGCACATGCACACAGACACAGACACTTGCACTATGTCTTATTTTGTTGCATTGTAGTTATGCCTTATAAGTTGTAGTCTTTTAGCATGATGTGAAGTGTTTATCATGCTCTGTTTTTCAGTTAGTCTATGTATGATTTGGCACTAACCTGAATCTAATGAAGTTTGTCTTCTGGTTGTGTTTGTGCATTGTTGTTTCCTTCTTTGCTTTGTGCAATTGTGCAGATGTCTCCCACCAAGCATGCAGCTAGGAAGAAATCGACTTCAAAGAGAGCCCGAACTGATTCAGAACATTTCCGGTCTATAGATGCTGATATGAAGTACAATGACTGCTACAAGGACAAGACGATCATCATGGAACGGGTAGTCCAGTTAGAGACTCTTGAGGGCACTTTCATCCCTGAAGTGTTCAAAGATAGAACTTGGACCAAGCTGCTGAACCCAACTGGAGTGGTCTATTCAGAGATCATCAAAGAGTTCTTCTCTAATGCCATTGTCAACGGAGATCGCATCGAGGGCTGGGTGAGACACAAGGAGTTTCAGATTACTAGAGAGAGCATCCAAGATTTTTTGGAGACTCGTCCTCCATCTCAGCAAATCACAGTTGCTTATGAGGACAGATTGGGTAAGATTGATGATATGATCACAGTCCTTGGTGGTGTATCGAAGAAATCATCCATGGACACTCTCAAGTTCTCTCCAGAAATGAGGACATTAAGCTATGTGATGATTCACAATCTGTATCCTAGTCACCAATCTCACCACTCTATCTGCTCCGAGAACAAGATTTCTGTATGATCTCTTCACACATAAGGAGATTGACATTTGTGGTCACATCATGCATGTCTTGAAGAAGAGCATCACAAAGCAGAATTCACGGACTGTGATGCCGTTCCCCTCTTTGATCATGGGTTTGATTGCCAAGACAAAGCTCAAGCTACCCAGTGGTCTCACAGTTGTTCCGAGGGATTATCCCATTGGTGGTCATACTTTAACTAGGAGCACTGCACACATTAGAGGCTCCAAGACTGGTGTGCATACCATACCACCACCACGACAAGTTCAGCAGGAGGAAGCTGAAGATACAGAGGAAGAGATTGACAGGTTCACCTCGGCTCCAGAGCCCTCTGCACAGCCATCATCTTCTGCTCCACCATCAGGCTTAAGCAAACTTGATCAGTTGCTTGCTAAAATGGACCAGATGTCGACAGTGCTTGACTCCCATGTGCAGCACACAGCAAATCAGTTCGCATATCTTCAGGGACAGATCACGACATTAGCATCGCAAGTTCAGGAGTTGTCTTCCACTCATGGCTCTGATTCAGAGTCCGTACCATTCTAGACCTTTGGCCATTCCGGTCAAAAATGGGGAGAAATTTCTGAGGGGGAGCTGGAGAAGAGCTTGCACAGTGTTAGGGGGAGCATAGCCTAGATACACAGTAGCATTGGTTATTGGTTTTAAAGACGGTTTTTATTCAGTATTTTTAGTGTTTATAACTGTTTTACCGCTTTTGGTTTAAAGCTTTGATACTACGCTTTATTTTAGTATTAATTCAGATGTTTTCTTTTGTGTTATTCTCTATGCTTTGTAGCATAATTTGCATGTACCCATGTTGCTTTTGTAAGCTTTAAGGGTTGTTTTGTTTCATTGCATTATTTGTAGGCATTTATGGTTTGTGCCATGTATTTGCAATACTTTGCTTATGCAGCCTTTATGCTTGTGCTTTTGAAGTTTAATGTCATACATTTACTTCAATACAACACTCGTGTGCCCTAGTAGGATTGTTCCTAGATGCATATACGTTCTATGCATTGGTTGAGTGATGAACACTCTTGTGCCCATGTAGGATTGTTCCTAGATGCAAATACTTCAAGTATTTTGCATTGGTTGAGTGTTGGATTTGCAAATGGTACTCTTCATATGAGCTTATCATCTTGCATATCCGGATGTTCATTCCTTGTGTGAATGAGCATAGTAATTGCTTGTGTATAGTGATTACTTGTTTGATCTTGCCATGATCTAGTGTTTTCTATTTCATCTTGATTGATCATGCTATTGATGCTCCATATGCTTTTCAAGTTTTCTGCATACAATGATAATATTTTGTTGTTGTGTTTCAGGAGTTACTTGTTCATATGTTTCAAGAGCTTATCAGAATCTAGAATTAAGTGTGAGTGAGTTTTGCCTGTGTTCCCAAACTCACGGTTAAGTCTAGAGTCTGTTTTAGGGTTTTGTCACGGAATAGCCAAAGGGGGAGATTGTAAAGTTGTGATTTACAACTATGTGTTTTGTTGGCTTTTATTCCGTGCCAAATTTGATTGTATTTACTATCAATTGTTTATACCCTGTATTTGTTGTGGGAATTGATGTAAGGGGTGTGTGATAGAGAGTGTGTGAAGACTCAAGCAAAGTGGAAGCTGATGGAATCTCGCGGGTATATCGCGACTAAGCTTCCCGCGAAGTGAAGCATGTGCCTTGCACATGCTGGAATGCGAAGAGTCAGGACAGATGGAGACAGCTGTCTCTCGCGAGTATCTTGCGGGTAAGGCCTTCCCGCGAGACACCCGCGAGATATGCTGTTCTGCCAGCCTGTACTGACTGACTCACACATTTTGCACCTATCCTATATAAACCCCCATTACCCACAAATGTTGAGGAATGCTTCAGAGAGAAAACCCTAGCCAAACACATTTGCAATTAGAGATTGTCATCCCCACCTTTCTCTATACACTTGCTTGTGGTATCTCCTCAACCCTTCCCTCTCCATTTCCACACCATTGAGAGGTTGATAGCCCAAACACTTACCACACCTTTTGAGAGTGTTGAGTGACATTTTGGTGCTGCTGGGAAGCATTGGAAGAAGCCAAGGATGGCGGATGCAACATGGAGCTTGTTGCGGGATCCGGAGAACTAGACAAGACACGGTTCCGAGAAGCCTTGTTGGAGTAGGAGCTTGGAGGGCTTAGGTGCATCGGGTAGATTAGGCTTGGAGGGTCTTTTGCTCACTCATGTATCCCAACTGATTGTCTAGTGGATCGATTTCCGCTTGGAGGGCGGCGGAGAGGTTTTTCGCCGAGTTCTTCGGTTTCCTCTTCGAGAACACGTCTTGGTGTTTTCTGAGTTTGCATCTTTCTTCCCTACTCTTGTTTTATTCCATTATACTGCTGTGTTGTTTAGTTTATGGATTAGAGTAGCTTATTGCTTATACGCTTGTGTTTACACGTTTCCGCACTTAGTATTAAGTTTGTGTAAAATCAACCAAGCCGTAATTTTAATTGGGGGGTCTAAACAGCTCTTGTGTTTTCAACACATTTTCGAGCTTTCACATTTTTTCTTTGTCAAACTACACACACAAGGAAGATAAATTGATGGAGTTCTCTTGGAGTTTTTGAGTGCTACAAGCATGGAGAGTTGGAGTATTCAGATGAAAATTTTGCTACTTGCTTTGTGGTGAGATTGTATTTACTCCTTGAGATTTATTTGTTGTATATCCAATTTATTGTAGACTCAAGCTTAACACAAACTTGAGAGTTGCATAGTGGATATTTTTCGGAGTTGTCTCGTAATTTTTCCCTCTACACCAGAGGGTTTTTCACGTAAGATTTGGTGTTTTTCATGTGGTTGTATTTTTGTGGTGCTTACTAGAATTTTTTGTTTCCATAATATTGCTATTTCTTGGTAGTTATATATTTTAATTCACACATAGACATTGAGGAGATTTAAGATTCCCCCCCCCCCCCCCCCCCCCCTTTGTCTACACCAATCGAAAACTCCAATAAGTCATTGAACTCATTGATGGAGGGTGACAATCTCTGTGGTTTTAACAAGGATAAATTTGGGCTCACAAATAAGGCTTTTCAAGATTGAATCTACATAAAAGGAATTTTTTTTTTTGGCTCTCAAGGGAAGGCACTCTAGATTTACTTTGCACAACAACCGTCATAGATATAAAATCATACCTTAATTTGCATTTTTGGGTATGTTAAAAATCAATTTAAGTAAACCTTCGAGTAGTAATAGGATTCAGTTTTTCGTTTTAATCTCACTCAAGCGAAGATAGAGCAAGCTTATGCAAAGTTTATGTTTGATTTTAATGATCACTAGAGTGAAATCTGATTTTGCTCGACCAAAACTTCGATTTTCCAATATCTTCAAACAACTCTTTGATAGATTCGTGCTTATTTTCAAACCTTGTAATTATAATCCCATTTTATACTTGATTTGTCACATAGAACTTATTAATGCTAAATTTTTAACATATCTTATCAAGGTTATATAACAAATAGTTATGTTAACCGGCATCCTTAGGACAATTATTAATAAACCATATTAAAAAAGATTTGACATCACTTTTATTGAAAATATAAAAAGTAATTAATAAAATTAATTTCTTTATCATTTTTTCATAAAATATTTTTAGAAATAATTTCTAAACCAATACCAGAGAATTCTTTAACATTTTCATTTAACAAAATAACTCCACGTTACCTCATTTCAACTTACCTACTCCCGACCTGATTTCACTACCTAAAAAAAGGGTAAAAATAAAGCACCCATGATTCAGTCTCTCCCAGTCCTCATCCCTATGAACCAAGAAGAAGCAAACATATGCATTAAAACAAAGAGATAATGGAACACCTTGGCCTTAACGCGGTTGGACCCAGATTCTTTACAAGTTCAGAATCCTTAAAAAAAACTTGGTGAGTTCTTTGCTCGCAAAGTTTGCTTATAAATATGCCCCCATCCTTGACTTCCATATCGACCATACCTCTCTCTCTCCTATTAGTAATTTCTGCTGTTATTAAAAAACCATGGCAGACGATGTAGTATTAGAAGCCATTGCTGACGAAACCAAGCAGGAAGTTTCTCAAGGGCTCAAAGAAAAGAAACTTTCATGGCAAAAGTTGCGCAGATATGACTCTTTGGAAGTCGAGTCCCGCAGCTTTCATGGCCCTCATCATGGCCA
The DNA here is from genome assembly GCA_019022515.1 of Quercus aquifolioides. Classification (NCBI taxonomy): domain Eukaryota; kingdom Viridiplantae; phylum Streptophyta; class Magnoliopsida; order Fagales; family Fagaceae; genus Quercus; species Quercus aquifolioides. The sequence goes on from CM032336.1 coordinate 33,661,968, forward strand.
TCACTCCAAGGTTGCCACCGGCATCTCTTTCCAAAAATTTCCATATTATAATTCACATCAATTGTTTTTCCATGATTACTAATATAAGTCATAAATAGCAATTTTTCTTGCATGTCAATTAGGAAGACAGATTTTTTTTTTGGATTATTTGACATATAAATTTAAATCTTTTGATAAGTTAACTTAATTGGTAAAATCTCTTATTTCTAATCTACACCAAAAATTTAGTATCTTAATTTGATAATAAAGAACAATTATTTACAGTTTAATATCTGTCTATACAAAAAATTTGGTGTTTTATCAGACGCTAATGCATGGGTTACAATTATCTCTCAAAAAATATTAAATCTTTTGGTATGCTATTATATTTTTTTTCAGGATATGGGATGGTCAGTAATCTTGCGTCTAGCAATTCAAAGTATTGGAGTGGTGTACGGCCGGGACGTTGGTACATCACCACTATACGTGTATACCAGCACCTTCCCAGCTTCCCTAATGGTGTCTCGCACAACGATGATATCCTAGGAGTACTTTCTTTGATCTTCTATACCAATAATACCATCACCTTAATTACACTCATCAAGTACGTGTTGATTGTTTTAAAGGCCAATGATAATGGCGAAGGTAAGATCCTACTGTGAAAAACTTCTCTTCATGTTACAATCATTATTTGGGTGGTCTTTAATAGACCATGCACGAAAAAAAGTAAATCACTGTACTAAAATTTTTCTCGTAATACATTTATATATTATTACTGTTGGGAAATTTAGACCCCGGTTGATATAATTAACAAGTTTTAAATCCAAGTTGTTAATTAGATTTATTATGAATCAAACTTGTTAAAAAAACAAACATCAATATCATGTCAATAATGAATGCAGCGGAAAAGTAAATAAGACAAGATATGATGACCCAGGAAAACCAATGAAACCAACCAGTTTCACAGTAAAAACCTGGGGGGAAACCTTCCCGAAAAGCAATCTACTATAGTAAAGAGAAGTTTCAGATCTAGTACAAAACCTTTGTCCCTAGACTCTACAATCCCCGTAGATGAACTCACAGCAGAAACCTTCTACCGCTTCAGAACCTCTGAACTCTTCAATATATGAACGCCACCCTTTGATGCACGAATCCCAATACGTGACTCACTCACTCACCAACTTAAGGAAGAAGAATGTTGGTTGCAAAGTTCTTCACTTCATCAACAATGAAGATCAAGAAGCACTTGGTTACAAAACCCTAAGGCGCAAAGACGCAGTAGCTTCTTTCAGAGAGAATAACCTTTTGAATATGTTCTCCTTGTATTCTCTTATTTTCTTCTGTGACGGCCTTTAAAATAAGCCTTATATAAGTCTAGGTTGTGAGAAAAGAAACCCTACTCAAATACATAAGCCTGGCCCAAAAATCAAAAAGCTGAAAATTCTGATTTCTCGTAACCTCGATCGATCGAGCGGTGTCGAGGAGGTGTCGAGATTTAATGAATCTCAATAGATAGCAGCTATCGAGGAGGTGTCGAGAAGGTGTCGAGGGGACAGAAACTTTCTCGATCGATCGACCAGCTATCGAGAAGCTATCGAGATTGCGATAAGAATCAGCTGAAGATCTCGACAGATAGCTAGGTGTCGAGGTAGCTATCGAGAGGTGTCGAGATTTAAAAACTTTGCACTTCAGCTTGTTTTTTTCTTGGACAGACTTGATGACTTCAACACTTGACCTTGAAACATTTGTTTCTTGAAGTATTAAAAACACCTAGAACTACCCAATTACAAGTAGAGTGCGTTTTGTCAAAAGATTAGTCAATTTACATAACTAAGTGACATATGTTCTTAAACAAGTTAAAACATATATGTCCTAACAATCTCCCCCTTTGGCAATCTGTGACAAAACCACAACAAACAAATGAGCATATGAGAGAAGTCATAAATCACTCAACTCATATTCACTTGTTGAATACAATAAAATCTATCCTAACACAAACTCTTGAAAAACTTTGCAAGAAGAGAGTTTATAGCAAGTAGACTTTGACAACCTGTATTTCTGAAACACTTTAAACAAAACTCATCAAGGCATCTTAGTGTGAAACAGAAATAATAGATTGCATACAAGTATAAGAAACATATGTATAAAGATAGAAAAGAAACAACACATGTAAAGGTAGGTGAAAGAAACATACATCAGCATATAAAGAAGATAAGCACAATGTATGTAATCATGGTCACAAGACCCAAGGTACAAGAAGAAGGAAGTAAGCACTCCCCCTAACAAGATGAAACACATCTCCCCCTTACAAAGGAATGTATTTCTCCCCCTAACATGTAGAATCTTAAAAAGAAACCACAAAGTCTCCACACTTTCTCTCCCCCTTTTTGTCATGATTGACAAAGGGTACAAGAAGCTAGAAAGCTTCGCCCGAGAAACATAAAGATGATCAAGAATGATCAAGGGGATACAAAGAATCCATATAAATGCATAAATGTAATGAAACAAGATGCTATGGATGACAAGATAATAGAAAGATGCAAAACATGTGAACAACACATGGATCCCAAAACACACACACACACTAAACAAGTCTAACCAATTTTATATTTCAAAAACAAGTCAAGACAGTTTAGTGAGCATACATTAGCATATGTAAACACTTGTGATGGCCAAATCACATTGTACCTGCACACGTATCAAGAGTAGCAAAGAATATTGCGTGTTGTGTGTGAAAAACATCGCAAGATTGCATATGTGTATACATGTTATGACGATCTGAGATATGAGAAAATAACTTTAACTCACACACAATCATAACTGTTTGATGGGGACTATCACCTTCGAGGTACATCCTATAACTCCCACATCTCCTAGAAAACACGCTTGCAATCATATTTAAAGCATCTTTAATCTTTTTGCTTTATATTTTATTTGCATATTTTCTTTTAAGCATATCATGCATGGGCATAAAAAGAGAAAAAAGAAATACCCAAGATGTTAAGCATTTGACATCGCATTTTTGCTATGCCGAAGCATACGAATGTCTTTGACACTGCACTTTTGCTATGCCAAAGCATACAGGTGTCATACTATGATTGGCGGGTAACAGTGGTGAGATGGTTATTTATGCCTTTCTCTTAGGATTTTCTAGTCCTACCCGTCAAAAAGAGTGATATGAGTGTTAAGTTTAAGAGATAACTTAATCTTACTCATCACAAACAAGAGCCACAAAGCTCACTTGCTTAGTTGTGCATAGAGATGCTCATCTAAGCTACAATAGATACAAAGTTTAGAAACTTTGTTTCAATGGCCATCCAAGGTACACAAATACCAAAGTACACAAAACACACACTGTTTTTGTATTTTTCTGATTTTTCCTTTTTATTTTTTATTTTGAAAAACAAACAAAATAAAGACTAAACAACCAAACAAAAACAGACAAATAGCATGGAAGCATGAAAGAAAAATGCATATGCATGAAAACATGATAGAAATATGCAGATGCATGAAAGCATGATTCCAAAAGCAGATAAGAAATCAAGCAAAAAGTCCTACTTTAGATAGAAAGAATTAAAGCAGAGGACAAACAGAAAAGACAATTAAGTCTTAGGCTCCTTTCTCACCCACACAGCACGAGTCTTTGGCCGTGAAGATGAAAAGGCACGTGTCCTAGTATGTCTACTAAAGGACATAGAAGAATTAGAATTCTCCTGAAATTGAGTTAAAAAGCTCAAAGCTTTTAATAACTCTCCAAACAAAGGTGTAGGTCCTTGAGAGGAAACCTGTGACCGTTTGGACAATTGCTTGTGAGGATACAATTTAAAGCAATTAGGACGAATGTGTCCAGCAACACCACAATGATGACAAACATGAGGTCTAATAAAGGATTTAGAATTAGCCAGAACAGTTTTGGATTTCATACCTTTATTACCTTTCTCAGATTGTGGCACAAAGACAGTCTTTGATCCAGAAGCCGTGGACGAGGAGGGGCTGGAGGAAACATCATATCCTAAGCCAGTTTTATCAGAACTAGGCTTTTGAGCACTCAAGACCTCATCAAGCTTTGCACTAGACATCCTCTCTATTTGAGTTCTAGCTTGACTAAGCTCAACTTCAAGACTCTTGACCTTCTCTTCTAATGAGGTGTTCTCTACAACAAGAGTCTCAACTAACCTTGTAGTCTCATCTAGCTTGACTAATAGATTAGCTTTTTCAGTTTTTACCTCATTAAGCTCTTTTCTACAAAGATGAGAAGTCTTTTCAGATTTTATAAACTCAGTGCATAGCTTATCATAGGCTTCCTGAAAGGTCATCTTCTTAGGTACTTCATCATCAGAAGAATCCTCACTGTCACTAGCACTCTCCACAATCACCTTATCAGTTGAGGCAGCAAAGGCCATAACGTGACGACATTCATCCACAAACTCATCAGAAGAGTCATCCTCAGTATCACTCCAGGTAGCAACCAACCCTTTCTCTTTTGGCTTTTCGGTCTTTTCCTTCATGAGGTAGTTTGGACACTCTATCCTCATATGACCAAAACCTTTGCACTCATGGCATTGAATAAGGGGTTTTTCATTCTTGCCCTTCCTAGAGGATTTAGGTTTCCTAGGAGGTTTGCCCTTATCCTTTTTCCTAAACTGAAGAAGCTTGATAATCTCATCAGTTATGAAGGTTAGATCCTCATCCTCATCTTCACTTTGATCTTCATCTTCAGAGTCTTCAGTCTCTTCCTCTATACCCTTAAGAGCCAAGTTTTTGCTCTTTCCACCTTTTCCCATTGAGCCTAATCCCATCTCATAGGTTTGAAGGTTCCCTACAAGCTCAGTCAAAGGAATTTGATCAATGTCCTTGACTTCTTCAATGGCAGTGATCTTGGCATGGAATCTTTCAGGTAAGGACCTAAGGATTTTTCTAACAATTTTGGATTCGGCAATACATTCTCCAAGGTTGAAAGCAGAATTCACAATATCCTTGAGTTTGGCATAGAACTCATCAAAGGTCTCGTCCTCCTCCATCCTTATTTCTTCAAAACTACTTGTGAGTTGTTGAAGCTTCACAGTCTTTACTGCCTTGGTACCTTCATAGGTGGTCTCAAGAATAGTCCATACTTCCTTGGCAACTTCAGTGGATGAAATTTTCTTGAATTCTTCATTGGTCACCCCACAAAACAAAGCATTCAAGGCCCTACTATTGAAATTTGCAGCTACAATTGTTGCATCATCCCAATCCACAGGTGCTTCCTTTGGCTTAATCCAGCCAATTTCAACAGCTTGCCATACTTGTTCACCTAGAGCCTGCAAGAACACTTTCATACGAACTTTCCAGTACGCATAATTAGTTCCATCAAATAAAGGAGGAATAAATAAAGATTGTCCACGATCCATGACAACGGGGGTCAAGAATCACACTCAGGAAATTAATCCAATCAGAGTGAACCCGCTCTGATACCACTTGTTGGGAAATTTAGACCCCGGTTGATATAATTAACAAGTTTTAAATCCAAGTTGTTAATTAGATTTATTATGAATCAAACTTGTTAAAACAAACAAACATCAATATCATGTCAATAATGAATGCAGCGAAAAAGTAAATAAGACAAGATATGATGACCTAGGAAAACCAATGAAACCAACCAGTTTCACAGTAAAAACCTGGGGGGAAACCTTCCCGAAAAGCAATCCACTATAGTAAAGAGAAGTTTCAGATCTAGTACAAAACCTTTGTCCCTAGACTCTACAATCCCCGTAGATGAACTCACAGCAGAAACCTTCTACCGCTTCAGAACCTCTGAACTCTTCAATATATGAACGCCACCCTTTGATGCACGAATCCCAATACGTGACTCACTCACTCACCAACTTAAGGAAGAAGAATGTTGGCTGCAAAGTTCTTCACTTCATCAACAATGAAGATCAAGAAGCACTTGGTTACAAAACCCTAAGGCGCAAAGACGCAGTAGCTTCTTTCAGAGAGAATAACCTTTTGAATATGTTCTCCTTGTATTCTCTTATTTTCTTCTGTGACGGCCTTTAAAATAAGCCTTATATAAGTCTAGGGTTGTGAGAAAAGAAACCCTACTCAAATACATAAGCCTGGCCCAAAAATCAAAAAGCTGAAAATTCTGATTTCTCGTAACCTCGATCGATCGAGAGGTGTCGAGGAGGTGTCGAGATTTAATGAATCTCAATAGATAGCAGCTATCGAGGAGGTGTCGAGAAGGTGTCGAGGGGACAGAAACTTTCTCGATCGATCGACCAGCTATCGAGAAGCTATCGAGATTGCGATAAGAATCAGCTGAAGATCTCGACAGATAGCCAGGTGTCGAGGTAGCTATCGAGAGGTGTCGAGATTTAAAAACTTTGCACTTCAGCTTGCTTTTTTCTTGGACAGACTTGATGACTTCAACACTTGACCTTGAAACATTTGTTTCTTAAAGTATTAAAAACACCTAGAACTACCCAATTACAAGTAGAGTGCGTTTTGTCAAAGGATTAGCCAATTTACATAACTAAGTGACATATGTTCTTAAACAAGTTAAAACATATATGTCCTAACAATTACCACAAAATTTCTATGTAATTTTTTTTTTTTCACAAAATGTTTAGGCTTAAAAAGTAATCACCAATTTAACGCCAAAAGCTTAAACCTATAATCATCATTCATTCTTCTCTTTATTATTTTATATGTGACTTCACTCACATGTGCATACTCTACAGACAAAATTTGGATCTAAACATATTTAGAACATATTGATCCAGCTCAAACCACTTGTAAAAAAATGATATTATTCTTTTTACTGATGGTTGGAGCACAAAGCTCCAAACATGTTTGAAACTAAACATTTTTCATACTTTACGATATTAATTTTCACTTTGTTATTTTCATAGTGCATAATAACCCTTATTTTGTATGAACACAGGGACGGAACTACTCATGGGCAGAGGGGGGCCATTGCCCCCCCCCCCCCCCCCCCCCAACCTTTGAAAAAAAATATATTAGTATGTGTATTAATAGAAAGAATTTTAATTTTATCTCTTAAATTTATATACTTGGCCCCCCCCTCCAAAAAATTTACAAATTGACCCAAGAAATCCAACAAATAGATAACAAGCAAAATCTATATAAAAAAAAAATGCACATATCCAGATAATAAGAAAAATCTTTGGACAAATCATAAATCCGATCTAAGCAAAAACAATAACAACAAATTAATTACAAATCCTAGCAAAAAAAATCACAAAAACCCAATAACCTTTACCCAATTTCTCCCTCTTTCTTGAGAGCTTTATGCCCCTCTCAAATGACTCCACCCTCATAGCCATAGAGACAACTCCTATGCCACATATTGATTGCTTCATCCACACATTAGTTAGACTTTGAGAATATTAAGACGTGCTAATTGACTTGCAAAACTTTTGATTATAAAATTTTTTTCAAAAGAAAAAGTACAAATAATAATTAATAAATTAATGCTAATAATGCAATTTTGTCAACCTCTAGTATTGATATTCCAATTTTTTTAAATCAAAGAACTTCGGCCCCCCCTAAGTTTGAATCCTAGTTCCGTCCCTGTGAACATAATGAGAAAATAAATTTCAGGAGGGACATTTGCCTTATACTCTCTCTTATTCCGGTATGCCAAGGTGGGTTTTATCCCAAATCAAGTTGAAAAAGAAATAAAATAAAAAAATAAAAAAAATTGTATGTAACAGTGTATTGTTGAAGATGGGTCGGGTACCCAAAAAGAAAGAAAGAAAACACATGTACCTGAAGATGAGTCCATCTGTTGCTCTTCTTTTACAAGTGACTTTTACCCTTAATGCATTCTATAGGTCTTATCCTAGGGGATTATTAGTGGCAGAAAGTAAAGAATATATATATATGGTGAATAAGTGGAATTTTGCTTTGAGATAATAGTGGAAAATTATGAGATATTTGTAATAGTCTCTCTTCTGGCTGGATACAATTATAAGTTTTTCTTAATTATTTGATTATTAAGTAAACAGTACCTGAAATATTGTTTAGGTGATATCTAAGAATTTTAGAGGAAGTGTTAGAGAAAAGTTTTTTGGTGGTAAGCTAGCTAAGGCAAGTAACCTTATTCTAATCCTAATTAGTTTTATTTTGCTTATACTATTGTATTGTAACTACTGAATTTTGTTTATAATTGTTACAATTTTATTTAATTGTTTTAGCTACATTGATTTAAAGTAAAGAATAAAGAATTTTCACAAATATATTTGATTACTGAATATATAATTTTATATATATATATATATATATATATATATATTTATGTATGTATTTGAATGAGATATATTTTTGTTTGAACTATGATTTGATATATATGATTTTGGACTGACTATGTTTTGACTCTAATACCCAGCCAATGGAGGTTATTTATTGGTACTGAAACTAGTTCTATTTGAGGTATCACGAGTCTATCGTGTTTTTGGACCCAGCTAATGGGGGATATACATTAGCACAAAACTAGTTTCATCTAAATCTGATGCCCAGTCACGGGGATATAGCGTGACCATAGTCATAAAGATTGTTAAGAATATGAATTATATTTGAATATTTGAACTGTCTTAAGTCCTTGAAACTACTTATGTATGTTTTGGAACCTATTGTAAATTATAGTTTTGATATATGGAAAACTGGTTATTTTCTAATCCATCTATGATATATTTGTAAGATTTAAAATATTTGATCTATGTACAACTTATTATTTTTACAGATATATTTACTTGATAGAACTTATTAGAACTTTGGTTACTTATTGAGTTGTCAACTCACCCCCCCCCCCCCCCCCCCTCTTTCCCCTTTCAGATTCTGATCAGGAAGAGTAGCATATGTTTGGGCTTCCGCTGGGATGTACGTATGAGTGAAGTTTTGGAAATCAATGGAATAAGATTTGAACTTTTATGTTTAAAATTATCACTTGTGTAGACTTTTAGTCTTAAAGGATTTAGTTATTTTCTTTCGATGTTGGAAGATTATTATTTTGAGATCTTTTGAGAATTGCATTATTGAAGATATTTTTGAATTTATTGATGAAATTTTCTTTAAGGATAATTCTTTAGTTATTAAGAAGGCCTTTCACACTTGTAGGGTGTAAACTTTATAAGTGTGTGGCTGTTGTCACGTGCTTAGCTCTTACTTAGGTTCGGGGCGTGACACTTAGTTTTGATATGGTTAAGTTCTTTAGTATTTGCATCCACATAAGAACCAAGTAAAGCATTATTTTAAAATCTATCACATTATGGAAAAAAATAATGCATTATTTGAAATACCACAAATATCTACAAAATTCCATGGTTTTCAGACCTGGACCAAGAACCATAAAAGAGAGAGGTTCAATGTTTTTAAAGTTGAATTGGGGTTCGATCGAGGTTGGATCGTGATGATGTCATCATTAATTTAACAATTTAATAAATACAAAATAATATAAAATTTTTGTAAAAATTAGTAATTTTGATTAAAAAGAACAAGATATAGAGAAATTAAATAATTTTCAAGTATATTTTCACAACTTATATATAAAAAAAAAAAATACAACACAAAAAAATACAAGTATAATTACACTTAATCCCTCAAATATAAAAATATTCCTTTTTTTTAGAGTCATAAAATGGTACTTAAACAATAAAATAATTTTGATGTTTCACATACAATAATATTAAGTATATTAGTCACAATAAAATATTTATGATTTTAATTATATATCAAAATATATATTTTATAATCAGACTATTGGATTCTTTTTTAATATATCTAAGTTTTTGAAACTTAAGTTAAAACTAATATGCTTTCATTAGTGCATAAGAAACTTGCTCTAGTGGCTAGCGTGTATATATTTGTTTGTTGTGCACCTAGGTCTATTCCTACCATTTGAAACTTTGACATATTTTTTCAAATATTGAGCATGACCTAAACCATGTTTAAACTCTGTCTGGTTCTCTAAAAATCGGGTGGTTTATCCTCGGTTTGAGCAGTTCACTAACTTTAGTGTAATGTCCGGTTCTTGATGCTTAAAAAATCGGTATTTGAGCCAATTCACGGTTAACCTGGTCAGACCGGACAGTCCGATCCAGATTTGATAACCATACAAAATTCATATAATATTACAGCTATATTTATTTTTAAATAAGCATGAAGCCAACAGTTATATAGCTTAACTCACAACCATTCTTCCAAATGTCAAAAAGGTTTACTAACAAAAGAAATTTTACACACTTATAAAATATATTGTTAGTTCTTCTCACAACTTTTTCAAACTACATAAAAAAATAAATAAATTATACAATTCAGCATGACATAAATCCACAATGCATAATATGCACGATTCACATTTTTGCTTCAATTTGATATGTATAATAGGATACATATTGCACATAGTTTGATACTAACAACTATGACAAAAAGAAAAAGAATGAGTATATTGTGTAACTTGTGTTATTGAAAGTAGGCTTAATCATGGGTTGGGCAGGTTAGGCTTAGCCCTTAACTCACCATTTGACCAGAATGTGTTGGTTCAGGAAAACAAAAAAAAAAAACAAAAAAAAAAAAGGTCATACTACAGTGTTGGGTCATTTTAAAATCAAAATGACCCAACAACTTAAAGAGTATAAAACCTTGGAAATCTCACCTGGCAGCATGAGCATCCAAATTTCCAAGGTCCCCATCAAGTCCGCCCATTGGTCTCCACCCCTCCTCACATGGACGAAGTTTAATTTTGTTGTAGTATTACTTGTTGAGGATTTTCCTTCTTTTCTATTAGCACACCTTAAGGACACAAATGAAAGCAAATAAACTTAAATACAAAAATTTAATTAATAATTTTGTATTTCTATACGCAAGAAACATTTAAAATAATGTATTGAATCGCAAAATTAATTATATATAAAATATCATAATTAATTATTATCTTCAACCTCAAATTATATTGAACCGACTTTTTGGGTTTTGACTAAAAAGTGGCCCAGTTCCCCCTCGTCTTCAATTAAAAATCTATTGATAAAAAATAAAATAAAATAAATTCAACAAATTTGTTCGTTTTAGCCAAATGAAAGTGGTAATGCGAGCCACCTTAAAGCCCTTTACACAAAAAACACTAATTACATAATCCAAATTTTGCATTTGCATCTATCTGTACGGTCCAAGGATAATCATGGGCCCCAATTTCTTCAAGCTCCTTGACTAAGATGAACGCTTCAAGCAAAATCCAAGCTTTATTATGTTGGATATTTTTATAAAAAATATCATATTTATTTTAATACTCATTTATGTGAATTGAGGAAATCAATTATCCTTTAATGTCAGATATGTTAATTGCTAAATTTTAAAATTCAAATATAATTCAAAATTTGAATAACTATTGTCAATGATCTTAGTTAGGAAAATTTCTGACAATTAATGTGATTTTTAAGTTTGGATAGCGTCTCGCGGCAGGCATTTGCACTTTTCCTGGGTCCCATGCACTGTTCACGAGACCCACAGTACGAAAAACACAAAAAAAAAAACAATAAATCTAGGTCCCACGGCACTATTTATAGTTTAAAAATTATTTTGTTACAGAAGTTTTCAATTTTCAACAATAAGCGGTATCCAAGCAGACCCTTAATACCATATATTGCCAGCTTTTAGTATACTTTCCTTTATAAACTTTTGCTTTAAAACGTTTCTTTTAATATATTTAATAGTAATGGAAAGTATCAGAAAATTATACAACTATATATTTATATAATATACCATTGATGGTTAATAGCATTAAAACTTGCTTTCCATTATTGGTTGTAATTATTGTGTATAGTCAAAGTTTCAAAGTAAAATATTAATTGACATCTAAAGGTCAGCCACATTAGGGGCTGTAATTTTGTTTTCTATAGCATTATGACACTAAAAGACAACTTGATTTTGGCTATTAACTTGCCTCAACGTATATACATTGGCAAAGACTTTTGACCGGTTTCGGTTTATATATATATATAAAGAAACCTTTTGATCATATATTGATTTCAACAACTTTATGACCATTTAAAGTTAGCAAGTGTTGTGGGTTCCAGTTAGCTCAACTTATAAAGTCTCTGATGGTTGTATAAGAGATCTGGGGTTCAATCCCCACCTACACCAAAAATTGATTGGTGTCTTGGTCTGATAATAAAGAGCTATTATCAGGAGCGGACGCCATAGGTTGAAACTTTCTCAACAAAAAAAAAAGTTAGCAAGTGTTTTTATTCTTTGGCTAAGGACAAGCTATATGTCCGGCTCTATATATATGGAAAGAAATAAAAGTTTCAAAATCACATAATTTTTGAATTACAAAGCTACAGACTTTCAAAAAATAATTTTTTTATTATTGTCCTAAACACTTACCATCTATTGCTTCTTACTATTCACAAAAATATTTTATTTTTTACTAAATTTTATGGAAAAAGAAAGTACTATAGAGAGCTTATATCCTACAAGCAATGTAGGCTCGCAAGGATAATCAGCAAAGGTGGCTGGGCTGTTGTATCCTGGAGACAACGTGCAGAAACTATTTGTCTAACTATACATCGAATATACCGTAGATGGCACAATTTGTCTCAAGACAGTGACTTGATCCACGCCTCATCTCTGTCACCTCTTTTGGTAAAATCATATTGTGTAATTTCTAAGGAAAAATCAGGTAATATCTCTTGTCAATGCCCGGCCTCAATCGGGGCGGAAGCAGAAAAACCACTGCTGCCGTCGCGAGCCCTCATTCGACCACCCGCCGTAGCGACAACTCCCACACGTGCGAGGCCCTATTGGAGGGCCCCTCTCGATATATATGGTGGTGTGTGTTCACGCAAAGCTCCGGGTGCTCTCTCTCGGGGTGGAGGAAGGTAGGTCTACCTTTAGTTTTAGGGCAGGAATCTGGGCCAAATTTTAAGGGATTACCAAAGGTAAGTGGAGTCACCACCAATCATTGGGTTTTTCTAAGGTGTGATTGGTCACTTGTTTCTAGTTGATTTTATCACCAATCCTAGGTTAAGAAAAAGAGCATTTTTCCTAATCTAATGTGGATGGAAAAAAATCTTAATTCTTAGGTCCGAAAGTTTTGTTACGTGTGAAGAAAGTGTTAGGCACCCCACAATGCTTGTCCAAGGACAGTCCTTTGTTTTGATAAAACCTTAATTTTCGAAAATTGGCAATAAAAATATGATTTTGGCATTGGCTTTCGGGGCTTTGCCTGCATGGGGGCTTTGAGGTTTTGGCTTTTGAATGGGTGTGGTCTCAATCTATGCTTTCCTAAGGCGTTCGAGCAAAGTGCCAAATTTCTACGGCGAAAATCTGGCGTCAAGTCACCTTACTTTCGCGGCATAAATTAAGCATTGCCTGCCTTAGGTGACATGGATTGTGACAATCACACCGGAAGGGGGCGAGCAGGTATATATATACATACATCATGCACAATGCAAGCACACTGAACAGGAAAGTAAATGCCTACATCCCTAGAGCATAGCTCAAAATATAAGTGCACGAAAATAAACAAGAGTCGCCATACTCTAAAGATGAGGATGAATGGTACAAAGCATGATATACCTAATACAAACCATCTAGGGGAGAAAAGGAGGAGGAAAGAAGGGGGTTTAAAAGAGTACATAACCAAAGGGAAAGGCTAAACTCCTAAACCTACTAACTACAACCGCTTGGCTCATATCTACATGCTTACGTCTGCACCCCTTTTGCTTGTGCTTGAGAAACTGTGCCCTAGCTCCATGCGTCCTTGCTCCATGTGTGTACATGCAAAGGCAAAGACAAGAAACCAGCAAAAAAGCAATGGAAAGAAAAGGTGCAAAGAGTGTATGAAAAAGGCATAAAACAAATAAGCATGATAGACATGGCAAGCATAGTAAGAAAGCAAGCAAACAAACATAAAGGTAAACAAGCAGGAAAACGAACAAAGCATAGCATGTAGCAGGAGACATGACAAGCAACAAGATAAGCAGAAAAATAGGAAAACCGTCAAGGCAAGAAAGTAAGCAAACAGGCAAGCAAACAAACAAAAGGTGGTGTCCACGGGAGACAAATGTAGGTTTGGATCAAATGTCATTGACTTCATTGTGTTGAAGCATGGACGACACACTAGCAAGCAAGACTCATGCATGAACATGTGAGCAAGCGTATAAAGATGCATATAAAGCCAACAAGTGGCACAAACAAGCATGGCAAGCATATCATCGCACGGAGCGGAAAAGGGAAGGGTGTGTAAGGAGTAGCTCAGCATCTGGAGATGCCTCCCAAATAGTTACATCAGAGAATGGCCTCATGGGCGTCGGACATAACCACATAACCATATACCCGCGAAGGGCGTCAACAATGGCAAAGCCTAGAATAAGAAAGGCTAACATAGGCATAAAGCATAGAAGCAAGTAAGCATAGACATGCAAATAAGGTGATCCAAACCCTTTGATATGGGCCGAGGTACGTGGACGATTACAAAGACCATAGGGTTTAGATTGGGTCTTAACCATTAGGCCAAAACATAAGAAAGAAAGATAAAGCAACGAAAAGGCTACAATAGCACATGGCATGACATACATGGCCTAGCTCTAGGCACACAAACATGACATGGAGCGCACAAGCACATGGAAGATGGCATAAAGCATGTAAAGAGCATAGATCCAAGCACACAAGCATGTGGAAACATAGATCTAGACATATAAGCATAAAAACGTGCAAGAAAACATGTAGAAAGCTAGTACGTAGACATGGTAGAACATGGATCCAAGCATATAGCCATGTACAGATGTAGATCTAAGCATAAAATATGACAAAAACGCACAAACACATAGATTCAAGCAAAGCATTGTTGGAAAATCTGGTTTTGTATCTCATACAAAACACTCAGCGGAAGCAACAAAAATGGATCTATTTCATTCATGATTGATAACATACACTATGTAAATTTCAAAATTTAAGAACAAGATAGCGTACCTTGGTGCGGTGAAATTCAAAACAAAAGATTAGAAGTACTTGGGAACACTTTTAATCTTCACTCCAATTCCACTTTACGCCCAAGAAATGTGGTCTCTCAATTAGTTTCCAAATAAGAATAATTGAGTGGCTTCACTCACACATACACACCATTTCACAATGATGTATCTCTTTTTTTCTTTTCTTTTTTTAAATTCTGTATGTTTCTCCCTTTATAACAAACTGATTATCTAATTGGGCTGGCCTATTGGGCCTTTCCAATTGGGCTTTAGTGTGTGGCGTGGAGTGGGACCAATAAGACACTAGCTCCAATAGGCCTTGGGCTTTTCTGTCAACTCTTGACAAGTCCAAAGTTACCATTAATTATATTTAATACCACTATATAAATATAATTGCACTCTAGGCCTTATTAATTAATTATATCCCAAGACTTTATTATACATGCAACCCCTTCATAAAATATTCGTAGTAATACAAAGTCATGAATGTAGACTGCCACTTTGAAGATTACTACATCTTAATCCTTGAGTACCCGGTTTAATCCTTTAAGTTATTCATTATATATTTATGAAATCCAATTTCATAAATATATACTTTAGTAACTCCTTACTAAAGTGGTTAGGCCTAACACTCTGAATAACCAAACTCATTAAACTTATCTCGAGGAAATATTTTATATCTCCGTTAAGAGATTATGAATTCCATCTTGAGAATATATATTCCATCAACACTAAATGTGGCTATCCAATATACTGATGTTTTGATCGTGACTTTAGATCTCACTCCTGATATATCAAAGCAACCTCTACCTCATGATCAAGTCCATTATTCTCTTAGGATTAAGAGTTCATGCAAATAAAAGTCGTGAGATTTATTATTCATTTGACAGTCATTAGGAGAATAATAAATCTCACAGCGGTCTAGTTCAATATGTCTTAACTCTTAAAACATATCAACATACCAACTAGAAGTCTCCACTTCCATGATCAAGACAAATCATCTTAGTTGATATGTTATAGCCTTCGCAGATGAAATGCCCAATTTCATCACCTACTATGAACTATAATTCTGAGTTTACAAAGAACTTGTAATTTATATCTTCTGTGACTTTTCACATAAATCACATACTATGCATCTCATGGACTATATGATAATGTCCAAATATTCATGTTATCATTATTTTAGATAATAATAAAACAACTTTATAAATCATAACATTAAGTCATACATAATGTCATACATAGCATCATACAATAGGATTTAAGGATACACATCCTAACAAGCATAACCAACAATATCATAAGCATATGAGCACGTAACCCTAACATCAACATTAAGCAACAAAAAGGAAAAAAGAAAAGAAAAGAAAAAAAAAGAACGAAACAAAGGAAAGCATGGCATAAAACCCTACGCATATAGATCTAAACATATAAGCGTGTAAAAAAAGTAGATCTAAGCATGAAAACATGGCATAAGGCATACAAGCAAAGAGATTTAAGCTAGAAACACCAATAAAACAAGAAACATGCTTAGAAAGCCGTAAATCATGTTGTTTAAGCAAAAATAGCAAGATAAATGCTAGAAAAAGATTTAGAAGGTTAAGGGTGTGGATGATAGCTTAAAAAGCTACATCCACACCCCTAAACCCCAAATCCAAAGTGTAGAACCAAGGAAAGGAAGATTGGGTATAAGAACAATACCTTGTGTTCTTTGGTGAAGAGGGAAGAATCAAGAAGCTTTTGTGTTTTTTGGTTTTTTTTTTTTTGGTGTTTTTTGGTGTTTGGAAGAGAGAAAAAACGTGTAGAGAAGTTAGGCAGAGAGCAAAACTCAGAAAAAATGTGGTATCCTCTAATTTGTGGGGTGCCTGGGGCTATTTATAACCCCAACACGCTTTTCGAGGCGGTGGCCCTTGGAGGGCCACCAGCCTCAACTTCTTCTAATCGGGTTGATCTTGACACTTTTGGAAAGTTCTTGATTTCCTATTTCTGAAAAGGTATGGAACTTGAAAATCCAATGGTCGGATCAAAAGTTATGGCTCTCGAAAATTTGTGGTGCATCGATTGGTGTGCCACCCTGGTTTTTGTAATGTCTCGGCCGTTCTAACTCCGATTTCATCCCATGAACAGTCGTTGGAACGAGAATTTGATAATCTTTGCAATGGCGTTTGTTTCAACCCGTTCTGACAACCGGATCAAAATTAGGGTTTTTGGGCCCACCTAGAATCAACTTCGGGTCAAACTTGGCCAAAGTTGTTAAATATCTCCAAGAAGCTCAGGTTTGATGTAAAACTGTGAAAAACGTTGTTTTGCGAGATTTTGGAGCTCATTTGGCCGTTGGTCAAACCTAGGGCTGACTAGGGGCATTTTGGTCATTTTAGCTGAAAAAAGGCACTTTGAGTGCTCAGATGCCTGAACGGGTTGTGCCATGTCATTTTAGATGCTCTCATGGACCCATGGAGAGAAAATGATATTTTTGGATTTTTCAGGGTCCAACACGCAAATCGAGGACAGACAAAATACAGTATCAACATCTCTCCTTTATTTCCAACATATTATTATTATTTTTGAAAATTTTTTGTGATACTCTCAATACCCAAACATATTAGTAGGTTTTTTTTTTTTTTTTTGGAATAACCCGCAAACTTCATTAATTAGAACAAATAGAAGCACTTACAAAATGCAATTAGCCTTACAAACATTCAGAATGACTTTAGGAGCTTCATGCTTATTACAACAAAAATGGCTTTTAAGCCTAACAACAAGCTTGTTTGTGGCAATTAGATTTATTTTTTATTTTTTTTATTTTTTTTTAAGTTCAAGGGAATTACAAATAATAGTGCTAATGAACTAGTTAACTAGCTCTCCCATTCCATTTAGACTGTCGACACAAACTCTAGTATCACTTTCTATGACAACCTACATCGAGCTCTCCACAATAACAACTTGTATGGCACATATTAGTAAAGTTAGTTTTAAGTAGGGGCGGAGCTAGAAATTTTTGTTTGGGGGGGGGGGGGGGCAATTTATGTTACTAATTTGTTGTCTGTACAAACTTCCATATACATATACAAACACATACATCTATACACATACAGAGAATTTAGTATCTTTCATAGTAAAATCCTTAAAACTAAATGTTTTATAGAATTAAATTCATCTTTCACCATCTTCTATAGTGAAATTCTTAAAATTTTCATTTTAAATATAAGTAACCAAATTGTCTACTATTGCGAGTAAAAAAAATTTCAATTGAATGAATGATCCAAAATTTTAAGAGATATGAAAATACATTTTACAACAAAAAATGAATTTGAGAAACAATACATTCTCTATAACTACTGTGACCAATTGGATAATTTTTCTTAAGAAAATTATTAGGCTAACTCAAATATTTGGGGGTCAAGTCCTATTTTTGAGGACTAATTTTTAAAATATTAAATATTTCTATATAGTATAAAAATATTTTCCAAAATTTTGGCCCCTACCCTGACATGTAGCTCCGCCCCTGGTTTTAAGGCTATTATGAAAGAAAGATACTCCTAATAAGAATCAGATTCTCAGAATCCCGGACAATGACCTCAATAAAAAATGCGCAATAATTGCTGGATCATAAAACTTAATATAAAATATCCAATTATTTCTCTTTGTCAAGTCAATAGAAAATATCTTATCTTATGTTTAGTATGGTTTCGTTTCGTGGGATAATGCAATAAAATAGTACAATCTTTTCTCCCAAAAAAAAATAAAATAGTACAATCAGGAATATAAACTAATCAGCCAACGGAGGCTTGGTTCAGCTGGGTATGGTTCGTTCGTTCTGCCTAACACGCTCAGGTTCGATTCCCGCTACTAGCAGGAGTCCGTTGGTGGGCATCACATCGCTAAGTCTGTGTGCTCTGCCCGGGGGCGTAATATAACCATAAAATCCTTTTTTTTTTTTTTTTTCTCTAAAAAAAAAAAGGAATATAAACTAATCATATACGAAAATCGGAACTAATCAAATGTGTAAAATACTAAAATGGCTTGGGCCGGCCGTGGCTGGCAAGGTATCTAAGATTCAATAATTGAATCTCCTTTTGTTGTTGAATATTTTATTTATAATCTTAAACAAATACATAGTTATTGAGCTGATGTCAACTATATAGTGTTGCTTGACAGAATATTCTTGTGAGGGAAGTTTATTATCGCTATAGGTTACGTGTGAAGTTTTTAAGGAAAATGGGGAGAGAGAGATATTCGCCAAACTAAGCAATATTATAAGCACAAAATATTTTATAATATTTTCACAAACGCTTGATGCGACAAATTAATTCTTATCAGTTTTCATTAGAACTCACTAATACTATTTCTTTTTTATTTACTAATAATCACTCACTATATCAGCGATTTATAAAAAAGTTTTTTATTTTAACATTTTTTAAATGGAAACTAATTCCTATATATAAAATAAATAAATAACGCATTACAATTCCACTTCGTGAGGGAGGAGAGAGAAAATATGAAAATCACAATTCAGCCGAATTACAAACTTTGAATTCTTCATAGTTCATCCCCACTACTCTTATATCTTTTTCAACTTCTCTACACTATTCTTCTCACATCAACAATAAAGCATAGCACCACTGTCTACTTACCCATCACCACTAGCTCGCCCACTATTGCCATCGCCCATCTATCATTAACCATTGTTGCCACCAAACATTGGCCCGCCTCCACCGTCCACTTGGCTATCAACAACCACCACTCTTTGGCCATCACAGGCAATTGATCACCAATTGTTAATTGCCACCGACCACTATCAATGCTTTCCTCCCCTAATTGCCATCATTATTTGGAATTTTAACGCAACTAAATAGATTTTTTTTTTTTTTTTTATTATAACCAAACAACTTAAAATAAATCAATTTCCAATAAAAGTATTTTCCGTAAGAAAACATTTTATGCCAAAACAACCAAAACATTTTGTAGTTGAACTGCATTTGTTTAATATATATTGCACTTAGTTGGTTGTGGATGCATGGTTCAAAATTTCTATTGAATTAAGAACTCATTCAAAATTGATCATGCACGCTATTAAATTTGGTTTAATTTTAAGACAAAATTTAGCTACAAAATTGGTTGTAGCGTAAGGTTATAACTTTACTTAATATCTTTTTATTGGAGGTGAATTTTGACAAATCCACCATTAGATTACATGTTCCTCTTATATCCTTTATGTTTGTCAAATTTCTAGAATATTAAAGATCAATAACTATGTTATCAATAAATTATTTTAATTGTAAGTTTTTGTAGTTTAAAATTATGCATAAAATATAAGCTTTTAGATCATATAGTAAATAATATCTGATTGACATAAAATTTGACATTTGTATTAAGAGCGTAAAAAACATGCAATCTAACGGTTAGATTTTCAAAATATATAGTAATGTTTATTTTATTGTATAAAGTTATAACCTTAGGCAGTTAGGCTACAATCAATTTTGTAACTAAGTTTTGTCTTTAATTTTATTAGTTATCAATGTGCTGAGTATATAGTTGGCAAACTGTGAACAAAAAGTATGTATTGTAAGTATCTTACAAGTTTATTTTGAAATCAGGTCAATTAGCTAGGATTATGCAAGTCAGATACAAGTTGGTTCACCACCGCGCACCTTTGGTGCAGTGGTCACTTCATACGTATAAGTGATTTGTAGGGTGTAGGGGCAAGAGCCTAGATTCAAGTTTCCATGAGGAAACTTCACACACACATATATTTAGATTAAGTTAGAGTAAAATTACTACATTGTAAAAACAAAAAAAAAAAAAACAAAAACAAAAACAAAACAAAAAAAATTGAAAAAAATATCCAAGTTAGTTCAATAACTTTCGACAACTAGTCAATCAATAATTGAAAGCTTTAAAGTTTTCAATTATTGAACTGCGTATTTTAGATCTAAGTATTACGCCTATCCAACAATAAGTGTCTAGGGTTTTGTGCAACTAAGACTAAGGTATTAAATAAAAAATAAATAAAAAAACGTCATAAAAGACTTTTGGAGAGCCGCTTAACGTGCATCGGTGCTTTATGTATCCCAAACTCTCTAAAGCCTCAGCCGATGATCGAGCTTGAACAAATTTAAGATTGGTGGTATAGAAGTTGTTAGCCTCGTCCAAAATATGCACGTTGCAGCAATTTAGAATAGGATTATCCTAATTTGTAAATTAAACTTCAATTTTTTAGTGTACATGTTTTTCTTGGGGTTGGTAGGAAAGCCCTCACAGTAGGGTTTTTCCATCGATTTTTTCATGCATTATCATATAGTGTTGATAGTCCCGGTTATATTCTCATCCATAGAAAAGACGGTGGACGAGAGCAACATCAATCTTCGTCCATCCCATGGTACCCGCCAGGCAAAGATGAGGTCATTCACCCACAATCAATGACGAAGCGTTACACAATAATGAGTCTCGGTACCGTTGGAGAGACAAAGATCTTATCATTAACACCCTATAGGGGCGTTACAGATATACCACATTGAAACCACCATTAAAGCACCACCAACGGCTAGAAGGAAGAAACAAGCGCATGTATATATACCAGCGCCCCAAGACCTGAGGAGGTACTGAAACTTTAGTAAATACACTCCCATATTCTAGTACTGAACTTTCTTTTCTTTTCTATCTATTCTGATTTTACCATTGGAGGATTTGTTGCAGACACCACACTGGTGACCCATACTTCTTCCATTCTTCATTTACCTTTATAGGATCTTGTTGGCTATGGATGACTTTATCCCTGGACGAACATTCTGATTGACGATCTCAGCTGCATCAGTTTGGCGCCGTCCGTGGGGAACGACTTTCTTTGCACCTAGGTTCGAAAGCACAGTTCCACTCAACTCATAAGTCTAGATGGAATCCAACGCTAATCAAGATCCTACAGCATTGGCTCTGCAAATTCAGACGCTCGCAACCACCGTGGAGGAGCTTACCAGACAGAACTAAGAGATGAGGCTGCGACTGCAACAGGAAGACAATCACTTGAAGACCAATCGGGACGATGACAGAGACAGCCAGAAAAAACGACTAGGTACTCCAGAAGGGACGAGCTCGGACCTTCTTAAAGAAATGAGAAAAGAGATGGATGAGCTGAGGAATGCGATCAAAGAGAAGACGGATCGGAGTCTGGATAGATGGTCAGGAGGACAGATTCACCCTTCACCATGGCGGTTCTGGAATGCCCAGTACCCTCAAAGTTTTGTCTACCGTAGCTCGAGCCATTTGATGGATTAAAAGATCCCTTGGATCACCTCAACACCTTTAAAACGACTTTGGGTCTCCAGCAGCCCCCTGACGAGATACTGTGTCGTTCTTTCCCCACTATTCTCAAAGGAGCAGCCAGAGAGTGGTTCAGTAAGCTACCAACGTCGTCCATCGACAACTTCGAGCAGCCAGGCAGTTCCTTCCTTTGTCATTTCATCGGCAGGCAGTGTCCAAAGAGGCTAGCAGACCATTTGCTCACCATCAAGCAATGAGAGAAAGAGACCCTGGGATCGTATGTAACACGTTTCACTCGTGAAACTTTGGAGGTGGACGAAGCAGATGATAAAGTACAGCTAACAACCTTCAAGGCTGGATTGAAATCTAGGGATTTCGTGGTCTCCTTGGAGAAGAACCCTCCTAAGACGATGGCGGAAATGCTCTTGAAGGTGCAGAAGTATATGAATGATGAGGACGCCTTGGCAGCAATAGAAGGGGTGGAGAAGCCAAAGGAGAAGAAGAAAGAGAAGGAAGACGACCGAAGAGGACGAAAAAGGGATCGGGCAAATCGCCAGAATGTTGAAGGAAACAGATGGAGAGATGACAAAAACCTTCAAGCAGTAAAATTCACTCCTTTAGTTATGCCCGTTGACCAGATTTTGGCATAGATTAAAGACGAACACTACCTCAAATGGCCTAGGCCATTACACTCGTCCCCTAACATGTGCGACAAGAGAAAATACTACCGTTTCCAAAAAGATCACGGGCATTACACAAGGGACTACAGAGACCTGAAGGAGCAAATAGAAGAGCTTATACGAAAAGAGAAGTTGCAGAAGTTCGTGAAGAAGGTAGACTCCAGCAGATCCAGGGATGACAACAAGGGTCAACACGAAGTCCCTCAGAGGGACGAAGACCACTTGCTCCTTCATCCACAAAGTGCCATAGGGGAGATAAAGACAACCACAAGAGGACCGTCTACAGAGGGGTCATTCAAGTCTCCCAGAAAGTCATATCTGAGGCAAGTGAACAGCGTTCATGGGATGCCACCTCTGAAGCAAAGGCGGACAGACCAGGATACGCTATTCTCAGAAGAAAATGCCAGAGGGGTGAAACAACCTCATGACGACTCGTTGGTCATTATGCTCATGATTGAAGGATTTAATACTAGAAGGTTTTGGTAGATAACAGAAGCTTGATAGATATCATTTACCTTTCCGCCTTCCAGTAGTTGAAAGTAGACCCAAAGAGATTTCGTCCATTTGAGTCCCCCCTCATCAGTTTCAATGGAGACAAGGTGTACCCACGGGGAATATTAACGTGATGGTCACAGTTGGCTCGTACCCCCTCCAGGTAACCAATAAACACAACTTCTTGGTAGTAGACTCACCTTTCTCTTACAATGTGATCATAGGAAGGCCTACCCTCAATCATTGGAAAGCAACCAATTCCACGTATTGCCTGAAGGTGAAGTTCCCAACAAAATAGGGAATTACGAAAATAAGAGGAGATCAGGTGCTGGCGCGAGAATGTTACCAGGCAGTCTTAGCGTTAAAAGAAAACCATACATGGATAATTGAGGAAAAGACACCAGAAGTTGTCAAAAAATTGGAGGCGGTTGAGTTGGTCGAAGGAGATCCTTCAAAGACAACCCAAGTAGTGACGAGTCTGAACCTCTAGACGAAGAAGGAAATCATCAGCTTCCTGAAAGATAACCTGGACGTGTTCGCCTGGAGTCATGAAGATATGTCAAGCATACCAGGAAGCATCATTCAACACCACCTAAACGTGGATCCTGAGAAAAAGCCTGTCTAGCAGAGGAGAAGAGTCTTCGCTCCTGAATGAAACAAAGCAGTCATGGACGAGATGAACAAGCTACTCACTGCTAATTTCATCAGGGAGGTCTATTATCCTGAGTGGTTGGCCAACGTCGTCATGGTCAAAAAGGCAAACGGGAAATGGAGAATGCGCGTTGACTTCACGGATTTGAATAACGTCTGCCCGAAGGATAGCTTCCCTCTGCCTAGGATTGACCAGCTTGTGGACTCG
The DNA here is from genome assembly GCA_019022515.1 of Quercus aquifolioides. Taxonomy (NCBI): domain Eukaryota; kingdom Viridiplantae; phylum Streptophyta; class Magnoliopsida; order Fagales; family Fagaceae; genus Quercus; species Quercus aquifolioides. Next base: position 33,686,207 of record CM032336.1, read on the forward strand.
ATTACCGGGCACAAGCTTCTCACCTTTATGGACGCCTTATCTGGATACAACAAAATACAAATGGCAGAAAAGGATCAAGAGAAGATCGCCTTCATCACCAACTAGGGTCTCTATTGTTACAGAGTCATGTCTTTCGGTTTAAAGAACGCGGGAGATACGTACCAAAGATTGGTAAACCAGATGTTCAGCAAGTAGATTATGAGGAACGTAGAAATGTATGTGGACGATATACTTGTCAAGAGTAAAGAAGAGGAGGACCATCTAGACAATCTTAAGGAGATGTTCAACACACTCAGGCAATATAGCATGAAGTTGAACCCATCCAAATGCCCCTTTGGGGTCTCCTTTGGAAAATTCCTCGGCTTCATGGTATCACAGAGAGGAATAGAAGCAAATCCAAAAAATGTGAAAGCCATCCTCGAAATTTCCTCCCCAAAGATGATCAAAGAAGTGAAATCCCTCATTGGAAGGGTGGCAACCCTCAACAGATTCGTCTCCAAAGTAACAGACAAATGTCTTCCTTTCTTCAAGATCTTAAAAGCAGGCTTTTGTTTGGACAGACGAGTGTGGACCAACATTCCAGGAGCTAAAGTGTTCTTGAGCAACCCTCCATTCTTGAGTCCATCCAAAGATGGAGAAGACCTGTTCTTGCACTTAGCTGTGTCCACAACCACGGTGAGTGCAGCCTTGATCAGGGAGGAAAACAAAATACAGCGCCCGGTGTACTACATCAGCTAGGCCTTCCAAGGAGCTAAAGCCCGATACCCACGAATAGAGAAGATCCCCTTCGCCCTAATAATGGCCTCTAGAAAGTTTTGTCCATACTTTCAAGCTAACCCGATCGTAGTAATGATTGACCAGCCTACTAAGAAAGCAATGAATAAACCTGAGGCTGCTGGACGGATGGTGTAATAGGCCATCAAGCTTAGTCAATTCGATATAGAATATCGACCCCAAATAGCCATAAAAGCCCAGACTTTGGCAGATTTCATAGTAGAGTTCACCTCCCCCGAACACGAAGATAACCAGGAAGAACTCTAGACGATACATACGAACGGGTAGTCAACGCAGAAGAGAGGTGGAGAAGGCGTCGTCATCACTTCCCCGGAGGGGGACATTTTGAAGTATGGGGTCCAACTTAAATTCCCCGTAACCAATAACGAAGTGAAGTACGAGGCTATATTGACGGGATTGAGGATAGCCCAGGCGCTTAGAGCTAAAAACACTTTACTAAGAAATGATTCACAGCTCGTCATAGGACAGGTCAAGGGATATTTTAAAGCAAAGGAGAGGAGGATTCAGAGATACCTCAAGTTGACGAATCAATTGGTAAGCAAGTTTGATCGGGTAGAATTTGCCCAGGTCTCGTAGGATCAAAATGCGGAAGCTAACAAAGTAACTAGAAGTGCGTCAACAAACAATCAAGAAAAGGTAACTTTCCCAGTGCATACCCGCTCAAGATGGACGAGCCCAATCCTATCCTATCTTAAGGATGGACGATCACTGCCGAACTTTGACGAAGCCAAGCAGATTAAAAAATGAACAGCCCGGTTCACGGTGCTAAATGACAAACTTTACAAAAAAGGCTTCTCACAGTCTTACTTGAGGTGTGTAGAAGAAGAAGAAGCCAAGTATGTTCTGGAAGAGGTTTACGGGGGCATTTATGGTGACCACATGGAAGGAAAGTCCCTCGTGAGAAAGATCATAAGAGCAAGGTATTTTTGGCCAACAATGCAACAAGACGCAGCAAATTTTATGAAGAAATGCGATAGCTGCCAAAGGTATGGGAACGTCTAGCGAGTCCTAGGAGAGAAGATGACGGCCATCACATCGCCCTGGCCATTTGCACAGTGGGGGATTGACATCATAGGACCTCTACCACAGGGAAAGAAGTAAGTAAAATTTTTGCTCGTTGCTATTGACTACTTCATAGAGTGGGTGGAGGCTGAGGCACTTGCCAAAATTACAGAAGCAAAGGTACAAAGTTTTGTATGGAGAAACATTGTGTGCAAGTTCGGGATCCCATAGGCGATCGTCTCGGATAACGGTCGTCAGTTCAACAGTCAAGGATTCAGATCGTTCTACTCCAGTCTCAGCATTAAGAACAAATACTAGTCCTCAGGACATCCCCAAGCCAATAGGCAGACCGAAATAACGAATCGGACATTGCTAAAAATCATCAAGGCCCGATTAGTAGGGGCAAAAGAAGCATGGCCATAGGAGTTACCAAGCTTTTTATGGGCCTATAGAACCACAGCAAGAACCCCAATAGGAGAGACACCTTTCAATCCGACATATGGCACAGAGGCAGTCATCCCTGTCGAAATAGGACTTACCAGCCTCAAGAAGGACTTCTTTGATGAATACAGCAACGACGACTAGTTGAAGCTGAACCTGGATTGTCTGGACGAAGTTAGAGACCAAGTCTCTCAAAGGATGGCCAAGTACAAGCAAAAAATGGCCGAATACTACAACCAGAGGGTAAAGCTCAAAAGATTCAACATCGGAGACCTCGTCCTACAAAAAGTGACACCCGCAACGAAGAATCCAGCATAAGGAAAATTAGGGCCAACATGGGAAGGACCATATAAGGTGGTCCACTACCCTCGGCATGGAAGCTATCACCTAGAAGATCTGGATGGGAACAAATTGCCTCATCCATGGAATGTTTAGCATTTGAAAAGGTATTACAAATAGAAACTGTAGCCTGTTTGTAAGCAATCAATGATAACTAATGTTTCCTTTTTCAAGAAGATCAATAAAATCATTATCCAGTGTTTAACACATTCTGCCTAACTTTTTCCCTCATGTCTGAACTAAATTGCCAGCGGGATACAAAAATTCCTGACCTAGTTAAAATGATAAGATTCCCCAAGAAGGATGTAAATCATTTTAACAAAAAAAGACGATAAGATTCCTTAAATGAATGTACATCGTCCACACAAAGAAAAGACAACAAGATTCCTTAAATGGATGTACGTCGTCCACACAAATAAAAGACGATAAGATTCCTTAAATAGATGTACATCGTCCACACAAAGGAAAGACGATAAGATTCCTTAAATGGATGTACATCGTCCACAAAAAGAAAAGATGATAAGATTCCTTAAATAGATGTAAATCGTCCACACCCGGCAATGATGAAAAAATTCCTTAGAAGGACAAACGTCGACCACATTATTTAATAACGAAAAGGTCCCTTGAACAGACGTACATCTTTCTCATTAAGAAACCTCGAAGAAGTCAAAACCTTGAGTGGAAATCCATAATTGGGCCAAAAAATTTCTAAGTCCTAAGAAGGATGAAGAGCATGCCTAACAGAAATTCCTTCAAAGTCCTAATAAGGACGAAGGATACGCCTTAGAAAAAACTTCCCTAAGTCCCAAGACGGACGAAGAGCATGTCCCAACAAAATACTCTTTCAAATCCCAAGATGGACGAGAGGCACGCCCCAGCTAAGCAAGTTATAACAAAACAAGAAAGATAAACTAGAAGCATTCACAAACCACATGAATTCAAGGAAGGTAAGCATATATATATGAAAAAGTTATAAATTGTTCAACAGCCCCAAAACAAGCAGGGCACCCAGCAGCTATAAATTGTTCAATAGCCCCAAAACAGGCAAGGCGTTTAAAAAAAAAAAAAGTAATAAAACTATGCTTTAGGAGCATCATTTCCATCTTTCTCAGATTCTGGAGGATCATCGCCAACAACTGCAGTAGCTTGGGACGCCTGCGTCTTCTCGTTGGCTTCAATTTCCTTTGTTAATGGCTTCAAAGTCTAGATCTTCCAAATCTACCCCTGAACCGTGCTTCACCAGGTATCTTCTTAGCAGTTCAAAACCTTTGAAGTACCAGCTAAATAAGATGGCATTATACTAGTCTATAAGTTGGAAGGCATGGACAGCTTTAGTAACAGCGCTCTTCATCTTCTAGCTGGCCGCAGCGAGCTGGTCATCCTTCTGTTTCACCAAAAGTTTCTTCGCACTCAGCTACTCAGTTAAAGTCTTGATCTTTTCCTTGGAAGAGTTGTTAGCGTCCATCGCCGCTATCAAGTCTTTTCTTAAACCAGAAGCTTCGGCCTTCAGTGCCTTCACCTTGGAAGTAGCCACCACGGCCTTCTCCTCGTTCGCCAAGTATTGGGAGGTAATGTGCATCGCCTCTCCCAGCACTTGGCAACCAAAAACACAATAATCAAGACCAGTTGAGATAATTGACACTTAAGGATGAAAGAAAAGAAGAAATGAAAGAAGGTTACCTGGATGAGTTTGTGAATGTGGCGGTCAACCATCTCATGAGAAGGCACGCTAGAAATCTCATTCAGCTCATCAGGCATCACGACCTCAGTGGCATGAACCAAGGCCGTCTCAGCATCTGTCCAGACGCTGGCCCCTACCTTTCCTTTCCCTTTGTCCCCTGTCTTGCGTTTCTTTGCACGAGGAGTAACCTCCTCGAGGGAAAGGTCCAGGGAAGCAGTTCGCCCTTCGTCCAAGGCAGGGGTGGATGAACCCTTCTCTGCCACCTATTTCTCTTTCTCTTTCTCAACAACCTTCACCCTCTATTGGCCAATGCTAGAGAGGGGCTCATTCTTCGACTTGATCTTAGCGTACAACTCCTGGTTAAACTTTGTCATCATCTCTACAAAAAAAAAAAAAAAAAACAATAAGTTAAAAAGAAAAGAAGAAACGGAAGAAAGACGATCCACCTTCGTCCCAAGTTGACTTACTTTTCTCTTCTTGACGAATAGCACGAAGGACGAAACTAGAAGGCTCCGGTCCCAAATAGTGACGAGCTAAGGTCCGAGGATCAACTAGCTCGTCAAAGTCATCTATTGTGCTCGCATACTTTATAGCCTCCTGAACCCGCTCCACAAACAGGCTTCCAAGCTCAGGACGCTCTTTAACTGCAAGATAGAAAAACACACAAGGTCAGGATGGACGATCAAAGTAAACAATATTAAAAGAAAAAATGCATTACATAAGAAGCGAACGCACCAAGTTAAGGAATCTCCCACCAACGCAGCAACCTAGGGACATCCCCCCAGAAGTCATCAGAAAGGGTCTCCCAACCATCACCCAACACAAAAAGGTACCTAGACTTCCATTAATGGAAGGGCGAAGGTAGATCGACGATGAGTCGAGACCTCCTATCCCAAGGCACAAGCTCATAATACCCAAATTCCTTAGATTCCTTTAGATGGTAAAGGTAGATGAACTCATTCAAAGTGATCATATCCTCGTCGGCTATGATCGTCCAAATCACCATACAACTTATGACGATTCTCCATGAATTCGGCATAAGCTGTCCCGGAGCTATGTTCAAATAAAGAAGTAGTTCCATTCTAAATGGATGGACGGGAAATCTGAGGCCACACAAGAACGTAACCTCATAAAAAAAAACTTCACCATGGGCAAAAGCACAAGACTTCTCACCCTTCCTAGGAAGACGAACCCTAGTCTCGTCAAGGAACTGAAACCTATCCCTGAACATCCTAAAAGTATCTTTTTTCAAAGAACACTCCTCTTTAAGGGCGTGAAACGATCGAGATGTATCAGAGGCAGAAGGATGGGAAGACGAGGGTACCGAAGAGGGTATGGAGGTAGCGATGTCCGTCTCAGCTCCAACCGGACCAGCACTAGAAGACATGCCGGTCTCTAAGTCACTTGATCTAATCTCAGACCCCATAGTTTCCCCCCTTAAAACCCCACGCACAGACTTAAACCAAGCTGAAGATTGGCGCAACAATGGATACAGATTACCGAACACCAAACCAAGGCTACTATCATCTAGGACAAAATCCCCAATCTGTAGGTGTTGGTCACTAGAGGAGTCTAATAGCGCCCCTAAACACACAAAAAAGAAGGCAATAGAGTGAGAAGTGTGCCTAATTTCAGAATAATCAACCATTAAAAAGGAAATAGGAGCACAAAGAAAGGAAAGCAGTAAAACCCCAAAAGGAGAAAAGGCGTAAAAAAGGGCGTACCTGAGAGAAGGAAGAAACTGAGAAGACAGAGAGCAAAACACACAGAGGAGGAAGGAGTAGCTATGAAGTCAGAAAAACTAAACACAAGGGAAAAATGAAGAAATAGGAAGAGAAAGGCAAGGGTTAAAAATATTTTCCTCGAAAAGCGTGGGAAAGCTGAAAGGTTTCGTCGGAAATAAGACCCTTTAGCTAGTCAGAATATGACACGTGGTCACGATGCGTGCCACACCGCCACTGAGCAATTAATGCGGGGAGTGGAACCCCAAGCACCACAACTGTAAAAAAAAAATAAAAAATAGAAACTCCATATTCCTGTGGTCGTCCCAAAGTTGGATGGCCTCAGAATGGGAGGCAGCTGATAGTCTCGGTTATATCCTCATCCATAGAAAAGGCTATGGATGAGAGCAACATCAATCTTCATCCATCCCATGGTACCCGCCAGGCGAAGGTGAGGCCATTCACCCACAATCAATGACGAAGCATTACATGACAATAATGAGTCTCCGTACCGTTGGAGAGACAAAGATCTTATCATTAACACCCCACAGGGACATTACAGATATACCACATTGAAACCACCATTAAAGCACCACCAACGGCTAGAAGGAAGAAACAAGCGCATGTATATATACTAGCACCCCAAGACCTAAGGAGGTACTGAAACTTTAGCTAATACGCTTCCATATTCTAGTACTGAACTTTCTTTTCTTTTCTATCCATTCTGACTTTACCATCAAAGGCTTTGTGGCAGGCACTACACCGGTGACCCACACTTCTTCCATTCTTCATTTACCTTTACAGGATCTCGTTGGCTATGGACGACTTTATCTCTGGATGAACATTCTGACCGACGATCTCAGCTTCATCAAGTGTGTTATTTGTTATTGTTGTTATTTATTTATTTTTATGCAATATTTATGTTGATTGCATGGACCAAAGCCTAGAACATAATTAATATAATTAATTTACTTGCCTTAAAAATTTATATGTATATTAATGTATATCTAATATCTAGGGTCTATACTTTATAATATGATTAATATCCTTATACCAAAAAAAAAAAAAAAAAAAAACCTTATATATAGATTCTTTTTTTATGAAGGAGATTGGGAATGATTGTTAAAATTTAAAATACAGGATTGACCTAAAACTCATGATTAATATCCTTATAAAAATAAAAAAACAAAACAACCAAAAAAAAAAATCTTCCTAAAAAAAAAAGTATCCTTATACAAAAAGAAATCTATACTTTATAATATGATTAATATCCTTATATATATCTTATCCCAAAAAAAAAAAAAAAAAATCCTTATATATAGATCCGTTTTTTTATGAAGGAGATTGGGAATGATTGTTAAAATATAAAATACAGGATTGACCTGAAACTCATAATAGACAGAACCTATAAGAGATTTACTGGAAAGAATAGAATAAAAATCAGCAATTTTATAAGAAAAGAAAAAAAGTATAAGTTATGATTAATGGATTAAAAATAGAAAACAAAAAACGGAACAGAGAATTTTTGTTTGAAATGAAGGTGTTAGTGATATATGTACAAATTAACCAATTAAGTATTGAATTAGTGCAAGTTGAATTTTCAATCCTCCTAACTTTGCAAACAAATTTTGAGCCCCAGACAAAATGTGAAAGAAAACGTCTCCATCGGACTTGTGACTTGTGGGAAACCCAATTTTATTGGACAAGTTAGTTATTTATTTCAAAATATTGAGACATAAAAGTTATCATAAAAAAAGACTAATTAAATACACAATTAATGTCGGTAGATTGGGTGAGTGTCGCTACTTTTCTTTTTAATTACCTGCACTTTTTGTATAGCTACATGTAGGGGCGGAGCCAGGGGAGGGTGAGAGGGGAAAAATGCCCCCCACCTCCCAAAAAACTCCTATATAATATACTTATAAATCATTTTGCCTTTGACAAAAATTTTCTATCTTAACTTTGCCCCTAGCATAAATAAGAAGACTTCTCTACTTTTATATATATATATATATATATAAAAGCAATCTAATGTCAAGTACATGACACATTTTTTTTCTTTTTTCAATGAATACAAAGTTCAATGGCCCAACTTAACACTAAAAGTATTGTCTTTTTTTTTCTACAACAAATTTCACAATTGTCAGAGTAATGCTATATATATAGTATATACTGATGATGCTAAAAATCGCCAGTAGGTCTATCGCTCAAATCCATGGTCTTCAGCAAAAGGTGAAGAGTAGTGAACCTGCAAAAAAGGAATGCCTTCAGAGAGCACGGGTGTGGTGCCGGCTTAAGACCCTCGAAGGTTAAGTCAAAAACTCGCAATGAACTTTGAAGAAAGAGTTTTCGAATAGTATTTTTTATGTACCTTGAAATTGGGGTGCCTTGGTGTTTATATAGGGGTCTGTGAATGATCACCTTAGCTGAATTGTAAGGACATGAGGTTATCCCTCAGTTAATTTGTAGGAGTTGGGAACCATCCCATAGTTGATTTGTAGGAGATGTGAGTTATCCCTTTGCTGATTTGTTGGTAAAGGTAATGTGAATGGTTACCAGGGTAGCAAAGTGATGACAACGAAAAGATAAATCTTTTTAGTTAAACTTGGAAGCACCACAATGAAAGATAAATCTTTTTAGTTAAACTTGGAAGTAATAGCAATAGTGACATTAATGGTTAAAAACTAACAAGTTTTATAGCTTTCAATTAATTGGTATTTTTTGGTGTGTCTATTATATCCAATGTTCAAATTCCTCCTCTGCAGTTGTAATATCAAATTATCAACAACAACAAAAAGTATAAAATAGAGCCTTAGCCAGAAGATGGTATATGTAGAGACCCAAAAGAGGGCCTATAATCCATGAAATCTGACATGACATAGGGAAGCACATGGGGATATACAGGAGTGATCTCCCTTTAATGTGTAGAGGTCTTTTCTCCCACTACTCTATGCTAGAATTGACCAGTATCAAAATATTATGTTTCAATAGACAAATTGAAAAGAAATTGACAACATTGCTATAAACCATTAATACAAAACAACTAAAATTAACCTATATAATAATAGTAATCAAAATGAAACTATTATTATTATTATTATTATAAGGACATGTTTTGCTCCCCAAAGCCCAAGTAAAATGGACAAAGGCCCAAAGAGCCCAAAACAATGAATTTGTAGAGAGTGGGCTAGAAACTGAACTCCAATGAGTTGGACAACAATCACAGTAGGCTAAGTGTTGCTTGAAAGTATAAATAAATAGTTTTGTGCAAGGAAAATCCTCCTCGGCTAAGTCTGAGGAATGTTGTTTTTATATATTTCTCTTGGACTTAAACAAAATTACAGTTCTTAAGTGTGCAATGATTTTTCTACAGATTATCTTACCCCCCCCCCCCCCCCCCCCTTCTGTAATGGGGTTTTTCTTCTTTATATTCCCCTTCTTCACTCCATCTCAGCCCTCCACGTGTAGATCAAGTTACTAGCTTTGATACTTGTCCAATCAGCACCTTCTTGAAGTCTTTGTGGGTAGTTGTAAGGCTAAATGGTACTGTTCAGGTATCATCTCCACATTAATGCGGCCAGAGAATTAGCTGCAGAGCATTCAATGCAGTGGTAGCAGCTTTCTCTTCAAATATTTCCTAGCTCTCTTTTGTCTTATCCCTATATGATGCTTATCCTTGCTAGCATGATTGCTTGTTGCCTTGTTCTTAACAAAGGGTCGGACCTTAGACCTCTTCTCTGCTTAGCCAAAGAGGTGTTTCTCCTCAGACTACACTCCCAATTCCTTATGACCAGACTTCTCCCACGGACCATTAACTTGTATGCTTCCATTAGCATCAACTTGTCCTCGGACACGGCCCACGACCCATTACCCATTTCTGGGCCCTTCATCCCTACAATTATTATTATTATTATTATAAATACATATTTAACTCTTATATTCACCATCAATGAAATAATATGAATCAAATCAAAACAACATAATTTTTTAGTTTTTTCTTTTCTTTTTTAGAAAAAATAAATAAATAAGGAGCAAACTGGAATTTGTTTGGAATGAACCAAAATGACAACCCGAAATTGGTTGAAATGACCCAAAATGGACTGGAATTTAACCTGAAAGGGTTGTTCTGGTTTACAGACTGAAATTACATGTTTAGTTTCTTGTATCAACTTAGCCACCTCACAAACTTTTTTTTTACTAGCTCACTAACATGCTTCAGAAAAAACATGCGAGCTAGCTAGATTTGCTACTCTTGGTAAATTTAACATATGTGGCGTAGTTGGTCAATCTTGGTTGCATAATATGTTCTGATTTGATTAAGCTTAAAATTGCAAAATGTTAAGAAATTAGGGTTGAGTGAGTCTCGGAGGATAAGAGATACAATTTGTTTGATATTTTGCTTACATTTGCAGATCTCATTTCATATGTATCATGTGTATAAGTCGCATAATAAGCATCAATGGCTATTGCATTTTCTGCATTATTTTCAAGTTTTGGCATTTTTGATTGACCTTTGTTACATGTTTGATCGATGGAAAATTTCTCAGTCAGTCTCTCTTATTTATGTTTTCTAGATCAACTCTTGACGAACTGTAGATCAATCGAAACTCTTCGACTATTCTGTGACTCTTATCAATCGATCAGGATTCCCTTGTTTTGCATTACATGATTGCAATCTCAATTCATGTCCTTCATGTTTTATCTACGGCTTTTTTTTTCCCATTTCATCACCTAGAAAGCATCGACGCAGCTACAGGGGGGCCGCACCCGCGTCCGACGCGGCCCAACACAGGGTACAGTGGGCGACGCCGCTGCCCACGCGTCATTGCCGTGTTGGAATTTTTTTTTTTCATTTCCGAATACGCACCGAATCGGGCCAATTCACGCTGATTCGGGTCTAATCAAATTATATCGGCTGAAACCACCGAAACGATTTAGGCTGAAATTCAAGTAAAAATTAAAAAAAAAAAAAAAAACCCTAAAATCTCTCATTCTCTTCTCACCGATTGCTCTCTAGTCTTTGCCTCCCTGCCTCTCTACTCTCTCGCTCACTCACTCTCCGTCTCCCCTCTCTCACTCCCTAAGAACCCACGGCCACTCACTTAAGGTCTCAATCTCTCCATCATGAACATCATGTTTTAGTTATTATCTACTATTGCTTTAAAATTTCATATATGTTTATATAATGTGAAAAAAGTATGCTTAACAATATATATAAAATATAAATAAAAATATTTTTAATAATTTTTTAATCGCCATACCCCGCCGCATTCGCACCCTACTTTTTCAAAAACTGCCGAGTCCCGCACCCGCACCTGAATCCAGAAACTAAGGGTGTGCAGCTAACCAGCCAACCCGCCAGAACCGACCCAACCCAACCCAACTCGCTGGGTTAACTGAGTTTTTAGGGCTTGGTGGGTTAGGTTGGGTTACAAAAAAAAATTTTGATAGCGGGTCGGGTTGGGTTCAAGTCATAAAATTCCAAATCCACCAAACCCAACCCGACCCACCCATATATTTAAAATATATTATATAATTAATAATTTAAAAAAAAATAACCAGCCATTCCTATCCTATATAAAAGCCAATTAGTTCACATAAACCCTAGTAAATTACTATTGTTATTTAGTCATTAATGTTGTTTGCCTTTAAGGAGTTACATTGATACTAATCTTTGGGGTTTTTTTAAATATATTTATTGATGGTGTAATGAAAAAATCCACAAGTCATGTCTCGTCCATAAGTGTCGTCCAAAGAACAGGAAGTCACCCCGTGCTCGTCCATAGCAACCTCATCCGTCCGTCCTTAAGGGACGGACGAGGTTGTTGTGTCCTGAGCACCTTGAGCCTTAGACGAGCATATTTTCACCAGGCGAGAAAAGTCGAACCATTGTAAGCCAAATCCAATCGTTGTGGAACGCATATCCAAATAATGTAACTTCCATGGCAGTTATGGAAGTTACCTCTGAATCTTTCGTACTACTCAGCAATAGGAACGGTTATCAATAAGCAACCGTTGTCCACATGCTATATAAACGATCGCCAACGAGAGGGTAAGTCATTCAGACACTCATCCACAAAAAAATATTTCCTCGTCATTTGGAATTATAAATCCACTGACTTGATCATCGGAGGGTTCTTGGCCGGCCTCCACCGGTCTCCTCTGACTTCATGTTTGTTTTCTCAGGACTCAGTTACAAAATCGTCAACATTCGAAACTTTCAGCCCACTGATATAATCGAATTCATCATTTATATTTATATTTTTTTCTCAATTTAATAATAATAGTAATAAAAAAATTGTCCAACCCATGAATTTAACCCAAACCAACTCGACCCATGTGGGTTGGGATGAACTTATGTGATGGGTTAGGCTGAGTTGAATTTTTGTTAACCCATCATGGTGGGTTGGGTCAAAAAATCTCCTTAACCCGACCCGACCCGACCCATGCACACCCCTACCAGAAAAGCACCCATGCTTCATACTAGGGTTGTCCACGGGTCGGGCCGAGTCGGTTTTGGGCCCAAACCGAACTCGACCCGGTTGGATCGGGTTAGTGAATTTCAGAACCGTACTCGACCGAATATTTGGGTCGGATCCGGCATCTCGGGTAATCGGTTTTCCAGGTCGGAGTAATCGGTTTGAAGTTCATACTTCGTCATTGATATTCTGTATTATTTACTTTATTGCTTATTGTTTTAAATTTGGTGACTTGCATGCTTGTGGTAATCAACCGGTAATCAGATTGAATACATAATTGGCTAGTTTAACAAGATGATTAATTCCACTTAAAATCAATAAATTAATTCAAATTAGATGTAATCACAAAAATAAAGTCAATAAAAAACGTTGATCAATTCAAGAAAAGTTTACCGAATGCTTGATAAACTAGTTACATTTCAATTAACTTGTTATGTATTGTTAGTGTGGTTCGACTATGTAAAGAGTATGGATCGCATGCACAAATAATTGTTAGAACTGTACATAAAAAAGGAATTGTTAGAAGATAGAACTGTATAATACGGTCTACCACCTGATGACTATGGAAGTCTATAACCCTTTTTTTTTTTTTTTTTTTATGTTCATAAATTTCTCATTAGGTTATGAGTTCAGTCCTGTACTAAAATAATATTGGATAATAGTATAAATATAATGTAGAGCCTTGCCGCTCAACAGAGAGATGTCTAGGGGTTCAAATCCCCCTCCTCCATTATACCAATTGGATCAAAAGATAATAGCATAAATATAGGTTCTATTTTTTTATTTTATTTTTTATTTTTTTTAAACTAAAAATTCTACCTGAAAGATAATGCAATAAACTGGCTTCCGACCTGGGGAAAAAGCATAATGAACTAATAAAATTTACCTCATATTGTTTTTTTTTTTTGAGAAAGAAATTTACCTCATATTGTTGGTGGCATAATATTAAACTTTAAAAAATAAAAACCTCAATTGCTGCTTTGATTGGGTACCAAAGTCAAAAGGAACAAGTTGTGTTCACTGTTTACTATTCACACCAAATATATATATATATATATGTTAACGGAGGATCAACGCCTTATGGCAACACAGAGAAGTTCTTGAGATGAATAATAGTGATGGTCTTTGATGGTGCATTTAAAATGAAGTCCTATTTCGTCCATATGGGTCGTCCATGTGAAAAGAATGGAGAGATGGGACGCGAGGCAAAGTCGTCCTCAAGAATCTCGTCCGCCCTTAATAAAGGACGGACGTGACCCCGTCCGTCCCTAATAACGAACGGACGAGCATTTTGGGCTTGACAAATATAATCCTTGCCAAACGAACCAAGATCTCCACTATCCGCAATGAAGCACCGGTCCAAATAAGGTAATTTCCACGGAAGTTATGGAAGTTACCTCTGAACTCCTCAACAATAGGAGCGGTTATCATGATAAATAACCGTCCCATGCATGCTATATAAGCACTCCTTTATGAAGAGGTAATTCATTCAGACATTTTTAACAAAAAAGTAAAGTCTCAAAAGTACTTTCCCTTCCTACTTCAATCCACTGACTTTACCATCGGAGGATTCTAGACCGGACTCCACCGGTCTTCTCTGATTTTACTTGATTTTTTAGGACTCAGCCTTCAAGATCATCAACGCCCGGAGACTTTCAGCCCACTGATATCAAAGGATTCATTAGTTGGCGCCGTCTGTGGGAAAGAAATTTGTCACCCTTGAACTTCATTTGTGGAGTTCTGCGATTTCTTTCTCCGACAAAGGGTTGAAATGGTTCAGACAAGATTGAGGGCTACTAGTCCAGGCCCTCAAGAGAGTAGAGACACTTCCAGTAACCCCCATCGTAACCAACAATCGGCGCCTACCATGCAGCCTTCATCTGTCCAACATGTGCAGTCTATGGCCGCTGCCATGGCGGAGTTAACCCGTCAGAACCAGGAATTGAGAAGAGAAGTTAATCTCAGAGGACAACGACATTAGGCCTATGAAGAAGAGCATGGTCAAAGCCAAGGAGATGGAAGAAATGTAGAGCCAGAAAGCCAATCGAGGGGTACTACGCCAAGAAGGATGCCACACTTGGAAAGGGAGATAGATCAGATGAGAAAAGTTATGGATGAGATGAGGGAGAACATGAGGAGAACTAACCCTGTAGAAGACCTAGTTCACCGAACAGACTCCCCCTTCATAGCCTCTATCAATGGCGTCCTTTGCCTCCGAAATTCAAGATGCCTTCCTTGGATTCGTATGATGGAACGCGCAACCCTTTTGACCATATTTCCACCTTCAAGACTACCATGCACCTTCAAGGGGTTCCAGATGAGATAATGTGTAGAGCCTTCCCCACCACCCTTAAAGGGCCCGCGCGAGTCTGGTTCAGCAAAATACCCTCGAATTCAGTAAGTTCTTCCAAGGAGTTAAGCAAATTGTTTGTTAATAATTTCATTGGGGGACAAAGACACAAGCGTTCCTCATCCAACTTGTTAACCATAGAGCAAGGAGAGAATGAAAGCCTGCGTTCCTTCATCACACGCTTCAACAGGGAAGCCCTAATCGTGGACGAGGTAGATGACAAGCTACTGTTGGCAGCCTTCCATAACGAGGTTAATTTTGACTTGTTCATACACAAACTTTATGAAAAAGAGCCTCAGTCCATGGCCAAACTCGTCCATTTAGCCCAAAATTTTATGAACACAGAAGACGTGATCATAGCTAAGAAGAGGAAGAGAGCTGAGAGAATGGAAACAAACCCCGCTCGTCACTCCGAGCAAGGTCCTCGTCCAAAGAAGGGACAAACAGAAGATAAGAGAGACCGAGATAATAAGAAGCCAGGCTTTTCAGTGCGAAATCAACAATATACCCCTTTAAACGTGCCACTTGAGCAAGTCCTTATGCAAATCAAGGACGATCCTTCCTTGAAGTGACCAAAAAAAATGAAGGGAGATCCCAACAAGTGCAATAGGAATAAGTATTGTCGCTTCCATAGAGATCATGGGCATGACACGGACGAGTGCTTTGATTTAAAGCAGCAGATTGAGAATCTCATTAGGCAAGGGAAGCTGAGAAATTTCCTTGGACGAGACCACAAGGACGAGAAATTGAAAGGGAAGGTAGAGGAATCATCAAGACCACCACTCGGAGAAATAAGAGTTATCATAGGGGGAAGTTCAACAGGACAGTCGTCCAAGTCAAAGAAGGCATACTTGAAAGTAGTGCAGAGCGTCCAACTTTCTAGACAATCACCGAAAGCAAAGACCACGGACGAACAAGCAATCACTTTCACGGACGAGGACGCCGAGAGAGTTCACCACCCTCACGATGATGCTATTGTCATCACCCTCCTTATTGCTGACTACAAGACCAGAAGGGTGTTGGTGGATAATGGAAGCTCGGTTGATATTTTATATTATCCAGCTTTTCAGCAGATGAGGTTAGGACGAGACCGGCTTCGTCCAGCGAGCTCCCCCCTAGTAGATTTTGGTGGGATGAAGGTACAGCCTGTGGGCACTATTTCATTACCAGTGACAGTTGGGGCATACCCGCAACAAATCACCAAGGATGTGAACTTCCTTGTGGTGGATTGTTCATCCTCCTACAATGCCATAATTGGAAGGCCAACTTTAAATAGTTGGAAGGCTGCCACATCTACTTATCACCTGTTGGTCAAGTTTCCAACAGAGCATGGAGTAGGACAAGTACAAGGGGACCAACTAGCAGCAAGAGAATGTTACCTGGCTATGTTGGCCATGGACGAGCAAATTCAGGCCATGAATATTGAAGAAAAAAGAATTGTAGCAGAGCCCACTGAAACGTTGGAAGATATTTCCTTAGATGAAAATAACCCTGAAAGGCATACCAAGGTTGGAGCAGATCTAGAAGTGAAGATTAAGAAGGATCTCGTCTGTTTTTTGAAGAAAAATATTGATGTGTTTGCTTGGAGTCATGAGGATATGCCAGGTATAGATCCTAGTGTCATTACCCACCGTCTGAATGTATGTCCTTCCTTCAAGCTGGTGCGACAAAAGAAGAGGGTGTTTGCCCCTGAGAGTGATAATGCTGTCAAAGACGAAGTTCAAAAGTTGATCGTAGCAAAGTTTATCCGGGAAGTGTACTATCCCGATTGGTTGGCCAATGTAGTGATGGTCAAGAAGGCAAACGGCAAGTGGAGAATGTGTGTGGATTTTACTGATGCAAACGGCAAACGGCAAAAGGCAAACGGCAATGGCCAATGTAGTGATGGTAGATTCTACTGCAGGCCATAAGTTACTTAATTTCATGGATGCTTTCTCAAGGTACAACCAAATAAGGATGGACGAGACAGATCAGGAGAAGACATCCTTCGTCACCAATCAAGGCTTGTTCTGCTATAAAGTGATGCCCTTCGGTCTGAAGAACGCCAGAGCAACGTATCAAAGGTTGGTCAACCATATGTTTCTTCCACAGATTGTGCGGAACGTGGAAGTCTATGTAGATGACATGCTGGCAAAAAGCTTGGACGAGGGAAAGCATCTGGACAACTTGCAGGAAACTTTTGACATACTTAAGTGGTAGAATATGAAATTGAACCACAGTAAATGTGCTTTTGGAGTATCATCAGGGAAATTTCTTGGATTTATGGTCTCCCATAAGGGGATTGAAGCGAATCCTGAAAAAATTCAAGCAATACTGGACATGAAGCCACCATGAAATGTTAAAGAAGTCTAGTCTCTCACCGGACGAGTTGCTGCCCTCAACAGGTTTGTCTCTAAAGCTACTGACAAATGTTTGCCATTTTTTAAGGTTCTTAAAAAAGCATTTGAATGGACCGACGAGTGTCAGAAAGCTTTCAAAGATCTAAAGACGTATCTCACCACTGCTCCTCTACTAAGCCCGTCCGTGTTAGGAGAGAAGTTGTATTTATACTTGGCAGTTACCCCGCATGCTGTAAGTTCAGCATTGGTGAGAGAAGAAGACAAGGTACAAAGACCTATGTACTATACAAGTAAAGTAGTGAGGGGAGCGGAAGGACGATATCCACTAATAGAAAAGCTGGCCTTCGCGATAATAACAGCCTCCAGGAAACTAAGGCATTACTTCCAAGCTCATGTTATCAACGTCATGACGGATCATCCGCTCAAGAAGGCAATGAACAAGTTGGAGGTTGCAGGACGATTGATTCAATGGGATGTGGAGCTCAGTGAGTTTGACATAAAGTACCAACCAAGACATGCCATAAAAGCTCAAGCTCTGACAGACTTCATTGCAGATTTTACCCCAAATTATGATGATGTAGGTGAGATGGAAGGCAGCCAGAAGTGGATCGTCCATGTGGATGGTTCGTCTACACAACACGCAGGAGGAATAGGTGTGGTTCTACAATCTCCAGAAGGGGATAAACTGAAACAAAAAGTTCATTTGCAGTACCAAGCAACTAATAATGAAGTTGAGTATGAAGCTCTTCTCAAAGGGCTGGAATTGGCTAAGTCTGTGGAAGCGAAGTCAATACTCGTCTTGGGAGATTCTCAGTTAATCATAGGCCAAGTGAATCGAATGTATGAGGCTAAGGAAGAACGAATGAAGAAGTACCTTAACAAGGTGGTTCGCCTTATGAAAAAATTTGAAGAAGCTAACTTCGTTCAAATCCCAAGGGAGGAGAACGTGGAAGCCGATACCTTAGCTAAAGAAGCCTCAGCAAATGAAGCGGTGGACAAGTTTGATGAGATTCAGTATATACTGAGTATAGACATCCCAGAAGTACAACAGGTGGAGAGTAGAGGAAATTGGATGGCTCCCATTGTGTCATACTTAAAAGACGGACGACTTCTAGAAGAGAAAGACGAAGCTAGAAAGCTGAGGGTAAGGTCGGCCAGGTACGTTCTTATGGACGAGGTGTTGTACAAAAGAGGCTTTTCCCAGCCTTATCTTAGGTGTTTGGCTCCAGACGAAGCGAACTACATATTGAGAGAAATTCATGAAGGAGCATGTGGCAATCATTCGGGAGCCAGATCACTCGTTCACAAGGTCGTCCGTGCAGGATACTATTGGCCAAATATGCAAGCTGATGCTAAGGCTTATGTCAAGGTCTGCGATCAATGCCAACGGTTTAGTAACGTCCCCAGGCAACCCTCAAAGTACCTAACCCCAATGATGGCCCTATGGCCCTTTGCGCAATGGGGACTAGACATCCTGGGTCCTTTTCCACTAGGTGTAAAGCAAATGAAGTTTCTCATGGTTGGTATTGATTATTTCACCAAGTGGGTAGAAGCAAAACCCTTAGCAAATATCACACAACAAAATGTCAAGAACTTTGTATGGAAGAACATTGTGTACAGGTTTGGAGTGCCCAGAGTGCTGGTATCCGACAACGGACGACAATTTGACAATGCACTCTTCAAAGATTTTTGCATGCACTTTGGGATTCAGAATCACTACTCCTCGCCAACCCACCCACAAGCAAATGGCCAAGCTGAAGTTGCAAACCGATCCTTGTTAAAAATAATCAAGACTCGGCTTAAGGGGGCAAAGGGAGTATGGCCAGACGAGGTACCAGGTGTTCTGTGGGCATATAGGACGACAGTGAGAACCCCTACAAGAGAAACTCCTTTCAAGCTAGCCTATGGAACTGAAGCAGTCATACCTGCAAAAGTGCACATGGCCAATCATAGGGTGGCAACCTATCAAGACGAAGATAACGAGGAGCAACTCCGTTTAAACCTCAATCTAATAGACGAGGTAAGGATGGACGCTGAATAAAGGATGGCAAGGTACAAAAACCTTATGGCTAGGCAATATGATGCAATGGTGAAGCCAAGGCGATTTAACATAGGAGACCTTGTCCTGAAAAGGGCCTCCTTAGCAACAAAGAACCCAGCTCATGGGAAGTTGGGACCTAATTGGGAAGACACCTACAGAGTTATCAATTGCAAAAGACAAGGATGCTCCAGAGTGCTGGTATCCGACAACGAACGACAATTTGACAATGCACTCTTCAAAGATTTTTGCATGCACTTTGGGATTCAGAATCACTACTCCTCGCCAACCCACCCACAAGCAAATGGCCAGGCTGAAGTTGCAAACCGATCCTTGTTAAAAATAATCAAGACTCGGCTTGAAGGGGCAAAGGGAGTATGGCCAGACGAGGTACCAGGTGTTCTGTGGGCATATAGGACAACAGTGAGAACCCCTACAAGAGAAACTCCTTTCAAGCTAGCTTATGGAACTGAATCAGTCATATCTGCAGAAGTGCACATGGCCAATCATAGGGTGGCAACCTATCAGGACGAAGATAACGAGGAGCAACTCCATTTAAACCTCGATCTAATAGACGAGGGTAAGGATGGACGTTGAACAAAGGATGGCAAGGTACAAAAACCTTATGGCTAGGCAATATGATGCAATGGTGAAGCCAAGGCGATTCAACATAGGAGACCTTGTCCTGAAAAGGGTCTCCTTAGCAACAAAGAACCCAGCTCATGGGAAGTTGGGACCTAATTGGGAAGGCCCCTACAGAGTTATCAACTGCAAAAGATAAGGATCCTATTACTTGGAGGCCTTAGACGAGAGAAATTTGGAGCATCCTTGGAATGTTGAGCACCTGAGGAGGTACTATCAGTAAAATGCCAACCTAGATGAGCATAACTCTGGACGAGCCTGGAGACTATCTACATAAAAGACTTATTTATCTATATGTCTAATATTGTTTTGTTATTGTGTTAAACTATTGGACGAAGTTATGGTTTGGCTTGTGTTTGTTTTCCTAAAAGGCATTAGCTTCTAAAGTGCATGCCTCGTCTATGAACAATATTTATGTTATGTACATAGTGTTGTGCTTGAATTCTTGGTTTCCACTGTTTTTTTTTTTTTTTTTTTTTTTTGCTGAGATTAACCCAGAAGAGAGCTAAGAGTTCACGACAGATATATTCTTTGGACGCAGGGATGTACTATCAATTTTCATTAGGGTCAAACAAAAGAGCATACCCGTCCTAACCATGGACGAGCTAAGTATACTTGTCCTAACCGTGGACGAGCTAACCATGGACAATGGGCTAGTTAAAGCCTATTGTATTTGTTCAACCCATGAACGTGAAAATGCATGAGCATGTTTAAATACTATAAATAAAGATGCCAACCAAACAATTCAGCCTATGGACGAGTAAAAGGTTGGGCCTTGTCTTTATGAAACGAGAAAATCAACTAAGTCTAAGGACGAGTAAGGTTGATAATTACCATCTCACGTGGATGAATTATACTTAATGAAATTCAAAGAATGGAAAAGTATATGTTCATGTTTAAGAGGGAGGAATTCCTTCTATGGACGAGATAAAATTCAAAGCCTATTCAGGGAACAGAAATTCTCGTCTATATTATAATAGAAACCAGTAACATTCAGTTAACCAAGGATGGATGACCAACGTCCAAACATCCTTGTGAAATAAAACTTGTTTGAACAACTCGTCCTAAAACCATAGACGAGTTTAATGTATTTGTATTACATAAAAAAGGTCCTAAAACAGAGGACCAAATAAAAAGAAAACACACGTTGAAATATTTTCTAAATAGTGGAAGCACCAACGTTGGAGGCATCCTGAGGAGGCAAGGTTGTAGCGTCGTCTTCAATATTGACGTCCTTGGAGCCAGTTTGAAGGAGAGAGCTAGTAGCAGCAGCATTCAAATTAAGTTTGATGGAGCTAAAGTCCACTTCAGGGAAGTTTTCTACAGCTTCCATTCTGAAATCCTCAAAGCCCGTTGCATAATTGGTGTCTAGAAGATCAATGTATTGCTTGGATGCCTTGAATTCATCCACTGCATCTTCTTTCGCCTTGGAGAGAAGAGTACTCAACTCGTCGTTCTTTTTCTGCACATGATCAAGACGAGTATCTTTCTCCACTACATCAGCTCTCAACTCCTCAACCAAGTTTTGTAGTTCTTTCATCTTTTCCTTGGCCTTGGCAGCTACCTCAGCCCATTTCTTGGATTCGTCCTTCACCTCTTGAATCCTCGTCTCTAATAAGATCCTCGTCTTGTCTAATCCTGTGGCTTGTCTAGACGCTGCCACAAACTTCGACATAGCCTATAAAAAGGGTGAAGGACGAATGGCAAAAGTTTAAAAAAAAAAAAAAATTGTATAACAGTAAAGACGAGGCAAAGAGATAATTACTTACTTTAAAAAGATCATGAACTCCAGAGTGTTCAAAATCCTTTAGAGACATGTCGTAGCAAGTGTTTATGTCCTCATCAGTGACAGCACTCTGAAAGCGTTCCCAAACTAGATCTTCATTTTCAATAACGTTTGAAGGAACCCTTTGGGAAGGCTGAGACGAAGTAGACACCGCCATTTTAGACGGAGGAGTCTTGGACGGAGTGGTCTCAATTGGAGTGGACGAATCTACATCAACTATTTGTGCAAGCTGATGGGATGAAGGAAGATTAGGCTTGACTATTTGGGATGAGCTATGCTTAGCCTTCTTGCCTCGTCGGCTGGGGAGATTTCCCAAATCCAAGTTCTTAGACAAAGTCTTCCTCTTGTCCCTAGTCGCAGGACGAGCCTAAGACTCAGTCTTAGGACAATCCCCCTCAGCAGCCACCTCTTTTTCCTTATTCCCTTTCATTGTTGCCATTCCTAAAAAAAAGAAAAAAAAGAAAGGGCTTTTAGAATTAAAACAAAGTAAACAATGTAAAGAATGCTTGGAAACTAAAACTTACTTCTTCTTACTGTAACTTCGTGTGCAAGCGCTTCGTCGGATGGGTTAGGACCTAATCCCCACTTGGCAAGTCGTCTAAGCGTGACCAAGGAATGGAAGTCCTTATCCGAGTGTAGACGAGCCCTGTAGACGCAGTCACGATGAAATTTACTCAAAGAAGGACGTTTAGCAGCTGAAAGGAAACAAGTAAAAGTTAGTTGTGAATATAAAAAAAGAGAGAAGGAAAAGAAAAGAAAAAGGGTAGCAACTTACCCTCAGGACGAAGGTGCCCTAAGTCCCCAGTATAACGATCAAACGTGTCCCGGCCAACGTCCACAGGATTCCCAGCCCAGAAGCCGGAGACGAAGAAAAACTCCGTCTTCCATTTTCTGTCAGACGAGGCCAGGGACCTTATCAATCTACAGTCTCTACCCCTGGCCGTGAATTGATAAAAGCCAAGAGATTGATGTATTTCTGAAGGTTTGTAACAATAAAGGAACTCGTCCACAGTAAGAGGACGGTCCCTTCCGAATACTTTACTCCACAAAATTTGCATAGAGATGATCAATCTCCACGCATTAGGGTTGAATTGACATACTCCTAAACCTAGCCTAACCAACAACTCTCTGGTAAAGGCATTTAAAGGAAATCTTAGACCCCCCAAAAGATAAGCCTCGTAGATGCCTATCCCGAAATGAGGGTTACAACACCATTCTCCTCGGACGGGCAACCAGGGGTTAATTTCGTCCGAAATTTGGTACCACACCCTAAGATTTTTAAGTCTTTGCTCGTCTGTTTTGGAAGGAATATCTACTGCACAACTATAAACAGTGATCTCCTCTTCGTCCAAAGGACCAAACGGAGGGATGGTGGACGATACCTGCCTGGGACCCCGAGGCCTTCCTAAGCTGTTCCTGTACAACTTCCACAGGAAATCCAGGGACGCCAGAAACATATTCCTCGTCCGTGGTGTTTCCACCACTACTATCACTAGTACTACCAGAACTATTGTAACTACTTTCGTCGTTATACTTGTCTATGGCTTTCTCTGTACTATTACTAGACGAGAAAATAATTGTTTCTGACATTCTACACAACAAAATTGAAGAGAAACCTAAAAGACGAGAAAGAAGGGAATACCTGGCTCTAAGACGGATGAAGGCTATGGACGCGAAGAAACTCCTAGACGAGGCTCTAGACGAAGAGTGTCAGAGGCCGAAAATTTTGGAAATGTGAAGGGTAGTGAGGTATTCCACTATTTATAGGCAGCTGACTTAGGCACACGAAACGACAAACCAATCAGGAGATGACACGTGGCGTTCACCTCGGAAAAATAAATCGACGGGAATAATCACCAATAAAATGATGACACATGGCACATCAGTTCTGACACCAAGTACATACATTCAATGAATATGAAGAACTGTTACTTCTCCCCTTGGATGACCCTTGTGGACAAGGGGGCAACTGATGGTGCATTTAAAATGAAGTCCTATTTCGTCCATATGGGTCGTCCACGTGAAAAGAATGGAGAGATGGGACGCAAGGCAAAGTCATCCTCAAGAATCTCGTCCGCCCTTAATAAAGGACGGACGTGACCTCGTCCGTCCCTAATAACGGACGGACGAGCATTTTGGGCTTGACAAATATAATCCCTGCCAAACGAACCAAGATCTCCACTAATCGCAATGAAGCACCGGTCCAAATAAGGTAACTTCCATGGAAATTATGGAAGTTACCTCTGAACTCCTCAACAATAGGAGCGGTTATCATGATAAATAACTGTCCCATGCATGCTATATAAGCACTCCTTTACGAAGAGGTAATTCATTCAGACATTTTTAACAAAAAAGTAAAGTCTCAGAAGCACTTTCCCTTCCTACTTCAATCCACTGACTTTACCATCGGAGGATTCTAGACCGGCCTCCACCAGTCTTCTCTGATTTTACTTGATTTTTCAGGACTTAGCCTTCAAGATCATCAACGTCCGGAGACTTTCAGCCCACTGATATCAAAGGATTCATCAATCTTCATTAATAGTTGATTGCTGGCACAGTTTTCTTTGGGTAGATTTTTTTCTCGAATTGCTAGTTTAGAATTTGGGTAGTATAGGTGGGTTGTGTTGTTTCTACAGCTGGGCCTCTTTTTTATAGTGTTTTCTTTTTTTCTCATATTAATATTTAATAATACTTCTATCTGTTATCTCAAAAATAAAAATATGATATTACTATATCAAGAACCTGATAATATTGTTATTAGAGAAAGAAAATGTTAATAGATGTTCTAAGGACATTAATTTATGAACTATTTTTAGAAATATTTTATGAAAAAATGAAAAAAAAAAAAATTAATTTTTTTACCTTTTTTTACAATTGCCTGAATGGCACCCATTAACATTAAATATTGCTTTGAAGATACCCTCAAGAATACTTTTTTTTTTAATCTTTTAAAAAAAAAAAAAAAATCATACTAAAGAATACTTGATATTAAATTAATTATAGTATTAATCTCTTCTTTTTTTTTTTTGAGTAAATAGTATTAATCTCTTTGTTTGCTTAATAGTGTACAAAAGAGGACTTGCGAGTTTCGCGGGCTACTCCTACTACTCCCTCAGTCTGTCCAGGTAGGGTACCCCAAGTGAAGCTGCAGTAGTCGAAAGACTCGAAACTCAAAAGAGAGGACTAGCGAAACCAGAAAGCCTTATTGCCTGCGACTTAGGAAAAAGCATATTCGAATAAACTCCCGATTACGTAGTATTCTCGTATAGTTGTATGTTGTTTTTGCAGAATGTCAATTCTCCGTAGACTTTCGAAAGCCAGAGGCAGCTTTCATCATAGGCTGTCTTGCATATGTATGACGCCAAACAGATAAAATATTAAAATGTTCTATCAAATTGAATAATATTATATGCATGTGCTATTATTTTATTTTATTTATAAAGTCTCAACCTATAAGATCAATTTCTGTTGATTACGCTCTTTATAATTAGACCAAAATATCAATTAATTTTTTGTATAGACGGGATTGAATTTCAAATCTCTTATTCAACCATTGAATACTTTACCAGTTAAACTAACTGAAATCCACTATTTTATTTTCTTTTGTTCAAGAGAAATGTCATATAAAAAAATTTAAAAAAAAAAAAAAAGATGGGAACAAGACAAACTAAGGTACTAATACAGTTCTTGATTTTCTTAATCATGGCATTATTCCCTCAAAGTAGTTTAATGAAACTCATGTTGTGCTCATACCTAAAGTCAAGAACCCAACAAAGGTTACCCAATTTTGGCCCATTAGCCTTAGCAAGGTTGTCTCTAGATTAGCCTCTAAAGTTCTTGAAATAGATTAAAACGTTTATTCCCACACATCATTAGTGAGAATCAACGAGTCTTTATGTCTGAACACCTTATTACTGATAATGTACTAGTTGCTTTTGAAATAATGCATCATATTAGCCAGAAGAAATCAGGGAAGGTGGGAGAAATGGTAATGAAGCTGGATATAAGTAAAGCTTATGATAGGGTTGAATGGGGTTGTTTGGAAAAAATTAGGACCAAAATGGGTTTTCACCTAGACTGGGTCAATACTATGATGAGATGCCTGAGATCAATATCATATGCTATTAAAATCAACGGGAAGCCTCGGGGTCACATTGTGCCATCAAAGGGACTACACCAAGAGGACCCCCTCTCTCTCTATTTATTTTTGATTTGTGCAGATGGTCTTTCTTCACTCTTGAGGAAATCAGTGGAGGATGGCTTAATGAAAGGTGTGGCTGCATGCACACGAGGTCCAGAGATATCACATTTATTTTTGCTAATGATAGTCTTATCTTTTGTCGAGCCACTAGAGAAGATTGTACTAATTTGGAGAGGACTTTGGAGACATATGAACAAGCATCAGACCAACAGTTGAATAGGGGTAAAACATCTTTGTTTTTCATCAGTAACACTCCACAAGACATTCAAGATGACATTAAATCTAGTTTTGGGGCAGAGGTAATTAAACAACACAAGACTTACTTGGGTTTGCCATTCCTGGTAGGAAAATCAAAATGCAATACTTTTCACTATTTAAAGGAGAGACTAGATAATAAATTATCAAGGTGGAAGGAGAATATGTTATCTCACGCCGGAAAATAAATTCTAATTAAAGCAGTGGCCCAAGCAATCCCTACATATACTATGAGTATATTCAAGCTCCCAAACACGCTATGTGATGAGATGACGAGCATGGTTTGCGAATTTTGGTGGGGACAAACAAATGAAAAAACTAAGATGCCATGGCTTAGTTGGGATAAAGTTTGTACCCCAAAGGAGGAAGGTGGCTTAGGTTTTCGTGATCTTAAAACTTTTAATCTTGCACTTTTAGCCAAACAAAGATGGCAGCTTCAAACAAATACCTTTTCTCTCGTCCAAATAGTGATTTTTTGGGGGCTGAAATGGGTTCTCGGCCATCATTTGCAAGGAGAAGTATAATTACTGCTCAAAAAATTGTAAGAAAAGGGTGTAAGTGGCAGGTTGGAGATGGTGCATCAATTGGAATATGGGCTGATAAGTGGCTTAATTAATGAACTAGCTACCTTGAAAGTTCTATCTCAACCGAATACACTACCTGCACATGCCAAGGTGAGTGCTCTCATTGATCCCCTATCTTGTGACTGGTGGGTAGAATTAGTAAAGCAGATTTTTATTCCAACTGATGTTCAAGCTATTCTCAGTATTCTGTTAAGTGCTCGCTTGCCAGAGGATAAACTAGTGTGGGCGTATACTCATAAGGGAAAGTTCACAGTTAGTAGTGCATACAAATTAGCAGTTTCTGGTTTTTCAAAGGGGTGTATGGAAGGAACTTCAAATAGGGAGAGCCACAAATCTTTTTGGGAAGAATCTGGAGGTTGCATTTGCCAAATAAGACGAAATCCTTTGCTTGGAGGGTGTGTCGCAACATCATTCCCACGAAGACCAATTTGTACCATTGGAAGGCGATTGAGGAGAGCCTGTGTGAAATGTGTGGTTTGGAGGAAGAGACTAGTGGCCATGCATTCTGGGACTATGAGCATGCTCGGGAGGTATGGAATTTATCAGGCATAACTTTTGAGACTCGGGGAGTTTTTTACCGTGAGTTTGTGGACTTGATTTGATACTTAATGTTTGTTCAACATGTCGGGGATGAAGTCCTAGAGATGGTAATCATGATAGCTTGGTGTGTGTGGTACAACAGAAATGCTGTTAGCCATAAGAGTACATGCCAATGGGCACAGCAGGTGATACAAAAAGCTCGGATGCTGATTGCTGAGTTTCAGGCCGCTAACCACTCGGTTACTTAACGGAGGGAAGACCTGGAGGCAAGATGAACATTACCAGCGATCTCTAGCTACAAGGTGAATGTGGATGGCGCGGTGTTTGCCCAGACTAGGCAATCGGGGATTGGCATGGTAATCCGAGATCATAAAGGTAGAGTCACAGCAGCTTTAAGCAAAAAAATTCACCAACTTTTAGGGCCGCTGGAAGCCAAAGCAAAAGCCATTGAGGTAGGTGTATTTTTTGCATGGGATGTTGGTATAAGAGATGTAGTTTTTGAATGTGATTCTAAGATAGTGGCAAATGCTCTTTTGGGTCTTTGTACTCCACTTGTGGTTGTCTCAAACATTCTAGTCGGGGTAGCTTATAAACTCCAAGATTTCCAATTAGTTCAAGTGTCTCATGTGAAGCGTCAAGGCAATAAACCATCTCATATCTTGGCAAAATATGCCAAAGAAGTAGAGAACAGTGATAATTATGTAACGTGGATAGTAGAAAATTCTCATCTGATTGAGTTAGCTATTACTCATGATGTAATGAATTTATCATCTTCTTAATAAAGTTATGAGTTTTTCATCCAAAAAAAAAGGTACAAAAGAAAAGTTATATACTACTACTTAATTTGTTGCATAATGGTTTTTTTTTTTTTTTTTCTTTTTTGCACAATTCTACTTAGGTTGCATTTGGCATTGGCTGAAAAAGTCAATTTTTTTTTACTATTTAGTTTATTTTTGCTACTATTCAGCTTATTTTTGTTACTATTCTTGGGTTTTATTGCACTTTTTGGTACTATTCATAGGTCTCACTGTATTATTTCAACTAGCTTTTAACTTTATTTACAGTACTTTCAGCAAAAAGTTTTAAGTTTCAACTAAATAAGTTGTTTCCAAACAGACACTAATATGTAGAACTTCAAACATAGTGTCTGTTTGGCATTAGCTTATAAACTTTGTTTTTAGCTTTTATGTACAACTTTTTAAAACTTGATCACTTTTTCCCGCCTTTTTTTAATTTTTCAATTTTTTTTAAGATACATGTAAACTTTAGCACACTTTAAGTGTGTGTTGGCAAAAATTAAAAAGTCAACTTATTTTACTATTCAGCTTCTTTTTGCTACTATTTATGAGTATTACTACACTTTTAGTACTATTTATGGATCATACTGTACTATTTCAACTAACTTTAAGTTTATCTATAGTACTTTCAACAAAAAATTTTCAATTTCAGCAAAATAAGCGAATCTCAAACTAACCCTAAGCAAAAAAATTTCAGTAAAAAATTAAATAAATTATTTCTAAATGGACACATAATTAATATTCAACTTTTGTTAATTTAATATGGAGATACGTACGTAGCCTTCCAATCAGTTGCCTTTTTCTCATAGATACAACTTTCAACTTTTACAAGTTTAAGGCTCCGTTTGTTTTGGCTTCAAACTGATTCCAAAAATTATTTTCCGGAAAATTGGGTGTTTGGTTGTTACTTCAAATTAGGTCAAACTGAAAAGCATTTTCGGGTTGACCGAAAATGATGCCAAAACGGGTGAAAATGATTTCCGTTTTCATTTTCACTTCAAATGATTTTCAGCCTTGGAAAATAGAAGAGAGAGAGAGAGAGAGAAAGAGCAAGACGATCGCACCCTCGTCGGAGCAAGACGATCGCCACTTCAAATGATTTCCGGCCTTCAAATGATTTCACTTCAAACCCACCCTCGTCGAACCTAGTCACCGATCATCGAGATCGTCTCGCCATTTCCAGACCACGAGCAAAGAGAGAGACGAGAGAGAAAGAAGAGAGAGTAGAGAGATCGTCGCACCACCGGCGAGATCGCGCTCGAACCCACTCGCACCAAATCGCCGACGAACCCACTCGCACCGCGCCGATCGCACCGTGCCGACGAACCCACCAATCCGACGAACCCATTCCTCAAACCCACCACTCTGACCGAATGGGTTTTCTTTCACTCAGATCGCGCCATTGATGAATTTTTTTTGGTTGGGTTTTGTTTCTTTCACTACTCAGATCGCGCCATTGATGAGTTTTTTTTGGTTGGGTTTTGTTTGGAAGCTGAGAAAATGTGAGAAAATGTGAGCATCAAGTAGAAAATGTGTTTTCTCTATTATTTTCAAGAATACAACCAAATATCAGAAAATATTTTCCAAAATATTTTTCATAATGCAACCAAACACTTGAAAATATTTTCCTTTCCTGAAAATAGCATTTCCGGAAAATAAATATTTTTCAGAAAATATTTTACGGGAACCAAACACAGCCTAAATCCCAAAGACTTCATTGAAGGTTTCGTCAAGATTTGTTTGATAGACGACAAATTCACAAGATAAAGTACTACTGAAGATTCTTGCTTGCCTTCTATAATTTTTCAAAAGAAAAAAAAAAGATTTATATTCTGAAGGCTTTTAATTTATTAATGGTTAAGGTTTCTTTCCAAACTAATTTAAAGAGAAATCCTTAAACTCCTTTTATATCTTTTTATTGAATATGAATTTTAAAATTTTAACTGTTAGATTACATGTTCTTTATATGCATGTCAATTTTCGTTCAAATAAAATATTATTTACTATTTGATTTCTAAACTTATTTTTATGCATAATTTTATACCACACAAACTTTAAATTTAAATATTTGATTAATAATATAGCTATAAATCTTTGATTTTTTTTAAAGTTTGCAAGCACAGAAAATATAATAATAAGAACATGCAATTCAACGGTTGGATTTTCAAAATTTAAATATAAAAAAATATAGGATATATTTAAAGGGTTTTTCTCCAAACTAGTTTGAAGAGAGGTCTTTCTCTTTATATATATATATATATATATATATATATATAATTATGATAATTGATAAATTATTATCATTGTACTTAAAAGTTAAAATACTCTTTGTAAGAAGAACTTTGCATTACGTTTACTGAGCCACTTTGACGCCTCAATTCGATCTCATCTACACATCTCTAAGGTCAACTGATTTTTACACCTGTCATGTATGAAAACGAAGAACAGTTCAGATTATATATATAATAAATAAAAATAAGTAGTGCACTCAAACCAAATAACGACTAATACATATAAGCCTAAGACAAGCTGTTATTAATAAATCTTTTTTACAGTTCAGGCCGATCTTAAAAAAAATCAATTATTGATGCATATAAAAGTCAAAACACCAGGAGCGACTGTTATAAATAAATATTTTCACATGAAAGCATGATAGGTTGATCTTTCATCTTGATAAAAATAATATAAAAAAAAATAACAATTATTGATACATATAGTCAAAATGGAGAAGGAAGTTCGGGAATGATAGCACTGAATTTCTTATTGAATTGTTTATATTCAATGACTATTCTACAAAATACTATCGTTTTTTTTTTTTTTTTTTTTTTAAATACTGAATATCCTGGTAATACAGATTCAGATGTATTTAATATAGTCTATTAAATGGAGTAATATTTTTTTGATAATCTTTAAAAAAAAAAAAAAAAAAGTCATAGTTTACATAAATATCAAGGACAAACTACAAACAACAATCTTAAATATGAGCGTGTCATATCAAAAACAAAATGTGCGTGTGAACCAATAAATTATCGACAAGTGCATTTTTATTTTTTTATTTACAAAGTGCATTACACCTTATCATGAACCTCTTTTTTGTTTTTCTTTTTTTTTTTTTTTTTTTTTTTTGTTGATAAATTTTTTTTTAGATAGTTTCAATCTATGGCGTTTACTCCTAATGATAGTTTTTTATCATCAGACTAAGATACCAATCAGTTTTTTTTATTGATAAAATTATAATTAACCATTTACCATTCCTTGCCTCTTAGGTTTCATTTGGGAGTTCATAAGGAAATAGAATGGAATGATCATAAGGGAATGAAATGGAATGTATTTAAGCAAGGGAAATGAATGGAATGAAATGGAATTAAGTAACCTTGATTGGATGTTTTAAAATAAATGAATAAAAATGAATGAAATGTAAGTAATCTTGTTTGGGAGTAACATTGAGTTTATGGAATGGAATCATTTTATGACAATATTACTATTAGACCCCTATTTAAAGATAAATGATTGAATATATAGGGGTATGTTGGGAGTTTTAGTAAAAAATTCATTAAATCTAATTTCATTCCCTCTCATTACTCCCAATTTCGGAGGAAATACAAATTTGAGATTTTAAAAACTCCCAAACAAGAGAATGGACTTTCCATTCCCTCTATTAAAACTCTCAAACAAGGGAAGAGAAAAATATTCTAAAAATATTCTGTGGGGCCAGAATAAGTCAGCAGCCCCGGCCCACTCCAGGCCCAGCCCAGAGGCCCATGCCGAGGACGCCTCCACGATCCGAGGTCCGAGGACCGAAGTTTAGAGCCCAGGACCCAAGTAGCATTGCCGAGGATGGTTACATCCTCGGTAGTCCGAGGACTGAAAGTGGGCATACGGCACACCTTTAAGGGGAGTCTCCCCAAGCATCCAAGGAACAAATAGCAAGAGCCAATCACCGGACATTGAAGCATGGCGGAGAAGCAGGTCCCAGGCGAACTGTCACCTCCACATTAAATGCCCTCAACTAACGCTCTGGCCGCATTAATGAGGATAGGACCTCTGAACAGTGCCATCTTGAGCGCTGCAACCCACTGGAGGTATGGGAATGCGGCTGATGGGACAGGCACTCGAGTAGAAACCGGATTGATCAACAAATGTAGGGCTAGGATCAACTGATTGGGAAGTATATAATGTAAAAACCCCTCTTGTGAAGAGGACGGATGAAAAACCAGAGAAAAAGGAATACTGTAGCAAAGTACTTCCTCTCAACTCTTGTAACCCTTCTGAAAAGAGATAACAGTAGTTTCCAGCTCCACAAGGCACGTCCGAGGAGCCTCATTGTGTGTTTAAACCCACGTTCTAGTTGTTAGCAACCACGTATAACCATGCATGGCCGTTGCCTCCTTTACTAAGGCCTAGCTCTTGAGCCCATACTCTACAAATTTATTGAAGGGTTAGTTGGGCTTGAGCCCACTCTCTCAAATCCTTAGAGAGCGCTCGAATCCACCCCCTACAATTGGCGCCGTCTGTGGGGAGAGCTTGTGCGTTGGTAAGGACAACAGTCGAACATGGTAGGATCAGGCCCCCACCAAGGAACTCCCAATCGACCTGAACCGGCGAAGTCACGGCATCAGGGTAAGTATGGCGACCCCGGGGGCGGTCAGAACGACAACAGGCGATTTCGAGAAGGAAGCGTGCACACTTCAACGGCGAGCGAAAGTCGAGCGGACGGGCACATTCCCCAGAAGCGCGACGGTGGCCAGGCCACGCGTTCACAAGAGGCCCACAGCCACGCTTCCCGGAGAAGGGACGACAAGGTGGCCATGCAACGTGAAATAGACGATCTAAAGAGGAAGCTGCGCCGCGCGCAACGAAGACGGTCCGAACCTAGCCCTGACCTGCCCTCCGACGATGAAAGCGACGATGAATACCGGCAAAGGTCAAGGACGCCCCCCAGCGAGACTTTCTCCCACGAGGAGGAGCGCTACCAGAGGCGTAGGCGTGCCAACCCGACCCCGAGGGACTTGGGAGGCGACGCCATGAGCAGGGCGCTGGACCAGCTCTCCAAGTCACCCTTCACGCGTCGTATAGAGGACGCGGAGCTTCCTCGGCGGTTCCAGCAGCCAACTTTCATCGCCTACAACGGCAAAACGGACCCTGTGGAGCACGTGAGCCAGTTCAACCAAAGGATGGCGGTCCACTCCAAGAACGAGGCGCTGATGTGAAAAGTCTTCCCATCCAGCTTGGGACCTGTGGCAATGAGGTGGTTCAACGGTCTAAGGACGAATTCCATAGACTCGTACAGGCAGCTGACCCAGGCTTTCGGCTCCCGCTTTGTCACAAATAGCAGGCCTCCTCGGCCCATGAGCGCGCTGCTGTCCCTATCCATGCGCGACGGGGAGACCCTCAAGGCTTACTCGGACAAGTATTGGGAGATCTACAACGAGCTGGACGGCAAGTACGATGCTGTTGCCATCAACACGTTCCAGAATGGATTACCTATGGGGCACGGCCTGAGGACGTCCCTAACCGGTAGGCCGGCCACCAGCGTGCGGCAGCTGATGGATCGGATCGACAAGTACAAGCGGGTGGAGGAAGATATGCTGCAAGGCAAAGGAAAAGAGAAGGCTATCCCCCAGGAGAGAAGGGATTTCAGGTCAGACCGTTATGACAATGCCCGTCCGAGGAGGGATTTCGGTGGGCATTCTGGAGCAACCCATGCACAGACGGTAGGCGCTGTGTTCCGAGAACCCGTGCACAGGGTGCTGGAGAAGATAAAGGACGAACCGTACTTCAGGTGGCCGAACAAGATGGCTGGGGAACTTGGAAGGCGCAACCAGAGTCGCTACTGCCAGTACCACCAGGATCACGGGCACACTACGGAGGACTGCAGGGACCTTTGGAACCACCTGGACCAGCTAGTCCAGGAGGGGAGGCTGAAGCACCTCCTCCACCATTCCAGCGGTCAGCAAAACCGGACCTACCAAGAGCCTCGGAGGGACGCCGCCATGGGGCAACCCACCGGGACGATCAATATAATCCTGGCCGCGCCAGGAAGGACGGGCACACCCCCTTTGCGAGTGTTGTCTGTGGCCCAACTGCCCGCCGAGGACCCCCAGACGTGGCCAAAGAGGTCCAGGAGGAATCCTCCCCCAGCCCTGAGTTTCTCGGAGGAGGACAAGATTGGGACCATCCAACCACACGAGGACGCCCTGATCGTCACCCTCAGAATAGGGGGCTACGATGTGAAGAGGGTGATGGTGGACGGTGGCAGCGCAGCCGAGGTCATGTGTCCAGACCTCTACAAGGGGCTGGGGCTGAGGCAGGAAGACCTCACACCTTATAGCTCCCCCCTAATGAGCTTCGATGGGAAGCTCGTCATCCCAAAGGGCATGATCAGACTGCCCGTACAAACAGGCCCAGTGGTGGTGGAGGCGAACTTCATAGTGGAGGACACGTACTCTCCCTACACAGCCATCGTAGGGAGGCCCTGGCTACACGCCCTGGATGGTGTGGCCTCCACCTTGCACCAGAAGGTGAAGTTCCTGTCAGGGGACCAGGTTCTGGAGATCCGAGGTTGCCAATCCACGGCTAGGCATTGCACAGTGGCTGCCATATCCCGTCGGATCGATGAACAGTCCTCGGGCCCATCCGAGGAAAATTCATAGCAATCAAAGACCCGGGTGGCACCTCCAGATGCACCTGCCGAGGATGCTAAATGCGAAAACCTGGAGAAGGTGATAATTGGCGATGATCCGGAGAAGTTTTTCCAGGTCGGGATCCAGCTGCCTCCACGGGAGAAGGAGGAGTTACTTGAATTCCTCAAGAGGAACTTTGACGTGTTCGCATGGGACCCCTGTGACGCCCCTGGGATTGATCCATCTTTCATCTGTCACCACCTCAACGTCAACCCATTTGCGATCCCCAAGCAGCAGCCACCTCGGCGCCCGTCAAAAGAGCACGCTGACGCGATCAGGGAAGAGGTCGATAAGCTCAAGCACGCGGGGGCTATCAAGGAGATCTTCTACCCCACATGGTTGGCCAACACTGTGGTGGTCAAGAAGAAAAGTGGGAAGTGGAGGGTCTGTGTAGACTTCACAGACCTGAACAAAGCATGCCCAAAAGACCCCTTCCCGATGCCACGAATAGACCAGCTAGTAGACGCGACTGCAGGCCATCCTCGGATGAGCTTCCTGGATGCTTTTCAGGGTTATCATCAAATTCCCCTAGCCTTGGAGGACCGAGAGAAGACGGCATTTGTGACACCCATTGGGAACTACCACTACAAGGTCATGCCGTTCGGCCTGAAAAACGCCGGATCCACCTACCAGAGGATGATGACGAGAATGTTCGAGCCGATGTTGGGCAAGAGCGTCGATGTCTATGTTGACGATATGGTGGTGAAGAGCAAGTTGGTGTCCGAGCATTTGGAAGACCTCGGCCGCACATTTGGCGTCCTGAGAGACCACAAGCTCCGCCTTAATGCCTCAAAATGCTCGTTTGGCGTAAGCTCTGGCAAGTTTCTGGGGTATATGATCACCCACCGTGGGATCGAGGTCAACCCTGACCAGATCAAGGCCATTCACAATATGAAGCCTCCACAGAATCCCAAGGAGATCCAAAAGCTTACTGGGATGATCGCGGCGCTGAACCGGTTCATTTCCAGGTCGGCTGACAGGTGTAGACCCTTTTATCTCTTGATTAATAAGTGGAAAGGGTTTGAGTGGTCTGAGGATTGTGTCAAAGCTTTCCAGCAACTCAAGGATTACCTCTCCCGACCGCCTAACATGTCCCATCCTGAAGTCGACGAGGTCCTATACGCGTACCTTGCTGTGGCGCCCCATGCGGTGAGCCTAGTACTGATACGGGAAGATAATGGCGTTCAAAGGGCAGTTTACTACGTCAGCAAGTCGCTGCACGAAGCGGAGGTGAGATACCTACCCTTAGAAAAGGCCATCCTGGCTGTAGTCCACGCCACGAGAAAGCTCCCCCATTACTTCCAAGCTCACACCGTGGTTGTCCTAACCCAATTGCCTTTGAGGTCTGTGCTCCGGGCCGCTGATTACACAGGCAGAATCGCGAAGTGGAACACAATTCTGGGGGCTTTTGACGTCAAGTACATGCCCCGGACTTCCGTAAAGGGCCAGGTTCTGGCAGATTTGACGGCCGAGTTCGCCGAACCAACCGTAGAGGTGACAGTCGAGGATAAGAGCCGTAATGAGAAATCAGTTGGGGCTATCTCCATCCCAGAGGCACCATGTTGGAAAGTGTATGTGGATGGCGCGGCAAACCAAAGGGGGTCCGGAGTGGGGCTGGTCCTAGTATCCCCTGAAGATCATGTCATTGAGAAATCCCTAAGGCTCGGATTCGCGGCCACGAACAACGAGGCCGAGTATGAGGCATTACTACAGGGGATGATCATGGTACAAAGGATGGGAGGAAAGTCGATAGAGATGTTCTCGGACTCGAGGTTGGTGGTAGGCCAGGTAAATGGGGAGATGGAGGCCAGGGATTCAAGAATGCAGGAATACCTGGACCAAGTCAGGCGCCTGCGGTCGGGGTTTAGCCTCTACAGCCTGTCTCATATCCCCAGGAGCGGGAACAGCCATGCCGACTCATTGGCCACGCTCGCAACCTCCTCGGCAGGGGATCTGCCTCGGATAATACTCGTGGAACACCTGGGGAGGGCAAGCGAAGTGCCAAAGGAAGGAATCCCCGTTCACCAGATTGAGGTGGGTTCCAGCTGGATGGACCCCATAGTGAGATTCCTAAAAGAAGATATCCTACCCGAGGATAAGTCAGAAGCCGAGAAGGTTAGAAGGAAGGCCCCTCGGTTCTGGTTGTCCGAGGATAACAAGCTATATAAGCGCTCCTACTCTGGACCATACCTACTGTGCGTCCTCCCCGGAGCAGCGGAATTACTACTCGAGGAGCTGCATGAGGGAATATGTGGGAGCCATACAGGGGGGAGATCCCTGGCTCACCGAGCCATCACTCAAGGATATTGGTGGCCGGGAATGCAGCAAGAGGCCCAAGAGTACGTCAAGAAGTGCGACCAGTGCCAAAGGTTCGCCCCAAACATCCATCAGCCAGGAGGGGTCCTCAATCCGTTATCCAGTCCATGGCCGTTCGCCCAGTGGGGCTTGGACATCGTGGGACCCTTCCCCAAGGCACCAGGGAACAAAAAGTATCTGTTGGTAGCCACGGACTACTTCACCAAGTGGGTCGAGGCCGAACCACTAGCCAACATCAGAGATGTAGACGTGAAGAAATTCCTTTGGAGGAACATAATTACGCGGTTCGGGGTCCCTCATACCCTCATCTCGGATAACGGACTCCAGTTCGACAGCAAGGCCTTCAGGGAGTACTGTTGCGAACTTGGGATCACAAACAGGTACTCAACGCCAGCCTACCCCCAAGGGAATGGACAGGCCGAGGCGGTCAACAAAGTCATTGTCAACGGGCTTAAGAAGAGACTGGATGACGCCAAAGGGAGATGGGTAGAAGAGCTACCCCATGTCCTCTGGACATACCGGACTACGCCCCGGCGCTCAACAGGGGAAACACCTTTTGCCATGACCTATGGTGCGGAGGCAGTGATCCCCCTGGAAACTAATTTCCCGACACTAAGGACGAGCTCCTTCACCTCAGGCAGCAATGATGAGCTGCTGGGGCGGAGCCTGGACATGGTAGACGAACGAAGAGAGCAAGCAATGATCCGGCTGGCCTACTACCAGCAAAAGCTCAAGCAGGGATATGACACCAACGTAAAGCTCAGACCACTAGCACCGGGAGACTTGGTGCTGAGAAAAGTTGTAGGAACTGCCAAGAACCCTTCCTGGGGAAAGCTCGGACCCAACTGGGAGGGCCCCTATCGAATCACCTCGGTGGCAGGGATAGGAGCGTACTATTTAGAAGATTTAGATGACAAGCCTGTACCTCGTCCATGGAATGTAAACAACCTGAAAAGGTACTACTATTAATAAAGAAGTCACTTTGGTTCATAATTGTTAGCATATCTTAGTTATTTGCCTCGCGTCCTAAATACTTTAAGAAACACAAGTGTTAGACAGAACCAGGGAACTGCATGGTCCTCGGACTCATTCCCATGGGGAAACTAACCACTTTAAGAAACACAAGTGTTAGACAGAACCAGGGAACTGCATGGTCCTCGGACTCATTCCCATGGGGAAACTAATCACTCTAAGAAACCCAAGTGTTAGATAGAACCAGGGAACTGCATGGTCCTCGGACTCATTCCCATGGGGAAACTAACCACTTTAAGAAACCCAAGTGTTAGACAGAACCACGGAACTGCATGGTCCTCGGACTCAGTCCCCCGGGGAAACTAGCTACTTAAGAATGCTAAGCTTTAGACAGAACCAAGGAACTGCATGGTCCACGAACCCAGTCCTATGGGGAAACTAACTGCTTCAGAAAGCTTAAGAGTTAGACAGAACCAGGGAACTGCATAGTCCTCGGACTCAGTCCTATGGGGAAACTAACCACTTAAAGAAAACCAAGTGTTAGACATAAGCATAGGACTGCTGGGTCCTCGGACCTATGCCCCAGGGAGAAACTAACTACTTTAAAAAGATCCTAAGTGTCTACTTCAAAGTTCCACCTTACGTTGTAATTATCAAATGCGGCGATTGGCCGAGGTACAATTGAAGTCAAAGTTATACAAAAAATGAATAGCGTGCAAGTAAGGAAATAGCCACAACAAACAGAAAAGGAAATAAGGTCTTCATTTCATTAAACACAAGGGAATTGCACCCAGAAAGTCACATTACAAATAAAGCAAAAAAGGGAAAAAGAAAGAGATGCAGAAATAAAGTGCAACAGGCAGAAGGGCCATGGGGCCTAGTCGGCTGCTTCAGTGGGTGGCTGGCCCGTAGCTGCCTCAGGGTCCCCTGAGCCCTGACTGATGGGAATGGCCTGCAGAGGCACAGCAGGAATAGCTGCCCCCTCGGCAGAAGAGACCCGGGCAGCGGGGGAAGGCTCTACAACCTGCTGAGGCGCGTCCTCGTTGGAGCCATCACTCAACACAACCACCACGGGAGGGTTGCTCCCTTGGATTGGCTTATCAGCAACCCCAGCACCCGAGGCCTCTTCGCCCGGAGTAGCAGCAGTTTCCACAGCAGCCTCCTCGGCTTCAGAGCCATCGTGGGCGGTCTCGCAGATGAAAGGAGGGTAGTACACGTTCTCCTCCTTCCACAAGTCAGAAGAAGCCTCCACTCCAGCCTGCCTGAAGGCTTCGCTCCAAGTTTCGGAGCAGTAGCGCCTACATAGCCCAGGGACTTGGGATTTGTAGGCAGCTATTGTCTCAGCTGCCCCGGCAGTAAAGGCGGCCTCCTCAGCCTCCTGCTTAGTGGCCCAGGCTTCCTCCCTGCCATGCTCGGCCTCAAGCTTGGCCCTCTCAGCCTCCCTTTTGGCCCATTCAGCCACCCTCTTGGCCTCCTCGGCATCTGCCACTTTCTTCGCCAGGCCAGCTATCTGATCCTCGGCGAGCTTCAACTGCTTCTCTGCCTCACCCAGACGCTTTGTCTGAGTCTCGGCCTGCCTTTGGGCACCCTCAAGGCCTGACGTTGCGCTTTCCTTAGCCTGGGTCATTGCCTTCAGTTCCTCCCTGGCCTTGGCAAGGTCCTCCTCCGACTTCTTGAGGGTCCTGGTAGCCACCAGGCGCCTATCGCGCTCCTAATCCAGGGCCTTCCCATGATCATTAGCCGCCTCTTCCAGCCTGAAGGTGGCCTGTACAGCCTGCCAAATGAAACAGACAAGCTGCAATTAGTAGGGCTTAAAAAGAAATGAAAGCAAGTAAAAGGCAAGAAAAAGCACAAGTGTCAAAGCCTTACCATCCCCAGATACCGCTTGAGGCAGAGGAAGACATCCCTACTCCTCATGGTTCCTAGCTCCGCCATGTCCGCAGGCAAGAGCAGGCATCTCTCCACAGCGTCGGCCACGTACGCGCCTTCGCCATCCTTAAAGTCCCTGAGGGAGGAGTCATCCCTCAAGGGAGCCCCGCGGAGCATCGGGGCAGGAAGCCAGGCCTGGATCTCGGGCGGGGGAGCAACCTGTTTCTCCTGCGCTGAGGGGCCTATTCTCAATTGCTTCGATGGCCGCTGATTGCCATCGCCCTCCCTCGTGGGCCCAGACTTGTCCTCAACGGTCCTCTTACCCTTGTCCTTCTTCTGCTTAGGGTCAGCAGGCTCGTGCCTGGACGACGGGCTCGCCTGGGGCGGAGGAGGAGGAAGCTTGGATTGTGTTGAAGCCGACCTAGTCTGAACAGGACGATTCTTTGGAGATGGGGGAGGAAGCTTCGGCTTGGACTTCCCCGGCTGCCCTTCTAGTAGTTCGGACAGGCTTGGCTGGTACTTCTTCTTGTAGCCCATCTTGCGCCGGGAAGATGTCTGTGCCGCGAAGAGGTCTGCCTCGGTTAGACGAGGATCACCCAAGTCTCCAGAGGGGTCCTCGGACTGATGGAGTTGCTCAAAAACGCTGAAATCCTCCTCGGCAGTACCAAAATCTACAGGTTCCCCTTCCCTCTCTAAGTCCTCTTCCGCGACCTCGGGGAACGAATGGGAAGACGAGGGGACTGCTACTGTGACGCCTTCTGAAGTGGAGGTGTCCTCGGGAAACTCGAACCCGTCCTCGGTCACTGCTATTTTCTGCAGCCGAGGATCGTTTGCTCTGATCACGTACTTTGGGGCCGCAAATGACTTCTGGATCGGAGTGTACCCCAAAATCTTGTGCGCAGCTCTAACTTGGTGGTCTTCTTCGTTCTCGAATTCCGCCGACCTGAGCACCTTCTGCAAGTCCTCCCTATTGATCAAGTTGAAATGGCGCGCATAGGAGTGCGGATCTGCAAAGAAATTACACGTCCGTGGTTAGAAGTCAAACAATACAAGAAGAAATAACGCAGAGAAAGAAGCTAGAATCTATAAATCCTCTTTTATTCCCATTGCCCCACCTGGTTCTCCCTCCCTCGTCGGACAGTGAAGGCCATCGTGCCACGCTCCGGACACGATGAGGAAATCCTCATTCATCCCCTTGTTGGACTCGGGGAGGCACTGGATAAGCCGGACCCTGTCGTCCCTCGTCCTCATGTAATAGGACTTGTTCTTCAAATGTTGAAGATTGTAGCAGTAGTTAACATCGTGATGAGTCAGCCTCAGACCCATCTTTTCGTTAAGGGCGTCCACACTGCCCAGAATCCTGAACATGTTGGAGGCGCACTGGGTGGGGGTCAACCGGAAGTAGGTGAGGTAACCCCTCATCACTGGCCCCATGGGGATCCTCATCCCCCCTTCAAGGAAAGCGATGACAGGAATCGCCACCTCACCCTCTCGCCTCTTGAGGTACCACTCCCCCTCCTCACAATACCTTAAGCCCACATTGGCCGGTATCTTGTAATCAGCGATGAATTTCTCCATCGCCTCCTCAGTGCCAACAAACCTCTTAAGTCTACCCATCCTAGATGACGCCTAAGCGGACTAAAAGATGAACGAATGAAAGAGAAGGACGAGTATAGAGGGAGAAAGCTCAGAGAAAGACAGAGAGACTTACAGAAATGAGGAGGAGTCCTCGGACTGGCTTTTTGTGCTGGAGATGGAGGTGGAAGTTTGGCTGGACTCAGAATAGAGGCGCAGGAGCTCTCGATTGCAAATGAAAGATGAAGAAACGTCTCTGATGGGTACTTATACCCTAGAAAGAAGAGCTGCGCAAGTTTTCCCGCCCATAAGTGCCAGACGCATCTCCACCGTTAGATTGTCATCTGCCCGTTGAACGTGGGGAGCATAAAGCCGCCCGAATTTAATGCAAGACACGTTACGCACATCGAAGCGCCAGTAACGCACCTTGGGCAGTTGAAAAGGCGCCAACGCTGACGAGGGATAAGACTTGATTAGACGCAAAGCAGGTCCGGGGATATCAAAATCCTCCTTCCGCTCGAGGATGCGGACAGCATGATTTTGAGGGGCTATTGTGGGGCCAGAATAAGTCAGCAGCCCCGGCCCACTCCAGGCCCAGCCCAGAGGCCCATGCCGAGGACGCCTCCACAATCCGAGGTCCGAGGACCAAAATTTAGAGCCCAGGACCCAAGGAGCATTGTCGAGGATGGTTACATCCTCGGTAGTCCGAGGACAGAAAGTGGGCATACGGCACACCTTTAAGGGGAGTCTCCCCAAGCATCCAAGGAACAAATAGCAAGAGCCAATCACCGGACATTGAAGCATGGCGGAGAAGCAGGTCCCAGGCGAACTGTCACCTCCACATTAAATGCCCTCAACTAACGCTCTGGCCGCATTAATGAGGATAGGACCTCTGAACAGTGCCATCTTGAGCGCTGCAACCCACTGGAGGTATGGGAATGCGGCTGATGGGACAGGCACTCGAGTAGAAACCGGATTGATCAACAAATGTAGGGCTAGGATCAACTGATTGGGAAGTATATAATGTAAAAACCCCTCTTGTGAAGAGAACGGATGAAAAACCAGAGAAAAAGGAATACTGTAGCAAAGTATTTCCTCTCAACTCTTGTAACCCTTCTGAAAAGAGATAACAGTAGTTTCCAGCTCCACAAGGCACGTCCGAGGAGCCTCATTGTGTGTTTAAACCCACGTTCTAGTTGTTAGCAACCACGTATAACCATGCATGGCCGTTGCCTTCCTTGCTAAGGCCTAGCTCTTGAGCCCATACTCTACAAATTTATTGAAGGGTTAGCTGGGCTTGGGCCCACTCTCTCAAATCCTTAGAGAGCGCTCGAATCCACCCCCTACATATTCTTTTCATTCTTTTCCATTCATTTCCATTCCCTCCTCCCAAACAAGGGCTTAGTCTTCTACTCTTTTAGATTGAGTAGTAGTACTTCTAGGCTTCTAGCCCTTTCCTTAGGATAGGGCCCGAATTCAAATCCCCGTGGTGCTTGTCCTCCTACTTATTCGAATCCTTTAACCATTTTAATAATATATTGAAATTATTTATTTATTTATTTAGGATAATGTTGTAAACAAGCTGAGTCAAGTTAAGTGTTAAAAATTCAAATTTGTTCATTTAATTTTATTTTGAACACGAGCTAAGTTCGATCTCATTACCAAATAAGATTTTAAATGTTCAAGCTTAGTTTATTTTCTTGTTGAATAAGCTCAAGTTTGTTCATAAACTATTTAATTAGCCTATTTTTCCCCATATATAGTAACACCAAAACTAAAATTCTTACACTTTCACAAATTTGTGAATTCTACTATGGATAAACAATTTATATTATCAATAAACTACAAATTTGTATTTGATATTATATGAACTTAGTTACAAAACTTACACAATCCATTCTCAAGTCTATATAAGTATATTTTTGTACATGTTACATATAAAAACATAATATTATATATAATTAAATTGAGTTTGCATGTTCATGAACACACTATTTTTTTTTTATAGGAATTTATTGATTTTAATGAATGAAAAATGGGTAGAAGGGGGCGACCTGAGTTCACAAACACATTATATTATACTAGTGTGTAACCCCGTGCATATGTATGAGTACATTTAAAAACAATCACAATTACATATAATATATATATATATATATATATATATATATGATTTGAAATCAAATTGGATCTAGACTTTTCGATTTTTGCCCCCAATAATTTACTTGCCACAAAAATTAACAAATTAGATGGGACATATGACGCAAAATTGAACTCCAATTAAAAATTCAATCTAAAATCTAATTGAATTTAAACCTTTTGGTTTTTGCACTTACTAATTTACTTGACACAAAAATTTAAAAATTAAATGACACGTGACACAAAATTAGACTCCAATTTAGAATTTAATTAAATTTTCTCTTTGCTTTAGCTAT
This sequence comes from Quercus aquifolioides, assembly GCA_019022515.1. NCBI lineage: Eukaryota > Viridiplantae > Streptophyta > Magnoliopsida > Fagales > Fagaceae > Quercus > Quercus aquifolioides. Next base: position 33,730,047 of record CM032336.1, read on the forward strand.
TAGTATATATATATGACTTATAAATTTGAATTTTTTAGTTATATGATTATGTTTTTTATGGGTTATTATATTGGACTCCTCGTTTTCTACATTAAATTAACTAATTTGGCACAAAAATTTAAAATTTTAGATTAGATGGGACATGTGGCGCGAAATTAAACTCTAATTGAAATTCAATTTTACCTAAATTAACTCACTTGGTACAAAATTCTAAAATTTAGATTAGATAAGACACGTGTCGTAAAATTAGACACTAATTGAATTCCAATTTGAAATTTAATTAGATTTTCTCTCTACTTTACCTATTATTATATATATAGATATATAGATTTGACCTTGACTTGTTTGATAATCGAGACTAATTATTAAACTTGTGCTTGAGCTTGATTTGTTTGCTAAACAAACGAATATAAACAAATTTTTTTCCATGTAGCTTGGTTCATTTATTACCCTAATTTAAGGCCGATTTGGGATAAATTATTTTCATCGACTGAATTTTTTTTTTTTTTTTAAGTAATATGAATGAAAGTATTATATATGTTTGTGCTTAAAAGAAATGAAGTTTTAAAATATTGTCATAAATCGACAGTGAAAATAACTACATTTTATATAGGGATAACTCACTTAATTATATTTTATTA